>JANJGK010000982.1:0-157500 GCA_039081455.1 Macrobrachium rosenbergii | reverse complement strand
CCTCTGCAATTGCACTATCTGATTAGGGGAAGGAAAAAAAAAAAAATAAAAGTGGTTTTGTCTTGTATAGTCATTAAGAGGTTTCTGCTTATAGGATTGGAAATGTGGTTCCAAATTGGAACCGAGGTTTTACACAAGAGTGCCTGCCAAGCAACTGTTGTAGTTATTTACTTGGAGGATGTGTATTTGGTGACGGCCTTGGTGCCCTCAGAGACGGCGTGCTTAGCCAGTTCACCAGGAAGCAGGAGGCGGACAGCAGTCTGGATCTCCCGGGAGGTGATGGTAGAGCGCTTGTTGTAATGGGCCAGGCGGGAAGCCTCGGCAGCGATGCGCTCAAAGATGTCGTTCACGAACGAGTTCATGATGGACATGGCCTTGGAAGAGATACCGGTGTCGGGGTGGACCTGCTTCAGCACCTTGTAGATGTAGATGGAATAACTTTCCTTCCTCCTCCTCTTCTTTTTCTTATCACCCTTGGCAATGCTCTTCTGAGCCTTGCCAGCCTTCTTGGCGGCCTTTCCCGAAGTCTTGGGCGGCATAGTGACGACGACGTTACCTCAACACTCAAACCAGCAATGATGCCAGCCTCACTCAGCCCTTACCGTTTTATACGTAACCGGCGGGTTTGAAGCAACGGGGGGTCTATTTTTCATTGGCTGATTCAAAGGCGGGTTGCATATTGATTGGCTGCCATGTGCAATGTGCGAGCCAGCCGGAGGGTATAAAATTGCTAGGTTCCCCAGTCGGCGGACACCGTCCAGACCAGCTACAAATACACGGCAAGCACCAAAACCTCTGCCGAGAACAATGTGGCTCAAAACGGCCGAGCTAAAGGAGAAGCTTACAAACTTCTCCACCAGCATCATCCAGAATGGCATGGACATAGAAGCCATCAAAACAGGGATAGAAGAACTATTAAAAAGCCTTCTCAAGGGTAATTCCAAGTCCCCCTCCCCCTCTACCGCTATGCAGGAGACAGCCCCCGCGGCTGCAACAAATCCCTCCCCAACACCCTCATCCCAACATACCACCTCCCCCCATGATCCTACACCTTCCTCATCCACCAAACCCCAAAACCTCACCCCTCTCCCCTCACATTCATCATCTTCATCAAATACGGTAGATGATAACTCCATCACTTTTGCACCAAGAGACCCCAGGCGCTTCTCCCTAACGTACAACAATGCTGAAGATAATTAACTGGAATGCTGATGGAGTGAGGCCTAAAACAGCTACACTTATTGCAGTCTGCAAAACAGAAAATGTAGACATCATCCTACTTCAGGAAACCCGTCTAAAAACAGGAACTAAGTTTAGAATAGCTGGGTATAATGCCTATACAACTCCAGACACAACCCCAGACATAGGCACTGACAGGGGACTGGCTATCCTCATCAAGAATACAATCCCAGCAGTAAGAGTACACAATCCGATCCCCTGCGGAGAGAATGTGGAGAGCATGGCAATTAGAATAACTCTGCAAAACCAGAGACTAGACATATACAATCTCTACAGGAAAATAAATAGAGAAAGCCCAGGAGAACTACAACTGACGCAGCTCTTCGCCCATGCAACTGACACACCTACAATAATATGTGGGGACTTCAACGCACATCATCCTCTACTATCTTCCCCGACAATCACTAACCAGGCAGGGGAGCACGTAGCTTACTCTCTGGAGGAATTTGAGGGAGTCGCACTGCTCAACACAGGGCAATCCACACATATAAGAGGAGGCAGATTAGATCTAACATTTGCCACAACGACAATCAGGCACCTTACAAGATGGCAAGTGCATCCCACATTAGTCAGCGACCACTTTGCTACAATGACAGAATTGGAAATGCAACAACTACCTCCAATACCGCCACCTCCACCAAGATGGAATCAAGACTTGGCAAACTGGGTTATTTTCAGACTAGCACTTGAAGAATGGGCAGCACAGTACACGCCCCCAGAGGATATAGACCAACTAGAAAAAGACCTAGTTGATGCCATACATAATGCAGCAAATAAAGCAATGCCAATAAAGACAGCTCAGAGGAACTACAGCTACAAAGACTCCTGGTACTACTGCCAAGAGGTAAGACAGCTGAAAACCCTATTAAACAGAGTGACAAAGATCTACAGAAGAAGAGCAACAGCTGAGAACAGAGAGTTGCTACAAACAGTCAAAAATGACGTCCATCAGAGGCTCCAGGAAATAAGAATTGAAAAATGGCTGGAATGGTGTGCTAAACTATCAGAGCACACATCCCTTTCAGAACTATGGAAATGGCTGAACAGAGTAGCCGGGAAAAAGAAGTCAGCGATAGCAACTCACCCTCAACCTCTAGAAGAAGCAGAGAGACTAGCAACGTCCTTTGCTAACAGGACAAAATCTGACAATCTCTCTCCTGAAACCAGAAGACGACAGGATCAGCTTGCACCGATCAGATGGGAAGAAGTTAACGAGGCTTGCTCCACACCAGATGACACGGACACCCCTTACACAGTAGAAGAACTAAGGGCAGTATACAAAACTGGCAAAGATACAGCACCAGGAGCAGACAGGATAACATACACAATGATAAGTAACATGGGTCCTGCAGGAGAAAACGCCTTCCTGAGGATCATGAACAAAACACATGCAGAGCACACAAGACCGCAGACTTGGAGGCAACAAGACACAAAGCCAATTCCAAAACCTAAAGATCCAGACAACCCGAGACCCATAGCACTAGTCTCCTGCATGGAAAAAACTGGAGAGAAAATGGTGCTCAACAGGATAACATACAAAATTGGTCCTCTACACAAACAGCTATATGCATACCAACAAGGAGTAGGAACTACAGAGTGTCTGACAGATGTCCTCAGCTACATAAATCAAGGAAAGGCTGTAGTAGTCTTCATAGACTTTGAAAAAGCCTTCGAGCTAGCCAGTCCAGCAGCAGTACTCCACTCACTGATGAAGAAAGGAGTCAAAGGACACCTTCTAGCCTGGACAAAAAACTATGTGCTAAGAAGACAGGCGAGGGTCAAATTCCAAGGGGTGATATCCACCTTCCATGACTTGGAAAATGGCACACCACAGGGAGGAATACTAAGTCCTCTCCTATTCAATATTCTCATGGAGAACCTAGCCTCACTGCAGCTTCCCGAAGGCGTAGAAATTTTCATATACGCTGACGATGTGTGCATAGTCGCAAGAGGACCTGTCAGAGTGCCTAGAATGCAAAGAGCCCTCAATGAAATCAGCAAAAAGTCGGAGGAACTAGGCCTCAAAATCAATATAAATAAGACAAAGGCCATGGCAGTAAAAGCACACAGACCACTCCAACCACTCACAATAGGAGCTGAACCGCTAGAGTGGGTGGACAAGTACATGTATCTGGGAATCATCCTAGACCAGCAACTAACCTTCAAGAACGAAATCAAATACCTGAAGGAAAGAGCAGAAGCAAGAACAGCAGCAATGAGATATATGTCATCTTTGAAGGATGGTGCAAATGAACATGTACAGAAAACGTACTATATAGCCTGCACCAGATCATTGATAGACTATGCTGCCCCCGCCCTGGTAAAGCTAACAGAGGCACAAAAGGAAACTCTAGAAGTAATACAGAACAAGGCAATGAGACTCATGCTTGGGGCACCAATGTGGACAAGACTGTGCAACCTCAGGCTTGAAACTAACATGCCAAAAGTAGAAGATAGGATTGCACAGAGAAATGCCAGTACAATGGCAAAAATCTTCCTCTCAGAGAGAGACTCAATCTCCAAGACCAGAACAAAGGGAGAACTAAATAAACATCCAGAGATTCGGAGCCCGAACTCCTACGGAAAAGACCAAAGTGACAACATCAAGAGGTTAGATATGGCAGAGGCAATGCTGAACATGAGACCAGACACAGCGCAGGATGTGCAACATATCCCGCCCTGGAAAAGGGATTATGCAAAATTCCATTACACACACCTTCCCAGAGCAAAAGAAGACTGCTCAAGAGAGGAACTAAGAGCAGCAGCCTACGAGTCTATCAGGAACACTGAAATCCTGGGGGCCCAAACATACTACACCGACGGCACTGTGGATCCAGAGAATAAAACTACTGGAGCAGCAGTATATTCAAACAATTTCCAAGCATGCTGGAGAACATCAAACTGTGCCTCAACAATGCAGACAGAATTAGTAGCGATAAGACAGGCACTACTGTACTCTCTGGAGAATGAGGAAGGACCCGTCATCATCCACACTGACTCCAAATCCTCCATGCAGGCCTTGCAACAAATTAGAATTAAAGAGAACAAGGCCTTGCTGGCTGGGATCAAGTCACTGCTCTACCAGCACAGCGAAAGAGGAAGACCAGTCACTATGAACTGGATACCGAGTCACATAGGAATTCCAGGCAATGATAAAGCGGATGAACTAGCCAAGAGCACAAGGTACATTGACAGAGTGCAGATCCACATACAACCTGCACTACAACAGATCAAAAATGCCATAAAACCGCTCATGAAAGCAAACATGCTGGAAGACCTACGGGCATGGACAGATCACTCCCCGACTGCCAGATGGTACAAATGGGCAACCGACCTAGTGCCTCCCCCCATAGACAGGCACACACCGAGAAAACTAGCTGTATGTATTCACAGACTAAGGCTAGGATACAGAGCCTGCTGGGAAATTGTTAACCCCAGTGTCAGACCATGTGAGCACTGTGAGGAAGAAACACAGCAGCCTCTCCTACACTACCTGCTAGAATGCAGAGAGACAGCACTGCTCAGAGGCGAAGTACAAGCTGATGTAAACTCACCAGACGCAGCTAAAATAGCAGCAACACTTGCAAAGGCAATAGTCGAGGACATCGACAGACATGCCCAGCTGCTAGTAAACTTACCGCCACCAAGATAGAACAATGCAATGAGAATACTTAAACTTCTCACTTTCTACTTTCCAGCTGAATTAAGTAATGTAATGTTAAGTGTGTTCAGAGTGGCACTGGCCACCAACTCACTTAACATGTACTTTCATACTACCACTACAAACTAACCAAGACGGCCCTCTTTAACTACCACCATCATCCTCCTCAACTCATCCCATCCCCTCACCGTAAGGCCCTATTCACATCATCTCTATCTTATTCCAACTAAACTACTCTACCACTAAGAATACTCTGCAGGGACTCTAGGGTTTAAAGGGTTGGACAACCCCACCTGCAATGTTTCTCTATTTTTCTTTCAAAGGCCTTACATCTTCAAACTACTACTATCCGTGACATGATGGCCCCCTCCCACTACAACCATCATCCTTCCTCCATCCACAACTGTCTCTACTACTAAATCTCTTTCACATTTCCTATAACAAATGACCTGAAATTTTCAGATCACCTACGGGCCAAACAAGGGAAAGGCCCGTGCCAACACAAGAGTTGGCTTAATACAATACAACAACAACAACATGGTGATGGCATCATTACTGAGGTAACGTCGTCGTCAGTATGCCGCCCAAGACTTCCGGAAAGGCCGCCAAAAAGGCTGGCAAGGCTCAGAAGAGCATTGCCAAGGGTGATAAGAAAAAGAAGAGGAGGAGGAAGGAAAGTTATTCCATCTACATCTACAAGGTGCTGAAGCAGGTCCACCCCGACACCGGTATCTCTTCCAAGGCCATGTCCATCATGAACTCGTTCGTGAACGACATCTTTGAGCGCATCGCTGCCGAGGCTTCCCGCCTGGCCCATTACAACAAGCGCTCTACCATCACCTCCCGGGAGATCCAGACTGCTGTCCGCCTCCTGCTTCCTGGTGAACTGGCTAAGCACGCCGTCTCTGAGGGCACCAAGGCCGTCACCAAATACACATCCTCCAAGTAAACAACTACAACAACAACAACAACAGTTGCTTGGCAGGCACTCTGTGTAAAACCCTCGGTTCCAATTTGGAACCACATTTCCAATCCTATAAGCAGAAACCTCTTAATGACTATACAGTATATACAAGACAAAACCACCTTATTTTTTTTTCATTCTCATAATCAGACAGTGCAATTGCAGAGGAAATAAAGAGCCGTGCAGAACATGCTGTAATATACACTGCATTGCGAATTATAAATCACAGGAAAAGACCAAATCTGTCTGTCTGTCTGTCTGTCTGTCTGTCTGTCTGTCTGTCTGTCTGTCTGTCTGTCTGTCAGTCTGTCTGTCTGTCTGTCTGTTCATAAAATGATTCGTGCAGAGTACGATATTCCACCCATACTATGGCAGTATAATAATAATAATAATAATAATAATAATAATAATAATAATAATAATAATAATAATAATAATAATAATAATAATAATGTTTTGACGTTGCCGGACACGTGCACCATGATAATTGATTATTTAGTAAATGAATGAAAGAGAGCCGAACACATAATAACAAGGCGACAAAAACGGAAAAAAAGAGTTCGACGCCAACAGCATCTGGTGTTCCCAGGCGGTCACCCATCCAAGTACTGACCAGACCCAACGTTGCTTAACTTCGCTGATCGGACGAGAAGCGGTGCTTTCAACGTGGTATGGCCGTTGGCGAGGATTAAGTGTTTGGAACTTGTACCAATGATGCATTTGATCAGATTCCATACATAACGTAAAAAGAAAGAAAGAAAAAAAAAAGTCTCTCGACGTGAAATTCACGAGCGTAATGCACGAAAATGTACCCCCCACCACCATGTGCCTTCGTCTAGAGTATAATAATAATAATAATAATAATAATAATAATAATAATAATAATAATAACGTGATGACATTGTTGACGACAGTTGCGCAGCCAGGTGCCCGAAAACGCAAGGGAGAATCACACACTAAGGTGATTATAATCATACATACAGTATATACATGTATAGTGACTCAGTAATAACGATAATACATGCTCGTTATGCATGACACACAGCACATAACAAGACAATAATGAAAATACATCCTAGCGAAGAGTATACGCTTTTTTTTTTCTTTTTTTTTTTGGTAATTAGAATTGCTAGAATAAATGACGGAGATTCCAGTACAAGACCTGACCTAATGATAAGAATTATAATTATATATTGTATATAGTGAACGTATCATTTGTCACGAAACAGAAGAAGAAGAAGAAGAAGAAGAAGAAGAAGAAGAAGACTAGTCTCTTTTATTTGGTTGCAAAAACAAATCAGTCACGGGGAACCTTTGCTTATTTGAATGTTCTGTGGACCTAAAAAGGTCCGGGTACTAGCAGCAACATCATCTTGAATTTCTTCAAGATGTGTTGGCATGGTCGGGGGCCAGACAACCTAACCACCGAAACCGTACAGGGTACGGCCTTGGCGTTTCAGGGCATAGACGACGTCCATGGCAGTGACGGTCTTCCTCTTGGCGTGTTCGGTGTAGGTGACGGCATCCCTGATGACGTTCTCGAGGAATACCTTGAGCACACCACGAGTTTCTTCGTAGATGAGACCGGAGATACGCTTGACACCACCACGTCGGGCTAGACGACGGATGGCAGGCTTGGTGATGCCCTGGATGTTGTCGCGAAGCACCTTCCTGTGCCTCTTGGCTCCTCCCTTTCCGAGACCCTTGCCTCCCTTGCCGCGGCCAGTCATGATGCTGTTGCTCTAGCGTGTGTCTGGTTGCAACTGAATGCGCGGCTGTCGGCTTTTCTGCCTTATATACGGCCTGTGAGAGCCCTACAGTAGCGGCCGTGTGTTGATGCGCGTTTCCGCCTTTTTCATAAGTGTCATTTGGACAAGTTTTGAGAGTTTGTTTTTCGTGCCACTGCACGTGCGAGTGGGCTGTGCGTTTGTGCGTTGTATGTGATGCTTGTTTTAGGCATGTTTTGCCTCTGGTGCGCGTTATTTTGCAAGAGAGTGCGTTGAGCATGTGCGCCACGGGTTTTGGCTTGAGGCAGTGACGGTGTAACCAATGTAAAATCGGATTTGTCCATGACGTCATCAGAGAGGGTATAAATAGCAAAATGGCTGCGGCCCAGGCTACGTATACGTTACTCATCGCCTTAGCAAGATGGCACGTACGAAGCAAACTGCCCGCAAGTCCACCGGAGGCAAGGCCCCCCGAAAGCAGCTGGCTACCAAGGCTGCTCGTAAATCTGCTCCTGCTACAGGAGGTGTGAAGAAGCCTCACCGTTACAGGCCCGGTACCGTGGCCCTTCGTGAGATCCGTCGCTACCAGAAGAGCACCGAGCTGCTCATCAGAAAGCTGCCCTTCCAGCGTCTCGTTCGAGAGATTGCCCAGGACTTCAAGACCGACCTCCGTTTCCAGTCTTCCGCCGTCATGGCGCTGCAGGAGGCATCCGAGGCCTACCTCGTCGGTCTCTTTGAAGACACCAACTTGTGCGCCATCCACGCCAAGAGGGTCACCATCATGCCCAAGGACATCCAGCTTGCCCGCCGCATTCGTGGAGAGCGAGCCTAAATCCTTCCTAGTGTACGGCGGCACCACAACACGCTGTACCTACCATCCGGCCCTTTCTAAGGGCCACACATACCTTTCTATAAGAACAAAAATCGTTGACGCACATCATCATGTTCTTGCAATAAATGAATCAATCAATCAATAAACAAACACCTTCCAATCTCATGAGTCAATGACTGATAATGCAATGCAATGCAATGAGCAACACCATAAACTAATTGATGAACTCTCTCTCTCTCTCTCTCTCTCTCTCTCTCTCTCTCTCTCTCTCTCTCTCTCTCTCTCTCTCTCTCTCTCTCTGTGTGTGTGTGTGTGCATGTGTGTTTGTTCAGACATAAAATGATTATTAAAGCAGTAATGATAGCTATCACCATTAGTAACTGGTACCGTATTTTTCGGTAATAAATAAGAACTGCATATGCGGGAAGAAGTCAATGGAAGTTAGTAATATAATATAATGTAAACAGTTTATGCGGCAAAAAGCTATCGATAAAAACGAAAAGAATTATGATTCAAGAGAGAAATAAAAGCGTGACGCCAACAGCATCTGGTGTTCCCAGGCGGTCACCCATCCAAGTACTGACCAGACCCAACGTTGCTTAACTTCGCTGATCGGACGAGAAGCGGTGCTTTCAACGTGGTATGGCCGTTGGCGAGGATTAAGTGTTTGGAACTTGTACTGATGATGATACATTTTGACATAAATCTTACATAGAGCCTCTCTCTCTCTCTCTCTCTCTCTCTCTCTCTCTCTCTCTCTCTCTCTCTCTCTCCATCAAATTCACGAGCGTAATGCACGAAAATGTACGCTTCATCACCGTGTGGCTTTGCCCAGTGTGACAGTTATTATTATTATTCTCTACCTACCTACCTACCTACCTACCTACCTACCTACCTACCTACCTACCTACCTACCTATCTATCTATCTATCTATCTATCTATCTATCTATCTATCTATCTATCTATCTATCCTTCATTATTTCTGACCCCAACTCCCGTATGATTCTGATAATGACATTTCATCTCTCTCTCTCTCTCTCTCTCTCTCTCTCTCTCTCTCTCTCTCTCTCTCTCTCTCTCTCTCTCTCTCTCTCTGTCAATTGAACAAAGTTGAAGTTCAAATGAAAAGTGTCGATTGACCCTCAATTTCACACACACACACACACACACACACACACACACACACACACACACACACACACAACTAGATTAAAAAAAAAAAAAAAAAAAAGTAACTTTGACATTAAAGAAACTGACCTTTGAATGAAAAAACTTGACTTGCAAATGAACAAAGTTGAAGTTCAAATGAAAAGTGTTGATTGACCCTCAATTTCTCTCTCTCTCTCTCTCTCTCTCTCTCTCTCTCTCTCTCTCTCTCTCTCTCTCTCTCTCTCTCTCACACACACACACACCAAAAAAACTAGGTTTCAAAAAAAAAAAAAACTATCAATTTAACACCAATGAAATTAATTAAAAGAAAAAAAAAAAAATGCAACATCACCTGACTGTGTGTATGTAGCGAGAATGTCAAAATTCTCGAGAATTGATTCTTGAGAATTTCCCAGTGTCAATTCCCAGAGAATGTCAAATTTTTCGAATGTCGATAATTTCAAATTGTCGATCCCCGAGAATTGCAAATTGTTGATTCTCGAGAATTGCACATTCTAGATTCTCGAGAATTTCAAGTTCTTGATTCTCGAGAATTGTCAATTTCCGTATCTCGAGAATTGCACATTCTTGCTTCTCGATCACACCAAACTGTCGGTTGTTGAGAATTTCAAATTCTCGAATCTCGAGAATTTCAAAGCTCCTGAATCACGGGAATTGCCAGTTCTTGATTCTCGAGAATTTCAACGCTCACAAATCTCGAGGATAAAAAAAAATCCTCGATTCTTGAGCATTTCCAATTCTCGATTCCCAGGGAATGTCAAGTTTCTCGAATGTCATTCTCGACCGTCCAGAACTGCAAATTCTTGATTCTCGAGAATTCCAAGGCTCTCGAATGGCCAATTCTCGAGCCCCGAGGATTGCACATTCTTGATTCTCGATCACACCGAATTGCCGATTGTCTGAGAATGTCAAATTCTCGAACCTCGAGAATTTCAACGTTCTCAAAACTCGAGGTTGACAAACCCTCGGTTCTTGGGTATTTCCAATTCTCCACTCCCAGGGACTGCCACATTTCTCGAACGTCGAGAATTTCAAATTCTCGACCGTCCAGAATTGCAAATTCTTGATTCTCGAGAATTCCAAGACTCACGAATCTCGAGAATTGCCACTTCTCGATCCCCGAGAATTGCATATTCTTGATTGTCGATCACATCAGACTGTCGATTGTCTGAGAATTTCAAATCCTCGAATCTCGAGAATTTCAACGTTCTCGAACCTCGAGGAGTACCAAAAATCCTCGATTCGTGAGCATTTCCAATTCTCGATTCCCAGTGTCGAGTTTCTCGAATGTCATTCTCGACCGTCCAGAACTGCAAATTCTTGATTCTCGAGAATTCCAAGGCTCCCGAATGGCCAATTCTCGAGCTCATTCTTGATTCTCGACCACACCGAATTGCCGATTGTCTGAGAATGTCAAATCCTCGAATCTCGAGAATTTCAACGTTCTCAAATCCCGAGGTTGACAAATCCTCGGTTCTTGGGTATTTCCAATTCTCCATTCCCAGGGACTGCCACATTTCTCGAACGTCGAGAATTTCAAATTCTCGACCGTCCAGAATTGCAAATTCTTGAATCTCGAGAATTCCAAGACTCTCGAATCTCGAGAATTGCCACTTCTCGATCCCCCGAGAATTGCATATTCTTGATTCTCGATCACATCAGATTGTCGACTGTTTGAGAATTTCAAATTCTTGAATCTCGAGAATTTCAAAGTTCTCAAACCTCGATGAGCACCAAAGTAATCCTCGATTCCTGAGCATTCCCAATTCTCGATTCCCAGAGAATGCCGCATTTCTCGAATGTCGAGAATTTCAAATTTTCGACCGTCCAGAATTGCAGATTCTTGATTCTCCAGAACTCCAAGACTCTCGAATCTCGAGAATTGCCACTTCTCGATCCCCGAAAAATTGCCAATTCCTGACCCTCGATCACATCAGATTGTCGAAGGTTTGAGAATTTCACATTCTCGAATCTCGAGAATTTCAACGTTCTCAAATCTCGAGGATTGCCAGATTAATCCTCGATTCCTGAGTATTCCCAATTCTCGATTCCCATAGAATACCAAGTTTCTCGAAACTGGGGATTTTCACATTCTCGACCGTTCAGAATAGCAAATTCTTGATTCTCGTGGCGCCCGACACTCTCGAATCTGGAGAAATGCCAGTTCTCGATTCCCTAGAATGGCGAATTGCTGATTCTCGATCATCACACCCAGTTGCCGATTGTTGAGAATTTGGAATTCTGGGATCTCGATGAGAATTCCAAAGCTCCCGAATCTCGAGAGTCGCGGATTCTTGATTCTGGGGACGTCCGCTGCTCTCGAGTCTGGAGAATTGCCAGTTGTCGATTCCCTGGAATGGCGAATTGGTGGTTCCCGAACGTCACACCCAATTGTCGACTGTTGAGAATTTGAAATTCTGGGATCTCGATGAGAATTCCAAAGCTCCCGAATCCCGAGAATCGCAGATTCTTGATTCAGGGGAAGTCCGATGGTCTCGAGCCTGGAGAATTGCCAGTTCTCGATTCCCTAGAGTGGCGAATTGCTGATTCTCGATCATCACACCCAATCGTCGACAGTTGAGAATTTGAAATTCTGGGATCTCGATGAGAATTCCAAAGCTCCCGAATCTCGAGAATCGCGGATTCTTAATTCTGGGGACGTCCGCTGCTCTCGAGCCTGGAGAATGGCCAGTTGCCGATTCCCTGGAATGGCGAATTGGTGATTCTCGATCATCAGAGCCAGTTGTCGGTTGTTGAGAATTTGAAATTCTGGGATCTCGATGAGAATTCCAAAGCTCCCGAATCTCGAGAGTCGCGGATTCTTGCTTCTGGGGGCGTCCGCTGCTCTCGAGCCTGGAGAATTGCCAGTTGTCGATTCCCTGGAGTGGCGAATTGGTGGTTGCCGAACGTCACACCCAATTGTCGACTGTTGAGAACTTGAAATTCTGGGATCTCGATGAGAATTCCAAAGCTCCCGAATCCCGAGAATTGCAGATTCTCGATTCAGGGGAAGTCCGACGGTCTCGAGCCTGGAGAATTGCCAGTTCTCGATTCCCTAGAGTGGCAAATTGCTGATTCTCGATCATCACACCCAATCGTCGACTGTTGAGAATTTGAAATTCTGGGGTCTCGATGAGAATTCCAAAGCTCCCGAATCTCGAGAATCGCGGATTCTTGATTCTGGGGACGTCCGCTGCTCTCGAGCCTGGAGAATGGCCAGTTGCCGATTCCCTGGAATGGCGAATTGGTGATTCTCGAGCATCAGAGCCAGTTGTCGACTGTTGAGAATTTGAAATTCTCGGATCTCGATGAGAATTCCAAAGCTCCCGAATCCCGAGAATTGCAGATTCTTGATTCAGGGGAAGTCCGATGGTCTCGAGCCTGGAGAATTGCCAGTTCTCGATTCCCTAGAGTGGCAAATTGCTGATTCTCGATCATCACACCCAATCGTCGACTGTTGAGAATTTGAAATTCTGGGATCTCGATGAGAATTCCAAAGCTCCCGAATCTCGAGAATCGCGGATTCTTAATTCTGGGGACGTCCGCTGCTCTCGAGCCTGGAGAATGGCCAGTTGTCGATTCCCTGGAATGGCGAATTGGTGATTCTCGGTCATCAGAGCCAGTTGTCGGTTGTTGAGAATTTGAAATTCTGGGATCTCGATGAGAATTCCAAAGCTCCCGAATCTCGAGAGTCGCGGATTCTTGATTCTGGGGGCGTCCGCTGCTCTCGAGCCTGGAGAATTGCCAGTTGTCGATTCCCTGGAGTGGCGAATTGGTGGTTCCCGAACGTCACACCCAATTGTCGACTGTTGAGAATTTGAAATTCTGGGATCTCGATGAGAATTCCAAAGCTCCCGAATCTCGAGAATCGCGGATTCTTGATTCTGGGGACGTCCGCTGCTCTCGAGCCTGGAGAATTGCCAGTTGCCGATTCCCTGGAATGGCGAATTGGTGATTCTCGAGCATCAGAGCCAGTTGTCGACTGTTGAGAATTTGAAATTCTCGGATCTCGATGAGAATTCCAAAGCTCCCGAATCCCGAGAATTGCAGATTCTTGATTCAGGGGAAGTCCGATGGTCTCGAGCCTGGAGAATTGCCAGTTGTCGATTCCCTGGAGTGGCGAATTGGTGGTTCCCGAACGTCACACCCAATCGTCGACTGTTGAGAATTTGAAATTCTGGGATCTCGATGAGAATTCCAAAGCTCCCGAATCCCGAGAGTCGCGGATTCTTGATTCTGGGGGCGTCCGCTGCTCTCGAGCCTGGAGAATTGCCAGTTGTCGATTCCCTGGAGTGGCGAATTGGTGGTTCCCGAACGTCACACCCAATTGTCGACTGTTGAGAATTTGAAATTCTGGGATCTCGATGAGAATTCCAAAGCTCCCGAATCTCGAGAATCGCGGATTCTTGATTCTGGGGACGTCCGCTGCTCTCGAGCCTGGAGAATTGCCAGTTGCCGATTCCCTGGAATGGCGAATTGGTGATTCTCGAGCATCAGAGCCAGTTGTCGACTGTTGAGAATTTGAAATTCTCGGATCTCGATGAGAATTCCAAAGCTCCCGAATCCCGAGAATTGCAGATTCTTGATTCAGGGGAAGTCCGATGGTCTCGAGCCTGGAGAATTGCCAGTTCTCGATTCCCTAGAGTGGCAAATTGCTGATTCTCGATCATCACACCCAATCGTCGACTGTTGAGAATTTGAAATTCTGGGATCTCGATGAGAATTCCAAAGCTCCCGAATCTCGAGAATCGCGGATTCATGATTCTGGGGACGTCCGCTGCTCTCGAGCCTGGAGAATGGCCAGTTGCCGATTCCCTGGAATGGCGAATTGGTGATTCTCGAGCATCAGAGCCAATCGTCGACTGTTGAGAATTTGAAATTCTGGGATCTCGATGAGAATTCCAAAGCTCCCGAATCTCGAGAATCGCGGATTCTTAATTCTGGGGACGTCCGCTGCTCTCGAGCCTGGAGAATGGCCAGTTGTCGATTCCCTGGAATGGCGAATTGGTGATTCTCGATCATCAGAGCCAGTTGTCGGTTGTTGAGAATTTGAAATTCTGGGATCTCGATGAGAATTCCAAAGCTCCCGAATCTCGAGAGTCGCGGATTCTTGATTCTGGGGGCGTCCGCTGCTCTCGAGCCTGGAGAATTGCCAGTTGTCGATTCCCTGGAGTGGCGAATTGGTGGTTCCCGAACGTCACACCCAATTGTCGACTGTTGAGAATTTGAAATTCTGGGATCTCGATGAGAATTCCAAAGCTCCCGAATCCCGAGAATTGCAGATTCTTGATTCAGGGGAAGTCCGACGGTCTCGAGCCTGGAGAATTGCCAGTTCTCGATTCCCTAGAGTGGCAAATTGCTGATTGTCGATCATCACACCCAATCGTCGACTGTTGAGAATTTGAAATTCTGGGATCTCGATGAGAATTCCAAAGCTCCCGAATCCCGAGAATCGCGGATTCATGATTCTGGGGACGTCCGCTGCTCTCGAGCCTGGAGAATGGCCAGTTGCCGATTCCCTGGAGTGGCGAATTGGTGGTTCCCGAACGTCACACCCAATCGTCGACTGTTGAGAATTTGAAATTCTGGGATCTCGATGAGAATTCCAAAGCTCCCGAATCCCGAGAATCGCAGATTCTTGATTCAGGGGAAGTCCGATGGTCTCGAGCCTGGAGAATTGCCAGTTCTCGATTCCCTAGAGTGGCAAATTGGTGGTTCCCGAACGTCACACCCAATTGTCGACTGTTGAGAATTTGAAATTCTGGGATCTCGATGAGAATTCCAAAGCTCCCGAATCTCGAGAATCGCGGATTCTTGATTCTGGGGACGTCCGCTGCTGCTCTCGAGCCTGGAGAATGGCCAGTTGTCGATTCCCTGGAATGGCGAA
Source organism: Macrobrachium rosenbergii (assembly GCA_039081455.1). NCBI lineage: Eukaryota > Metazoa > Arthropoda > Malacostraca > Decapoda > Palaemonidae > Macrobrachium > Macrobrachium rosenbergii. Next base: position 142,019 of record JANJGK010000982.1, on the reverse strand, counting down.
TTGGTGATTCTCGATCATCAGAGCCAGTTGTCGGTTGTTGAGAATTTGAAATTCTGGGATCTCGATGAGAATTCCAAAGCTCCCGAATCTCGAGAGTCGCGGATTCTTGATTCTGGGGGCGTCCGCTGCTCTCGAGCCTGGAGAATGGCCAGTTGTCGATTCCCTGGAGTGGCGAATTGGTGGTTCCCGAACGTCACACCCAATTGTTGACTGTTGAGAATTTGAAATTCTGGGATCTCGATGAGAATTCCAAAGCTCCCGAATCTCGAGAATCGCGGATTCTTGATTCTGGGGACGTCCGCTGCTCTCGAGCCTGGAGAATTGCCAGTTGTCGATTCCCTGGAATGGCGAATTGGTGGTTCCCGACCGTCACACCCAATTGTCGATTGTTGAGAATTTGAAATTCTGGGATCCCGATGAGAATTCCAAAGCTCTCGAATCTCGAGAATTGCACATTCTTGATTCTCGGGACGTCCGCTGCTCTCGAAGCTGGAGAATTGCCGGTTCTCGATTCCCTAGAATGGCGAACGGGTGATTCTCGACCGTCACACCCAATTGTCGAATGTTGAGAATTTCACATTCTCGGATCTTGACGAGAATTCCAAAGCTCCCGAATCTCGAGGATTGCAGATCCTTGATTCTGGGGAAGTCCGCTGCTCTCGAGCCTGGAGAATTGCCAGTTGTCGATTCCCTAGAATGGCGAATTGCTGATTCTCGGGCATCACACCCAACCGTTGAGAATTTGAAATTCTCGGATCTCGATGAGAATTCCAAAGCTCCCGAATCTCGAGAATTGCGGACTCTTGATTCTGGGGAAGTCCGATGCTCTCGAACCCGGAGAATTGCCAGTTGTCGATTCCCTGGAATGGCGAATTGCTGGTTCTCGATCATCACAGCCAATTGCCGATTGTTGAGAATTTCAAATTCCCGGATCTCGATGAGAATTCCATAGCTCCCGAATCTCGAGAATTGCACATTCTTGATTCTGGGGAAGTCCGATGCTCTCGAATCTGGAGAATCGCCGGTTCTCGATTCCCTAGAATGGCAAATTGCTGATTCTCGGACATCACACCCGATTGTCGATTGCTGAGAATTCCAAATTCTCGGATCCCGATGAGAATTGCAAAGCTCTCGAAACTCGAGAATTGTAAATTCTTGATTCTTGAGCATTTCAACGTTCTCAAATCTCGAGGATTGCAAACCCCCGATTCTTGAGTATTTCCAATTCTCGATTCCCAGAGAATGTCAAGTTTCTCCTCGAATGTCGAGAATTTTTCAGGCTGTCGATTCTCCAGAATTGCAAATTCTTGATTCTCGAGAATTCCAAAACTCTCGGATCCGGAGAATTGGCAGTTCTCGATTCCCTAGAATTGCATATTCTTGATTCTCGATCACACCAAATTGCCGATTGTTGAGAACTTCAAATTCTCGAATCTCGAGAATTCCAAAGCTCCCGAACCTCGAGGAGAATTTCAGCGTTCTCAAACCTCGAGGATTCCAAAGGTCTCGAACCTCGAGAATTTCAGCGAGCGCTCTCAAACCTCGAGGAGGAGGAGGAGGAGGAGGAGGAGGAGGAGGAGGAGGAGGAGGAGGAGGAGGAGGATTACAGACAGTTGGTTTTTTTTTGAGAATTTCCAAGCCCCGATTCCCAGGGAATGTCGAATGTCTCGAATTGGAATTTCTCGACTGCAGAGAATTGCTGCAAATTCTTGATTCTCGAGAAGTGCAAAATTCTCGAGAATTGCCCATCCCCGAGAATTGCATATTCTTGATTCTCGAGAATTTCAAGTTCTCTAATCTCGACAGCTTCTTCAAATTCTCGAACCTCTAGAATTGCAAATTCTCCATCCTCGAGAATTGCAAACCCCTCGAAACCCTGAGCATTTGCAAAGTCCCGAAAGCTGCAAGTCCTCCATTCCCGAGAATTTCAATATTCTCGAATCTCGGGAATGAGAAATTCTCGATTCCAGGAGAATTGCACATTCTTAATTCTCGGGAACTGCAAATTCTCTTGGTTGGTTCTTCTCGATCATTTCAAATCCTCGAGTCTCGAGAATTGCAAATTCTTACAGTAGAGTCTCTGTTCTCGAGAATCTCAAATTCCCCGACCAACCCCTAGAACTTCAAGTTCTTTACTGTCGAGAACTGCAAATTCCTGATTCTCGAGAATTTCAAATTCCCCCCGCACCTCTAGAACTGCAGATACTCTACTGTCGAGAAGTGCAAATTCCCGAACCTCCAGAATTTGAAAACTCCCGATTCACGAGAATTTCAAGATTCTCGGATGTCGAGAATGACAAATTCTCGATTCCAGAGAACTGCACATTCTTAATTCTGGAGAGCTGCAAATTCTTGATTCTCGAGAATTTCAAATTCCCGAATGTCGAGAACTGCAAATTGTTGATTGTGGAGAATTTCAAATTCTCGAGCGAACCCCTACTGTAGAATTGCTAATTGCCTGTTGTCGAGAATTGCAACATCTCGGTTCTCGGGAATTTGAAAATTCTCGAATCTCGCTCGGGAATTGCAAGTTCTTGATCCTGGAGAATTAACTGCAGATTCTCGAATCTCGAGAGCTGAAAATTCCCGATCCTCGGTAATATCAAATTTTCGGTTCTTGAGAATTTCAAATTCTCGAGTGCCGAGAACTGCAGCAGCAGCAGCAGCAAGTTCTTGATTGTCGAGAGTTGCGGCTTCTCGAGTCTCGAGAACTGAAAATTCTCGACCATATCAAATTCTTGGCTCTTGAGAATTTCAAATTGCCGAAACTCGAGAATTGCAAAGTTGCCGAATTACAATTCTCGATTCCAGAAGCGTCAGAGTTCCCCTAATCTCGAAAGTGACAAATTGTCGAGACTGTGAAACCCTCAGGAGGAATTTCGAAATTCCCGAATCTCGAGAATTTCAAATTCTCGAACCCTGAGCATTGAAAATTGTCGAATGAATCTCGTGAATTGAAAATTCTCGATTCTCGAGAATTTGAAATGCCGAAGAATCGAGAACTGGAAATTCTTGACAATCGGGAATTTGCAATTCTCGAGATTCGAGAATTTATAATTCGAATCGAGAATTTGCACCCCTGGAGACTAGAGAATCTTGAAACAGTCGAGATTTGAGAATTTTGAAATCCTCTGGAATGGAGAATTTGCAATTCTCGAGAATTTTGACACATTTTCTTTTCCGAATTGAATTCCATTTGTATGAAATTGAAAGTCGGTTTTTCAAATTTGAAATGTAGCTTTTTTTTTTTTTTTTTCAATTGCGGCTCAACTTTTGACATTTGCAAGGAAGGCCACTATACATTTTTTTTTTCTTTTAATACGAAAGCCAACTCTGTTAAAGCGCAGTTCAATTTTCAGTCAACATGAATGAATGAATGAATGAATGAATGAATGAATGAATGAATGAGTGAGTGAATGAATGAATGAGTGAATGAATGCCATATTTTTCATTGGAATGAGCTTCAGGTTTTTGACTATGAAAGCCAACTTTTTTCTTTTTTTAAATGAAGTTCAACTTTTTCCAGTTGAGGGTGAAAGGGTGTAGAGCCACACACTATTATGTATAAATAAATGATAATAATAATAATAATAATAATAATAATAATAATAATAATAATAATATACATAAAACATCACGCTGAGAACCAACCGAATTGGCTGAAAACCACACACACTTATATAAAAATTCTCACATCTTTTCTAAATACCAGAAGCCAAGCCTGTTAAAAAATTCATAAATGAGCCAACATCAATGTTATTTATGGCCTAAAATTTCAGTCACGGTTTTACCATCTACAGCAGACGGTACCTCAGGCTTCCAGGAGAGGAGAGAGAGAGAGAGAGAGAGAGAGAGAGAGAGAGAGAGAGAGAGAGAGAGAGAGAAAGAAAGGGGAAGAAATCAGTTTAAAAAAAAAAAAAAAAAAAAAAAAAAAAAAAGAGTCCAAAAGCGCAAAAATTAGGCCAAAACGGGCAGGGGTTCAGTGTACAGTATACTACTATAGGATGTCATTTCGATTTCTTTCTTATAGTCAAAAGATGTGGCTCCAATATGGAGCCTGATTGTGGCAGCAAAAGCAGACCCTTGCAACAGCAAGGATTTACTTCTTCTCAGTCTTCTTGGGCAAGAGAACGGCCTGGATGTTAGGCAGGACGCCTCCCTGGGCGATGGTCACGCCAGACAGCAACTTGTTGAGCTCTTCGTCGTTGCGAATGGCCAGTTGCAAGTGACGGGGGATGATCCTGGTCTTCTTGTTGTCACGGGCAGCGTTACCGGCCAACTCGAGTACCTCAGCAGCCAAGTACTCCATGACTGCAGCCAGGTAGACTGGAGCGCCTGCTCCTACACGTTCAGCATAGTTGCCCTTGCGCAACAGGCGGTGGATACGTCCCACGGGGAATTGAAGGCCAGCTCTGCTGCTGCGAGACTTGGACTTTCCCTTGACTTTGCCTCCTTTGCCGCGACCAGACATGATGAAAGGATCTCTCGTGCGATGCGTTAGCTCGAACCAACTGATGCCGCCAACTCGGGAACCTAGCAATTTTATACCCTCCGGCTGGCTTGCACACTGCACATGGCAGCCAATCAATATGCAACCCGCATTTGAATCAGCCAATGAAAAATAGACTGCCCGTTTCTTCAAACCCGCCGGTTACGTATAAAATGGTAAGGGCTGAGTGGTGATGGCATCATTACTGAGGTAACGTCGTCGTCAGTATGCCGCCCAAGACTTCCGGAAAGGCCGCCAAAAAGGCTGGCAAGGCTCAGAAGAGCATTGCCAAGGGTGATAAGAAAAAGAAGAGGAGGAGGAAGGAAAGTTATTCCATCTACATCTACAAGGTGCTGAAGCAGGTCCACCCCGACACCGGTATCTCTTCCAAGGCCATGTCCATCATGAACTCGTTCGTGAACGACATCTTTGAGCGCATCGCTGCCGAGGCTTCCCGCCTGGCCCATTACAACAAGCGCTCTACCATCACCTCCCGGGAGATCCAGACTGCTGTCCGCCTCCTGCTTCCTGGTGAACTGGCTAAGCACGCCGTCTCTGAGGGCACCAAGGCCGTCACCAAATACACATCCTCCAAGTAAACAACTACAACAACAACAACAACAGTTGCTTGGCAGGCACTCTGTGTAAAACCCTCGGTTCCAATTTCGAACCACATTTCCAATCCTATAAGCAGAAACCTCTTAATGACTATACAGTATATACAAGACAAAACCACCTTATTTTTTTTTCATTCTCATAATCAGACAGTGCAATTGCAGAGGAAATAAAGAGCCGTGCAGAACATGCTGTAATATACACTGCATTGCGAATTATAAATCACAGGAAAAGACCAAATCTGTCTGTCTGTCTGTCTGTCTGTCTGTCTGTCTGTCTGTCTGTCTGTCTGTCTGTCTGTCTGTCTGTCTGTCTGTCTGTCTGTCTGTCTGTCTGTCTGTCTGTCTGTCTGTCTGTCTGTCTGTCTGTCTGTCTGTTCATAAAATGATTCGTGCAGAGTACGATATTCCACCCATACTATGGCAGTATAATAATAATAATAATAATAATAATAATAATAATAATAATAATAATAATAATAATAATAATAATAATGTTTTGACGTTGCCGGACACGTGCACCATGATAATTGATTATTTAGTAAATGAATGAAAGAGAGCCGAACACATAATAACAAGGCGACAAAAACGGAAAAAAAAGAGTTCGACGCCAACAGCATCAGGTGTTCCCAGGCGGTCACCCATCCAAGTACTGACCAGACCCAACGTTGCTTAACTTCGCTGATCGGACGAGAAGCGGTGCTTTCAACGTGGTATGGCCGTTGGCGAGGATTAAGTGTTTGGAACTTGTACCAATGATGCATTTGATCAGATTCCATACATAACGTAAAAAGAAAGAAAGAAAAAAAAAAGTCTCTCGACGTGAAATTCACGAGCGTAATGCACGAAAATGTACCCCCCACCACCATGTGCCTTCGTCTAGAGTATAATAATAATAATAATAATAATAATAATAATAATAATAATAATAATAACGTGATGACATTGTTGACGACAGTTGCGCAGCCAGGTGCCCGAAAACGCAAGGGAGAATCACACACTAAGGTGATTATAATCATACATACAGTATATACATGTATAGTGACTCAGTAATAACGATAATACATGCTCGTTATGCATGACACACAGCACATAACAAGACAATAATGAAAATACATCCTAGCGAAGAGTATACGCTTTTTTTTTTCTTTTTTTTTTTGGTAATTAGAATTGCTAGAATAAATGACGGAGATTCCAGTACAAGACCTGACCTAATGATAAGAATTATAATTATATATTGTATATAGTGAACGTATCATTTGTCACGAAACAGAAGAAGAAGAAGAAGAAGAAGAAGAAGAAGAAGAAGACTAGTCTCTTTTATTTGGTTGCAAAAACAAATCAGTCACGGGGAACCTTTGCTTATTTGAATGTTCTGTGGACCTAAAAAGGTCCGGGTACTAGCAGCAACATCATCTTGAATTTCTTCAAGATGTGTTGGCATGGTCGGGGGCCAGACAACCTAACCACCGAAACCGTACAGGGTACGGCCTTGGCGTTTCAGGGCATAGACGACGTCCATGGCAGTGACGGTCTTCCTCTTGGCGTGTTCGGTGTAGGTGACGGCATCCCTGATGACGTTCTCGAGGAATACCTTGAGCACACCACGAGTTTCTTCGTAGATGAGACCGGAGATACGCTTGACACCACCACGTCGGGCTAGACGACGGATGGCAGGCTTGGTGATGCCCTGGATGTTGTCGCGAAGCACCTTCCTGTGCCTCTTGGCTCCTCCCTTTCCGAGACCCTTGCCTCCCTTGCCGCGGCCAGTCATGATGCTGTTGCTCTAGCGTGTGTCTGGTTGCAACTGAATGCGCGGCTGTCGGCTTTTCTGCCTTATATACGGCCTGTGAGAGCCCTACAGTAGCGGCCGTGTGTTGATGCGCGTTTCCGCCTTTTTCATAAGTGTCATTTGGACAAGTTTTGAGAGTTTGTTTTTCGTGCCACTGCACGTGCGAGTGGGCTGTGCGTTTGTGCGTTGTATGTGATGCTTGTTTTAGGCATGTTTTGCCTCTGGTGCGCGTTATTTTGCAAGAGAGTGCGTTGAGCATGTGCGCCACGGGTTTTGGCTTGAGGCAGTGACGGTGTAACCAATGTAAAATCGGATTTGTCCATGACGTCATCAGAGAGGGTATAAATAGCAAAATGGCTGCGGCCCAGGCTACGTATACGTTACTCATCGCCTTAGCAAGATGGCACGTACGAAGCAAACTGCCCGCAAGTCCACCGGAGGCAAGGCCCCCCGAAAGCAGCTGGCTACCAAGGCTGCTCGTAAATCTGCTCCTGCTACAGGAGGTGTGAAGAAGCCTCACCGTTACAGGCCCGGTACCGTGGCCCTTCGTGAGATCCGTCGCTACCAGAAGAGCACCGAGCTGCTCATCAGAAAGCTGCCCTTCCAGCGTCTCGTTCGAGAGATTGCCCAGGACTTCAAGACCGACCTCCGTTTCCAGTCTTCCGCCGTCATGGCGCTGCAGGAGGCATCCGAGGCCTACCTCGTCGGTCTCTTTGAAGACACCAACTTGTGCGCCATCCACGCCAAGAGGGTCACCATCATGCCCAAGGACATCCAGCTTGCCCGCCGCATTCGTGGAGAGCGAGCCTAAATCCTTCCTAGTGTACGGCGGCACCACAACACGCTGTACCTACCATCCGGCCCTTTCTAAGGGCCACACATACCTTTCTATAAGAACAAAAATCGTTGACGCACATCATCATGTTCTTGCAATAAATGAATCAATCAATCAATAAACAAACACCTTCCAATCTCATGAGTCAATGACTGATAATGCAATGCAATGCAATGAGCAACACCATAAACTAATTGATGAACTCTCTCTCTCTCTCTCTCTCTCTCTCTCTCTCTCTCTCTCTCTCTCTCTCTCTCTCTCTCTCTCTCTCTCTGTGTGTGTGTGTGTGCATGTGTGTTTGTTCAGACATAAAATGATTATTAAAGCAGTAATGATAGCTATCACCATTAGTAACTGGTACCGTATTTTTCGGTAATAAATAAGAACTGCATATGCGGGAAGAAGTCAATGGAAGTTAGTAATATAATATAATGTAAACAGTTTATGCGGCAAAAAGCTATCGATAAAAACGAAAAGAATTATGATTCAAGAGAGAAATAAAAGCGTGACGCCAACAGCATCTGGTGTTCCCAGGCGGTCACCCATCCAAGTACTGACCAGACCCAACGTTGCTTAACTTCGCTGATCGGACGAGAAGCGGTGCTTTCAACGTGGTATGGCCGTTGGCGAGGATTAAGTGTTTGGAACTTGTACTGATGATGATACATTTTGACATAAATCTTACATAGAGCCTCTCTCTCTCTCTCTCTCTCTCTCTCTCTCTCTCTCTCTCTCTCTCTCTCTCTCCATCAAATTCACGAGCGTAATGCACGAAAATGTACGCTTCATCACCGTGTGGCTTTGCCCAGTGTGACAGTTATTATTATTATTCTCTACCTACCTACCTACCTACCTACCTACCTACCTACCTACCTACCTACCTACCTACCTATCTATCTATCTATCTATCTATCTATCTATCTATCTATCTATCTATCTATCTATCCTTCATTATTTCTGACCCCAACTCCCGTATGATTCTGATAATGACATTTCATCTCTCTCTCTCTCTCTCTCTCTCTCTCTCTCTCTCTCTCTCTCTCTCTCTCTCTCTCTCTCTCTCTCTCTCTCTCTCTGTCAATTGAACAAAGTTGAAGTTCAAATGAAAAGTGTCGATTGACCCTCAATTTCACACACACACACACACACACACACACACACACACACACACACACACACAACTAGATTAAAAAAAAAAAAAAAAAAAAGTAACTTTGACATTAAAGAAACTGACCTTTGAATGAAAAAACTTGACTTGCAAATGAACAAAGTTGAAGTTCAAATGAAAAGTGTTGATTGACCCTCAATTCTCTCTCTCTCTCTCTCTCTCTCTCTCTCTCTCTCTCTCTCTCTCTCTCTCTCTCTCTCTCTCTCTCTCTCACACACACACACCAAAAAAACTAGGTTTCAAAAAAAAAAAAAACTATCAATTTAACACCAATGAAATTAATTAAAAGAAAAAAAAAAAAATGCAACATCACCTGACTGTGTGTATGTAGCGAGAATGTCAAAATTCTCGAGAATTGATTCTTGAGAATTTCCCAGTGTCAATTCCCAGAGAATGTCAAATTTTTCGAATGTCGATAATTTCAAATTGTCGATCCCCGAGAATTGCAAATTGTTGATTCTCGAGAATTGCACATTCTAGATTCTCGAGAATTTCAAGTTCTTGATTCTCGAGAATTGTCAATTTCCGTATCTCGAGAATTGCACATTCTTGCTTCTCGATCACACCAAACTGTCGGTTGTTGAGAATTTCAAATTCTCGAATCTCGAGAATTTCAAAGCTCCTGAATCACGGGAATTGCCAGTTCTTGATTCTCGAGAATTTCAACGCTCACAAATCTCGAGGATAAAAAAAAATCCTCGATTCTTGAGCATTTCCAATTCTCGATTCCCAGGGAATGTCAAGTTTCTCGAATGTCATTCTCGACCGTCCAGAACTGCAAATTCTTGATTCTCGAGAATTCCAAGGCTCTCGAATGGCCAATTCTCGAGCCCCGAGGATTGCACATTCTTGATTCTCGATCACACCGAATTGCCGATTGTCTGAGAATGTCAAATTCTCGAACCTCGAGAATTTCAACGTTCTCAAAACTCGAGGTTGACAAACCCTCGGTTCTTGGGTATTTCCAATTCTCCACTCCCAGGGACTGCCACATTTCTCGAACGTCGAGAATTTCAAATTCTCGACCGTCCAGAATTGCAAATTCTTGATTCTCGAGAATTCCAAGACTCACGAATCTCGAGAATTGCCACTTCTCGATCCCCGAGAATTGCATATTCTTGATTGTCGATCACATCAGACTGTCGATTGTCTGAGAATTTCAAATCCTCGAATCTCGAGAATTTCAACGTTCTCGAACCTCGAGGAGTACCAAAAATCCTCGATTCGTGAGCATTTCCAATTCTCGATTCCCAGGGAATGTCGAGTTTCTCGAATGTCATTCTCGACCGTCCAGAACTGCAAATTCTTGATTCTCGAGAATTCCAAGGCTCCCGAATGGCCAATTCTCGAGCTCATTCTTGATTCTCGACCACACCGAATTGCCGATTGTCTGAGAATGTCAAATCCTCGAATCTCGAGAATTTCAACGTTCTCAAATCCCGAGGTTGACAAATCCTCGGTTCTTGGGTATTTCCAATTCTCCATTCCCAGGGACTGCCACATTTCTCGAACGTCGAGAATTTCAAATTCTCGACCGTCCAGAATTGCAAATTCTTGAATCTCGAGAATTCCAAGACTCTCGAATCTCGAGAATTGCCACTTCTCGATCCCCCGAGAATTGCATATTCTTGATTCTCGATCACATCAGATTGTCGACTGTTTGAGAATTTCAAATTCTTGAATCTCGAGAATTTCAAAGTTCTCAAACCTCGATGAGCACCAAAGTAATCCTCGATTCCTGAGCATTCCCAATTCTCGATTCCCAGAGAATGCCGCATTTCTCGAATGTCGAGAATTTCAAATTTTCGACCGTCCAGAATTGCAGATTCTTGATTCTCCAGAACTCCAAGACTCTCGAATCTCGAGAATTGCCACTTCTCGATCCCCGAAAAATTGCCAATTCCTGACCCTCGATCACATCAGATTGTCGAAGGTTTGAGAATTTCACATTCTCGAATCTCGAGAATTTCAACGTTCTCAAATCTCGAGGATTGCCAGATTAATCCTCGATTCCTGAGTATTCCCAATTCTCGATTCCCATAGAATACCAAGTTTCTCGAAACTGGGGATTTTCACATTCTCGACCGTTCAGAATAGCAAATTCTTGATTCTCGTGGCGCCCGACACTCTCGAATCTGGAGAAATGCCAGTTCTCGATTCCCTAGAATGGCGAATTGCTGATTCTCGATCATCACACCCAGTTGCCGATTGTTGAGAATTTGGAATTCTGGGATCTCGATGAGAATTCCAAAGCTCCCGAATCTCGAGAGTCGCGGATTCTTGATTCTGGGGACGTCCGCTGCTCTCGAGTCTGGAGAATTGCCAGTTGTCGATTCCCTGGAATGGCGAATTGGTGGTTCCCGAACGTCACACCCAATTGTCGACTGTTGAGAATTTGAAATTCTGGGATCTCGATGAGAATTCCAAAGCTCCCGAATCCCGAGAATCGCAGATTCTTGATTCAGGGGAAGTCCGATGGTCTCGAGCCTGGAGAATTGCCAGTTCTCGATTCCCTAGAGTGGCGAATTGCTGATTCTCGATCATCACACCCAATCGTCGACAGTTGAGAATTTGAAATTCTGGGATCTCGATGAGAATTCCAAAGCTCCCGAATCTCGAGAATCGCGGATTCTTAATTCTGGGGACGTCCGCTGCTCTCGAGCCTGGAGAATGGCCAGTTGCCGATTCCCTGGAATGGCGAATTGGTGATTCTCGATCATCAGAGCCAGTTGTCGGTTGTTGAGAATTTGAAATTCTGGGATCTCGATGAGAATTCCAAAGCTCCCGAATCTCGAGAGTCGCGGATTCTTGCTTCTGGGGGCGTCCGCTGCTCTCGAGCCTGGAGAATTGCCAGTTGTCGATTCCCTGGAGTGGCGAATTGGTGGTTGCCGAACGTCACACCCAATTGTCGACTGTTGAGAACTTGAAATTCTGGGATCTCGATGAGAATTCCAAAGCTCCCGAATCCCGAGAATTGCAGATTCTCGATTCAGGGGAAGTCCGACGGTCTCGAGCCTGGAGAATTGCCAGTTCTCGATTCCCTAGAGTGGCAAATTGCTGATTCTCGATCATCACACCCAATCGTCGACTGTTGAGAATTTGAAATTCTGGGGTCTCGATGAGAATTCCAAAGCTCCCGAATCTCGAGAATCGCGGATTCTTGATTCTGGGGACGTCCGCTGCTCTCGAGCCTGGAGAATGGCCAGTTGCCGATTCCCTGGAATGGCGAATTGGTGATTCTCGAGCATCAGAGCCAGTTGTCGACTGTTGAGAATTTGAAATTCTCGGATCTCGATGAGAATTCCAAAGCTCCCGAATCCCGAGAATTGCAGATTCTTGATTCAGGGGAAGTCCGATGGTTTCGAGCCTGGAGAATTGCCAGTTCTCGATTCCCTAGAGTGGCAAATTGCTGATTCTCGATCATCACACCCAATCGTCGACTGTTGAGAATTTGAAATTCTGGGATCTCGATGAGAATTCCAAAGCTCCCGAATCTCGAGAATCGCGGATTCTTAATTCTGGGGACGTCCGCTGCTCTCGAGCCTGGAGAATGGCCAGTTGTCGATTCCCTGGAATGGCGAATTGGTGATTCTCGGTCATCAGAGCCAGTTGTCGGTTGTTGAGAATTTGAAATTCTGGGATCTCGATGAGAATTCCAAAGCTCCCGAATCTCGAGAGTCGCGGATTCTTGATTCTGGGGGCGTCCGCTGCTCTCGAGCCTGGAGAATTGCCAGTTGTCGATTCCCTGGAGTGGCGAATTGGTGGTTCCCGAACGTCACACCCAATTGTCGACTGTTGAGAATTTGAAATTCTGGGATCTCGATGAGAATTCCAAAGCTCCCGAATCTCGAGAATCGCGGATTCTTGATTCTGGGGACGTCCGCTGCTCTCGAGCCTGGAGAATTGCCAGTTGCCGATTCCCTGGAATGGCGAATTGGTGATTCTCGAGCATCAGAGCCAGTTGTCGACTGTTGAGAATTTGAAATTCTCGGATCTCGATGAGAATTCCAAAGCTCCCGAATCCCGAGAATTGCAGATTCTTGATTCAGGGGAAGTCCGATGGTCTCGAGCCTGGAGAATTGCCAGTTGTCGATTCCCTGGAGTGGCGAATTGGTGGTTCCCGAACGTCACACCCAATCGTCGACTGTTGAGAATTTGAAATTCTGGGATCTCGATGAGAATTCCAAAGCTCCCGAATCCCGAGAGTCGCGGATTCTTGATTCTGGGGGCGTCCGCTGCTCTCGAGCCTGGAGAATTGCCAGTTGTCGATTCCCTGGAGTGGCGAATTGGTGGTTCCCGAACGTCACACCCAATTGTCGACTGTTGAGAATTTGAAATTCTGGGATCTCGATGAGAATTCCAAAGCTCCCGAATCTCGAGAATCGCGGATTCTTGATTCTGGGGACGTCCGCTGCTCTCGAGCCTGGAGAATTGCCAGTTGCCGATTCCCTGGAATGGCGAATTGGTGATTCTCGAGCATCAGAGCCAGTTGTCGACTGTTGAGAATTTGAAATTCTCGGATCTCGATGAGAATTCCAAAGCTCCCGAATCCCGAGAATTGCAGATTCTTGATTCAGGGGAAGTCCGATGGTCTCGAGCCTGGAGAATTGCCAGTTCTCGATTCCCTAGAGTGGCAAATTGCTGATTCTCGATCATCACACCCAATCGTCGACTGTTGAGAATTTGAAATTCTGGGATCTCGATGAGAATTCCAAAGCTCCCGAATCTCGAGAATCGCGGATTCATGATTCTGGGGACGTCCGCTGCTCTCGAGCCTGGAGAATGGCCAGTTGCCGATTCCCTGGAATGGCGAATTGGTGATTCTCGAGCATCAGAGCCAATCGTCGACTGTTGAGAATTTGAAATTCTGGGATCTCGATGAGAATTCCAAAGCTCCCGAATCTCGAGAATCGCGGATTCTTAATTCTGGGGACGTCCGCTGCTCTCGAGCCTGGAGAATGGCCAGTTGTCGATTCCCTGGAATGGCGAATTGGTGATTCTCGATCATCAGAGCCAGTTGTCGGTTGTTGAGAATTTGAAATTCTGGGATCTCGATGAGAATTCCAAAGCTCCCGAATCTCGAGAGTCGCGGATTCTTGATTCTGGGGGCGTCCGCTGCTCTCGAGCCTGGAGAATTGCCAGTTGTCGATTCCCTGGAGTGGCGAATTGGTGGTTCCCGAACGTCACACCCAATTGTCGACTGTTGAGAATTTGAAATTCTGGGATCTCGATGAGAATTCCAAAGCTCCCGAATCCCGAGAATTGCAGATTCTTGATTCAGGGGAAGTCCGACGGTCTCGAGCCTGGAGAATTGCCAGTTCTCGATTCCCTAGAGTGGCAAATTGCTGATTGTCGATCATCACACCCAATCGTCGACTGTTGAGAATTTGAAATTCTGGGATCTCGATGAGAATTCCAAAGCTCCCGAATCCCGAGAATCGCGGATTCATGATTCTGGGGACGTCCGCTGCTCTCGAGCCTGGAGAATGGCCAGTTGCCGATTCCCTGGAGTGGCGAATTGGTGGTTCCCGAACGTCACACCCAATCGTCGACTGTTGAGAATTTGAAATTCTGGGATCTCGATGAGAATTCCAAAGCTCCCGAATCCCGAGAATCGCAGATTCTTGATTCAGGGGAAGTCCGATGGTCTCGAGCCTGGAGAATTGCCAGTTCTCGATTCCCTAGAGTGGCAAATTGGTGGTTGCCGAACGTCACACCCAATTGTCGACTGTTGAGAATTTGAAATTCTGGGATCTCGATGAGAATTCCAAAGCTCCCGAATCTCGAGAATCGCGGATTCTTGATTCTGGGGACGTCCGCTGCTGCTCTCGAGCCTGGAGAATGGCCAGTTGTCGATTCCCTGGAATGGCGAATTGGTGATTCTCGATCATCAGAGCCAGTTGTCGGTTGTTGAGAATTTGAAATTCTGGGATCTCGATGAGAATTCCAAAGCTCCCGAATCTCGAGAGTCGCGGATTCTTGATTCTGGGGGCGTCCGCTGCTCTCGAGCCTGGAGAATGGCCAGTTGTCGATTCCCTGGAGTGGCGAATTGGTGGTTCCCGAACGTCACACCCAATTGTTGACTGTTGAGAATTTGAAATTCTGGGATCTCGATGAGAATTCCAAAGCTCCCGAATCTCGAGAATCGCGGATTCTTGATTCTGGGGACGTCCGCTGCTCTCGAGCCTGGAGAATTGCCAGTTGTCGATTCCCTGGAATGGCGAATTGGTGGTTCCCGACCGTCACACCCAATTGTCGATTGTTGAGAATTTGAAATTCTGGGATCCCGATGAGAATTCCAAAGCTCTCGAATCTCGAGAATTGCACATTCTTGATTCTCGGGACGTCCGCTGCTCTCGAAGCTGGAGAATTGCCGGTTCTCGATTCCCTAGAATGGCGAACGGGTGATTCTCGACCGTCACACCCAATTGTCGAATGTTGAGAATTTCACATTCTCGGATCTTGACGAGAATTCCAAAGCTCCCGAATCTCGAGGATTGCAGATCCTTGATTCTGGGGAAGTCCGCTGCTCTCGAGCCTGGAGAATTGCCAGTTGTCGATTCCCTAGAATGGCGAATTGCTGATTCTCGGGCATCACACCCAACCGTTGAGAATTTGAAATTCTCGGATCTCGATGAGAATTCCAAAGCTCCCGAATCTCGAGAATTGCGGACTCTTGATTCTGGGGAAGTCCGATGCTCTCGAACCCGGAGAATTGCCAGTTGTCGATTCCCTGGAATGGCGAATTGCTGGTTCTCGATCATCACAGCCAATTGCCGATTGTTGAGAATTTCAAATTCCCGGATCTCGATGAGAATTCCATAGCTCCCGAATCTCGAGAATTGCACATTCTTGATTCTGGGGAAGTCCGATGCTCTCGAATCTGGAGAATCGCCGGTTCTCGATTCCCTAGAATGGCAAATTGCTGATTCTCGGACATCACACCCGATTGTCGATTGCTGAGAATTCCAAATTCTCGGATCCCGATGAGAATTGCAAAGCTCTCGAAACTCGAGAATTGTAAATTCTTGATTCTTGAGCATTTCAACGTTCTCAAATCTCGAGGATTGCAAACCCCCGATTCTTGAGTATTTCCAATTCTCGATTCCCAGAGAATGTCAAGTTTCTCCTCGAATGTCGAGAATTTTTCAGGCTGTCGATTCTCCAGAATTGCAAATTCTTGATTCTCGAGAATTCCAAAACTCTCGGATCCGGAGAATTGGCAGTTCTCGATTCCCTAGAATTGCATATTCTTGATTCTCGATCACACCAAATTGCCGATTGTTGAGAACTTCAAATTCTCGAATCTCGAGAATTCCAAAGCTCCCGAACCTCGAGGAGAATTTCAGCGTTCTCAAACCTCGAGGATTCCAAAGGTCTCGAACCTCGAGAATTTCAGCGAGCGCTCTCAAACCTCGAGGAGGAGGAGGAGGAGGAGGAGGAGGAGGAGGAGGAGGAGGAGGAGGAGGAGGAGGATTACAGACAGTTGGTTTTTTTTTGAGAATTTCCAAGCCCCGATTCCCAGGGAATGTCGAATGTCTCGAATTGGAATTTCTCGACTGCAGAGAATTGCTGCAAATTCTTGATTCTCGAGAAGTGCAAAATTCTCGAGAATTGCCCATCCCCGAGAATTGCATATTCTTGATTCTCGAGAATTTCAAGTTCTCTAATCTCGACAGCTTCTTCAAATTCTCGAACCTCTAGAATTGCAAATTCTCCATCCTCGAGAATTGCAAACCCCTCGAAACCCTGAGCATTTGCAAAGTCCCGAAAGCTGCAAGTCCTCCATTCCCGAGAATTTCAATATTCTCGAATCTCGGGAATGAGAAATTCTCGATTCCAGGAGAATTGCACATTCTTAATTCTCGGGAACTGCAAATTCTCTTGGTTGGTTCTTCTCGATCATTTCAAATCCTCGAGTCTCGAGAATTGCAAATTCTTACAGTAGAGTCTCTGTTCTCGAGAATCTCAAATTCCCCGACCAACCCCTAGAACTTCAAGTTCTTTACTGTCGAGAACTGCAAATTCCTGATTCTCGAGAATTTCAAATTCCCCCCGCACCTCTAGAACTGCAGATACTCTACTGTCGAGAAGTGCAAATTCCCGAACCTCCAGAATT
Source organism: Macrobrachium rosenbergii (assembly GCA_039081455.1). NCBI lineage: Eukaryota > Metazoa > Arthropoda > Malacostraca > Decapoda > Palaemonidae > Macrobrachium > Macrobrachium rosenbergii. Next base: position 125,002 of record JANJGK010000982.1, on the reverse strand, counting down.
TGAAAACTCCCGATTCACGAGAATTTCAAGATTCTCGGATGTCGAGAATGACAAATTCTCGATTCCAGAGAACTGCACATTCTTAATTCTGGAGAGCTGCAAATTCTTGATTCTCGAGAATTTCAAATTCCCGAATGTCGAGAACTGCAAATTGTTGATTGTGGAGAATTTCAAATTCTCGAGCGAACCCCTACTGTAGAATTGCTAATTGCCTGTTGTCGAGAATTGCAACATCTCGGTTCTCGGGAATTTGAAAATTCTCGAATCTCGCTCGGGAATTGCAAGTTCTTGATCCTGGAGAATTAACTGCAGATTCTCGAATCTCGAGAGCTGAAAATTCCCGATCCTCGGTAATATCAAATTTTCGGTTCTTGAGAATTTCAAATTCTCGAGTGCCGAGAACTGCAGCAGCAGCAGCAGCAAGTTCTTGATTGTCGAGAGTTGCGGCTTCTCGAGTCTCGAGAACTGAAAATTCTCGACCATATCAAATTCTTGGCTCTTGAGAATTTCAAATTGCCGAAACTCGAGAATTGCAAAGTTGCCGAATTACAATTCTCGATTCCAGAAGCGTCAGAGTTCCCCTAATCTCGAAAGTGACAAATTGTCGAGACTGTGAAACCCTCAGGAGGAATTTCGAAATTCCCGAATCTCGAGAATTTCAAATTCTCGAACCCTGAGCATTGAAAATTGTCGAATGAATCTCGTGAATTGAAAATTCTCGATTCTCGAGAATTTGAAATGCCGAAGAATCGAGAACTGGAAATTCTTGACAATCGGGAATTTGCAATTCTCGAGATTCGAGAATTTATAATTCGAATCGAGAATTTGCACCCCTGGAGACTAGAGAATCTTGAAACAGTCGAGATTTGAGAATTTTGAAATCCTCTGGAATGGAGAATTTGCAATTCTCGAGAATTTTGACACATTTTCTTTTCCGAATTGAATTCCATTTGTATGAAATTGAAAGTCGGTTTTTCAAATTTGAAATGTAGCTTTTTTTTTTTTTTTTTCAATTGCGGCTCAACTTTTGACATTTGCAAGGAAGGCCACTATACATTTTTTTTTTCTTTTAATACGAAAGCCAACTCTGTTAAAGCGCAGTTCAATTTTCAGTCAACATGAATGAATGAATGAATGAATGAATGAATGAATGAATGAATGAATGAATGAGTGAGTGAATGAATGAATGAGTGAATGAATGCCATATTTTTCATTGGAATGAGCTTCAGGTTTTTGACTATGAAAGCCAACTTTTTTCTTTTTTTAAATGAAGTTCAACTTTTTCCAGTTGAGGGTGAAAGGGTGTAGAGCCACACACTATTATGTATAAATAAATGATAATAATAATAATAATAATAATAATAATAATAATAATAATAATAATAATAATATACATAAAACATCACGCTGAGAACCAACCGAATTGGCTGAAAACCACACACACTTATATAAAAATTCTCACATCTTTTCTAAATACCAGAAGCCAAGCCTGTTAAAAAATTCATAAATGAGCCAACATCAATGTTATTTATGGCCTAAAATTTCAGTCACGGTTTTACCATCTACAGCAGACGGTACCTCAGGCTTCCAGGAGAGGAGAGAGAGAGAGAGAGAGAGAGAGAGAGAGAGAGAGAGAGAGAGAGAAAGAAAGGGGAAGAAATCAGTTTAAAAAAAAAAAAAAAAAAAAAAAAAAAAAAAGAGTCCAGAAGCGCAAAAATTAGGCCAAAACGGGCAGGGGTTCAGTGTACAGTATACTACTATAGGATGTCATTTCGATTTCTTTCTTATAGTCAAAAGATGTGGCTCCAATATGGAGCCTGATTGTGGCAGCAAAAGCAGACCCTTGCAACAGCAAGGATTTACTTCTTCTCAGTCTTCTTGGGCAAGAGAACGGCCTGGATGTTAGGCAGGACGCCTCCCTGGGCGATGGTCACGCCAGACAGCAACTTGTTGAGCTCTTCGTCGTTGCGAATGGCCAGTTGCAAGTGACGGGGGATGATCCTGGTCTTCTTGTTGTCACGGGCAGCGTTACCGGCCAACTCGAGTACCTCAGCAGCCAAGTACTCCATGACTGCAGCCAGGTAGACTGGAGCGCCTGCTCCTACACGTTCAGCATTGTTGCCCTTGCGCAACAGGCGGTGGATACGTCCCACGGGGAATTGAAGGCCAGCTCTGCTGCTGCGAGACTTGGACTTTCCCTTGACTTTGCCTCCTTTGCCGCGACCAGACATGATGAAAGGATCTCTCGTGCGATGCGTTAGCTCGAACCAACTGATGCCGCCAACTCGGGAACCTAGCAATTTTATACCCTCCGGCTGGCTTGCACACTGCACATGGCAGCCAATCAATATGCAACCCGCATTTGAATCAGCCAATGAAAAATAGACTGCCCGTTTCTTCAAACCCGCCGGTTACGTATAAAATGGTAAGGGCTGAGTGGTGATGGCATCATTACTGAGGTAACGTCGTCGTCAGTATGCCGCCCAAGACTTCCGGAAAGGCCGCCAAAAAGGCTGGCAAGGCTCAGAAGAGCATTGCCAAGGGTGATAAGAAAAAGAAGAGGAGGAGGAAGGAAAGTTATTCCATCTACATCTACAAGGTGCTGAAGCAGGTCCACCCCGACACCGGTATCTCTTCCAAGGCCATGTCCATCATGAACTCGTTCGTGAACGACATCTTTGAGCGCATCGCTGCCGAGGCTTCCCGCCTGGCCCATTACAACAAGCGCTCTACCATCACCTCCCGGGAGATCCAGACTGCTGTCCGCCTCCTGCTTCCTGGTGAACTGGCTAAGCACGCCGTCTCTGAGGGCACCAAGGCCGTCACCAAATACACATCCTCCAAGTAAACAACTACAACAACAACAACAACAGTTGCTTGGCAGGCACTCTGTGTAAAACCCTCGGTTCCAATTTGGAACCACATTTCCAATCCTATAAGCAGAAACCTCTTAATGACTATACAGTATATACAAGACAAAACCACCTTATTTTTTTTTCATTCTCATAATCAGACAGTGCAATTGCAGAGGAAATAAAGAGCCGTGCAGAACATGCTGTAATATACACTGCATTGCGAATTATAAATCACAGGAAAAGACCAAATCTGTCTGTCTGTCTGTCTGTCTGTCTGTCTGTCTGTCTGTCTGTCTGTCTGTCTGTCTGTCTGTCTGTCTGTCTGTCTGTCTGTCTGTCTGTCTGTCTGTCTGTCTGTCTGTTCATAAAATGATTCGTGCAGAGTACGATATTCCACCCATACTATGGCAGTATAATAATAATAATAATAATAATAATAATAATAATAATAATAATAATAATAATAATAATAATAATAATGTTTTGACGTTGCCGGACACGTGCACCATGATAATTGATTATTTAGTAAATGAATGAAAGAGAGCCGAACACATAATAACAAGGCGACAAAAACGGAAAAAAAGAGTTCGACGCCAACAGCATCTGGTGTTCCCAGGCGGTCACCCATCCAAGTACTGACCAGACCCAACGTTGCTTAACTTCGCTGATCGGACGAGAAGCGGTGCTTTCAACGTGGTATGGCCGTTGGCGAGGATTAAGTGTTTGGAACTTGTACCAATGATGCATTTGATCAGATTCCATACATAACGTAAAAAGAAAGAAAGAAAAAAAAAAGTCTCTCGACGTGAAATTCACGAGCGTAATGCACGAAAATGTACCCCCCACCACCATGTGCCTTCGTCTAGAGTATAATAATAATAATAATAATAATAATAATAATAATAATAATAATAATAACGTGATGACATTGTTGACGACAGTTGCGCAGCCAGGTGCCCGAAAACGCAAGGGAGAATCACACACTAAGGTGATTATAATCATACATACAGTATATACATGTATAGTGACTCAGTAATAACGATAATACATGCTCGTTATGCATGACACACAGCACATAACAAGACAATAATGAAAATACATCCTAGCGAAGAGTATACGCTTTTTTTTTTCTTTTTTTTTTTGGTAATTAGAATTGCTAGAATAAATGACGGAGATTCCAGTACAAGACCTGACCTAATGATAAGAATTATAATTATATATTGTATATAGTGAACGTATCATTTGTCACGAAACAGAAGAAGAAGAAGAAGAAGAAGACTAGTCTCTTTTATTTGGTTGCAAAAACAAATCAGTCACGGGGAACCTTTGCTTATTTGAATGTTCTGTGGACCTAAAAAGGTCCGGGTACTAGCAGCAACATCATCTTGAATTTCTTCAAGATGTGTTGGCATGGTCGGGGGCCAGACAACCTAACCACCGAAACCGTACAGGGTACGGCCTTGGCGTTTCAGGGCATAGACGACGTCCATGGCAGTGACGGTCTTCCTCTTGGCGTGTTCGGTGTAGGTGACGGCATCCCTGATGACGTTCTCGAGGAATACCTTGAGCACACCACGAGTTTCTTCGTAGATGAGACCGGAGATACGCTTGACACCACCACGTCGGGCTAGACGACGGATGGCAGGCTTGGTGATGCCCTGGATGTTGTCGCGAAGCACCTTCCTGTGCCTCTTGGCTCCTCCCTTTCCGAGACCCTTGCCTCCCTTGCCGCGGCCAGTCATGATGCTGTTGCTCTAGCGTGTGTCTGGTTGCAACTGAATGCGCGGCTGTTGTTGTTGTTTTAGATTTAGCTGGCCTTGTGCCAGCACGGGCTCTTGCTTCTAGAGCAGCCCGTAACTATATGTTGATGATGAGTCTGTGGGATGGGTAGGTTAATGAAAACTTTATTATGATACATGAAAGTGATTTTGGTGGGGGTGAAAATTTGAAATGAAAAGGTTTAACAGGCAAGGTTGCAACCTCTTTGAACCCTAAGGTACCCATCAGATGAGGATAAAAGTACGATAGCAGTGAGTGTTGGCTAGTGGGAGAGGCCAACAGATGGAAAAAAGAAGAATTGAGTAGTAGGCACAGGTAGCTAGTATGCTAGTTGGTGGTGATCCAAAGCCATATTCCTTGTCCGGTCCTAATTCTTGTGTCTGTATGTGTTTTGTGTATTTGTTGGGTATTGATTGTGATGGATGGAATGATAGGGGAGGGGTGATTTCTAAAGTCAGTATTTAGAGATGAATGGTATGGATTTTTATTTGTTGTCTGGGTCGAGTCTGTTGAGTCTGATTTAAGAATAGGGAAGGAGGGTGGGTGGTTTAAGGTATGGATTCTTGAGTTATCTTGGTGGTGGGTAGGAGCATAGGAAGCCTGCAAATTCATGGATGTTTGTCAGTATGTGCTTTGTTATTTGGGTAGCTGTTCTTTCATTACCTTCATAACTTGTTCTTAGCTGTTCTGTTTCTGTACAGTCAAGAAGGTAGTGTTCCAGGGGTTCTTCTGGGATTGTTTCACAATACTTGCATGGTTGAGGATTGTCTACTATTCTTTGCCATGTGCACAGGTATCCTAGCCTTAGCCGATGGATTATGACTGCTAGGGCCCGTGACATGTCTTTGGTTATATTGTGTGGTTTTAGGTTTACAGTGTCTATGTACCACTTGGCGGTTTTTGAACCACCGAAAACAGCTCTTCTGACTTTGCTTTCTTCTTGTAGTTGGCAGTGTGCTGCTGCCTTGTTTTTCAGTTGTGTGAGTGAGGGGCTGATTTTGATACTAACGTTGGTGTGTAGCAACCCACTTTTTGCTAGAGAATCTGCTTCTTCATTTCCTTGGATTCCCACATGGCTCGGAATCCAGTTTAATGTTATTTCCCTGTTCCTGTTTTGGTGGAGGCTTGCAATTGCCCATATGCTTGATAGAAGTCTGATGTTTTCCTTTGCTTTTCCTTTTGTTATAGCTTGTAGTGCTCCTTTTGAGTCAGTATGAATTGTTGTGTTTCCTTGCCTATGCTGAGAGTCTTCTAGAGCTTTTGCAATGGCAATCAGTTCAGTTTGTAGAGTGGAGGCATTGTCAGAGAGCCTCCAGCATCCTTTGAGGGTTGTTGAGTGGACTCCTGCTGCTGCTGCTGGGATGCTGAGATCTACTGATCCATCTGTAAAATATTCATTTGTGGCTGCAGTTTTCCTGATTGCCTCTTGGGCTGCAAGCCTTAGCTGTTGAGCAGTGCATGCTTCTTTGCTTGCCGGGAGGACTGTAAAGTTTATCTTGAACAGTTCAGGCTCCCAGGGTGCTCGTTCTCTGTACTCTGCGATTGGCGTGTCTTCCTTGATTGCGGCTGCTTGATTTTGCATCCCTACTCTCCTTAAGGCTGCTAGGAGGTTGCCAGCATATGTCTTGGGGGGGTCTAATTCCTCATGAAGCTCAATGTTTTTCTTGATTTCTCTCTTGAGTGGGCAGTTTCTGCTACCTTTCAAGGTTTTTAGCAGTATGGATGTGTTTCTCTGATCTATTCTGTGTGTTAGAGATTGTAAGTTTGTTTCGTTTCTCAAGACACACAAGTTAGTCCACATGGGTGCACCTGTGATGAGTCTTAAGGCATTGTTTTGGATTACTTCGAAGCTTTTTTGTTCTGTGTTTTTGAGGCAAGTAAGGACAGGTGCTGCGTACTCCACAGTTGACCTTATTGTCTGTATGTAGAAGGTTCTGAGGGCATGGTATACTGCTCCTTGTTTTAGAGAGGTGATTCTTCTCATAGCATTTTGCCTGCATTTGATTTTTTGCTTAAGTGTTTCTATTTCTTTGCGTGGGGAGAGTTGTTTGTTGATATTTGCACCTAGGTACAAAAAGTTTTCTACCCATTCGATGGGTTCACCCATGAGTTGTATTTCATTTGGGTTTAAGTCATGTTTAATTGCCATTGCTTTGGTTTTTGCTGTATTGATTTTTAGACCAAGCTCTGTACAGCTATTTTCAATTTGTGTTATTGCATTTTGCATATTTTGGTAGGATCTGTACCTGTGTGTGCTCACTAAGCACACATCGTCTGCATATATGAAAATTTCCACTCCCTCTGGTAGGGTGATTGTGGCTACATTTTCCATTAGTACATTGAAGAGGAAGGGACTAAGTATTCCTCCCTGTGGTGTTCCATTTTCTAAGTTGAGAAAATCTGAGCTTGCACCTTGGAAGGTGACTCTGGCTTGTCTGTTTTGCATGTATCCTTTGACCCATGCTAACAGGTTACCCTTAACTCTTTTGTCCACCAAGGTAGCAAGGATGACGGCGGCACTGGCTAGTTCGTAGGCTTTTTCTAAATCGAGAAAGACTACAATGGATTTTCTGTTGTTTATTGTTGCCATTACATCTGCTAGGCATTCTTGTGTGCCTATTCCTTCTTTGTAACCATATAGGCGATGATGTAGTGGTCCTGTTTTCCATACAAGTCTGTTTAGTACCATTCTCTCTGCAGTCTTTTCTGTGCAGCTGATGAGAGAAATGGGCCTGTAGGAGTTTGGTTCCTTGGGTTTGGGAATTGGTTGCGTGTTTTGTTGATTCCATTGTGTGGGTCTGACTTGCTCAGTGTATGTTCTGTTGATTATGTGCAGATGTACTTCCTTGGCTGCTGTGCCCATATTTTTCAGCATGCTGTATGTGATCATGTCTGATCCTGGAGCTGTGTTTTTTCCTTTTTGGAGGGCTTTGTTAAGCTCATTCATTGTGAATGGGGTGTCAGTGACGTCAGGCTCATTGCACGCTGTGTTGATAACTAGCCATCTCCCTGGATCTAATGTCACCTGCTTTTCCCTTGTGGCAGGTGGCAGATGTGCCGTTTTGGTCCTGTCCGCAAAATGTTGCGCAAGTCTGTTCGCTTCTGCCTGTGGGTCGGGATGATGTGCTTGTGGTGGTCTGGTCTTTCCTGATACCTTGTTGAACCACCACCATATTTTCGCTATTGGGGTTAGACGGGTCGTCTGTGAGCACCACATCAGCCAGGTTTCCCGCTTTACTTCTCTGGCTGTGTGGGTTGCATGATTCATGACATCCCTTAAGACAGCATGTAGTTCATCTGTGGGTTGTCGCCTGAAGAGCTTCCTTGTTCTGTTAACTCTCGAATTCATTTCCTTTATTCTTGAGTTGTAGTACCAGCTGTCTTTGTGGGGGGTTTTGTTTGTACCAAAGGTTCTCTTTGGCATGGAAGCATTTGCTGCACTGTGTAGGCTCTTCTCAAAGTCCTCTTGCAGTTGGTTCATGTTTTGGGCTGGGTCTTGTATGTACTGTGTTGCCCAACTGGTCATATGGTTTTCAAATACTAACCAGTTGGCCAGATCTGGTCTCCAACCTGCTGGAGGAGGTGGTGGTGGAGGTATTTTTGGTATCCTTATGTTAGTTTCTGTTGCAAAGTGATCGCTGGCTAATATTGGGTGCAATTTCCATGTGCAGTTTTCCTGTAGATTCTTCGATATGAAGCTCAAATCTAGCCTTCCGCCTTGGAGGTGTGTTGCTTCATTGATGTCATTTAGCAGCTTCACTTCAGGAAATTCTTCCATTAGCAGATTTATGTGCCTGCCTGCTGCATTTGTATGTTGCTGTGAGTGTAGACACGGGTGATGGGCATTAAAATCTCCCGCGAAGAAGGTGTTTTCACTTGTGGCTGCACTGAACAGGTCTTCTCCTTCAAAGGTTTTGTTACGGCCTTTGTATATGTTGTGCACAATAAGGGAGGTATTTGCTAGTCTTATAAGGACACTTAGAGTTTCTATCCCTTGACCACAGTCTATATTTCTTGTTTGTTCAGAGGGGATTGTTGCTTTGATAAGAGTGATTAGCCCTCTGTTTTCATTTGTGTGTGGGGTTTTGTACACTGTATATCCCTGGAATGTGAATGTGGCCGTTTCTCTTACTAGAGTCTCTTGTAGGAGGATGACATCATGCCCTTCTGATAGCACTTGTGATTGCAGGAGGGCATATTTTGTGTTGGCACTGTTTATGTTCCATTGAAGGATTTTGAGATCGTTCTGTAGTGTGTCCCTGTAGTTTTGGTTGTCCCTGTTATTTGTATTTTGTTCAGCCATATTGATTTATAACAGAGCTGCAACTGTGTTCCTCAGTGTTGCTGTGTAGTCCACTTCTGGGAAGAGTTGTGCTATAACTGCTTCCACAATTCTGGCTACCTCTCGTCTAAATTCCTCACGAGTGATGGTGACTGTATTTCTTTTGGAGGGGGATTCTGGGGTGCTGTGGGTAGGAAGTGAGGATGAAGGTGCGGTGGTAGGGGTGGGCGGGTGGGTAAGTAGGGGTGTTTTTCTGGATGGGTTGTTTATGGTGGAGAAAGGAGTAGGGTTTGGAAGTAGGGGTGTTTTTGTGACTGGGGTGTTGTAGGTGGAGAAAGGAGTGGGATTTGTGGATGGAGTCTGTGTGTCAACGCGTGCGTCTTGGTGTCTATGTTTGAGTCTGGGGTCTCGTTTGTTTATGGGGAGTGGTGGTGATAGAGTTTTGTGTTGCTGTCTGTGTTGCTTAGGCTGGTGTGTGGGTGCGGTTTGTTGTTGGGGTTGTTGTGTAGCATTGTGTGTGTGTTGCTGTGGAGGTCTTGTAGGAGGGGCTTGCTGTTGGGATTGTTGGTGAGGTAGTTGTTGCTGGTATGATTGTTGTAGGGGTGGTTGTTGCTGATGTAGTTGTCTGAGAGGTGGTTGTTGCTGGTGCTGTTGTCGGAGGGGTAGTAGTTGTTGTTGTGGTTGTCGGTGGGGTAGTTGTTGCTGGTGTGGTTGTCGCTGGGGTAGTTGTTGCTGGTGTTGTTGCGTTTGAGTTAGTCCTTTCATTTTCCAGATTATCTGGAGCCGTGTTGGGCAACCCTTATACCACGCATGGTGTCCTTGCCCGCAGTTGGGGCATTTGGCTTTGGTTCTTTCTTTTTTGTTGTGTCGCTCTATACAGATGTTGGTATCGTGTCTTGAGCTGCAGACACCGCAGACTACGTGTTGTGCTACACATTGCTTTTGGTGGTGCCCAAAACGCTGGCATTTGAAACATCTTAGAGGTTCTGGTGTGTACGCTTCTGTGGGGAATTTTCCCCATATTGGGATGATCACTTCTTCTGGTCTCTTTCCTTTAAAAACTGCCAGCACTTTTCGTGTTGGCTCTCCTGCTTTGTTCTTACACCGTACTGCATCCAGAACATAGGTGAGGTTCTTTATGGGGTCAATGGGGAGGGTTATTGGGTATCGGCAAATTATGCCCTTCTGTGTTTTTTCTGCTGGATCCAGTATCTGTGCTTCCTGCTTCAGGATCTCAACTGCTTCTACTGTCTGCGGAGTGATAGTAAACAGTCCTCTGTGGTTCGGTCGTGCCTGAATCTGTATTCCCGGATGCTTCTTTTCCAAGGCTGCTACTGCGGCATACGATGTCTGGTTCTCCTTTGGGATCGGTCTGAATTTGGGGAACTGGAGTGGGGGGTATTCTTTCAGTGATTTTGTGTCTGTGGTTGTTTTTTCTGTCTGTTTCCGTGCTTTCCTGAGTGTTTTCCGTTTCGTCACAAGTGTAAAACCATCGTTTGTCTGTGATTGAATGTCAGTGTCTGTGTCAGTGTCAGTGCTCTCGTCCAGTCTTCGTCTTTGCGTGTCCTGTGTGTAAGCAGTGGGAGAGATAGAGAGGGATCTGGCTCGTCGTCTTGGGGCAGTCATGATGGGGGTAGCAGATGATGAGGGTGTCGTGCCATTTTGAGGTGAAACTGTGGGTGAGGGTGTGTCCGTGAGCGTGGCTGCCATGTCTAGGTTGTGGGGAGGAGAGGATGGTGAGGAAGATGTGCTGTTGTGGGGTGAGGATGCTGTGCTGTTGTGAGGTGAGGATGTGGGTGAGGTTGTGTCATTGATGGTGGATGCCAAGTCTGAGTTGCAAGATGTAGAGGATGATGAGGTTGTTGTGGTGCTGTGCTGTGAGGATGTGTGGAAGGGTGCGTTATTGTATGAAGATGCCATGTCTGCTTGCTGGGAGAGTGAAAGAGCAGGAAGAGGTCTGTGAGAGCAAATAGAGAGAAGAGAGATTGGTGGGAGTGAGTGATGATGGTGTGTGAATGATTTTGGGGGGCCCTGCCTATCCTATTCGTAGCTGATTACTGCTCTACAACAGTAGCTGCTGAGGAACCTTCTTATTTGTCCCACAAATAAGAAGACTCAACAGTCTAGTCTTGTAGTCAGGGAAGTGTATGTTTCTGGTCTTACCTGAAGGGCTTGTGTATTTTTCCTATCAACTGTTTGCCTGATGGGCTTTTTCTATTTTCTGGCTTATTTAAGACGCCAGCCTAAGGGACCCTATGCCACTTGCAATGAAGAATTGCGAGAGTGGGAATTTTTTGGCTCTGAGTCTTGCTTCTCCTGGAGTTTCAAGACCACAAGGGCTACCAGATTTTCCACAAGAGAGCCTGTTAGTAAATGAAGAGGTTAGGGGATAGGAAGAGAGTGATAATTGCTTAAAACAGCGAGAGAAGCTCTCTCACGATCGTTTTCCGACTCCCAGCGCGTCGTCTAATCTAGTCGACAGGGCTGAGAAACCAGAGTGAGAGGATCTGCACTCTGATTGGTCGGAAGTAGATTTCTTCAAGCTTGAACTTCAAGGTTCACGGACGGGCAGTCGGTCCTCCAATTGGCTGGTGCGATCAGGTGGGCGGGGACAGCGGCAGCAGCTTTCTGATTGGTGGGACGCAAAAAGTCTCAAGCTAGAACTTCGTCGAGGATCTTCTCACTGGTAGCGGCAGGTAAACGTTGACAGCGGGAGGCGCTCTCTGATTGGTGGGTAGCAGAGAGCTACAAGCTTAAAACTCTGAGAGAAGCTTACAGTCTAGCAGACTGTCCTCCCATTGGTCGTCGTCCTTCTGGTGGGCGGAGACAGCGGCGGCAGAGGCGGGAACAGCGGCAGCAGGGGTGATGTTGTCTTCCTGAGGGCCAGGAGACAACTGCGCGCGGCTGTCGGCTTTTCTGCCTTATATACGGCCTGTGAGAGCCCTACAGTAGCGGCCGTGTGTTGATGCGCGTTTCCGCCTTTTTCATAAGTGTCATTTGGACAAGTTTTGAGAGTTTGTTTTTCGTGCCACTGCACGTGCGAGTGGGCTGTGCGTTTGTGCGTTGTATGTGATGCTTGTTTTAGGCATGTTTTGCCTCTGGTGCGCGTTATTTTGCAAGAGAGTGCGTTGAGCATGTGCGCCACGGGTTTTGGCTTGAGGCAGTGACGGTGTAACCAATGTAAAATCGGATTTGTCCATGACGTCATCAGAGAGGGTATAAATAGCAAAATGGCTGCGGCCCAGGCTACGTATACGTTACTCATCGCCTTAGCAAGATGGCACGTACGAAGCAAACTGCCCGCAAGTCCACCGGAGGCAAGGCCCCCCGAAAGCAGCTGGCTACCAAGGCTGCTCGTAAATCTGCTCCTGCTACAGGAGGTGTGAAGAAGCCTCACCGTTACAGGCCCGGTACCGTGGCCCTTCGTGAGATCCGTCGCTACCAGAAGAGCACCGAGCTGCTCATCAGAAAGCTGCCCTTCCAGCGTCTCGTTCGAGAGATTGCCCAGGACTTCAAGACCGACCTCCGTTTCCAGTCTTCCGCCGTCATGGCGCTGCAGGAGGCATCCGAGGCCTACCTCGTCGGTCTCTTTGAAGACACCAACTTGTGCGCCATCCACGCCAAGAGGGTCACCATCATGCCCAAGGACATCCAGCTTGCCCGCCGCATTCGTGGAGAGCGAGCCTAAATCCTTCCTAGTGTACGGCGGCACCACAACACGCTGTACCTACCATCCGGCCCTTTCTAAGGGCCACACATACCTTTCTATAAGAACAAAAATCGTTGACGCACATCATCATGTTCTTGCAATAAATGAATCAATCAATCAATAAACAAACACCTTCCAATCTCATGAGTCAATGACTGATAATGCAATGCAATGCAATGAGCAACACCATAAACTAATTGATGAACTCTCTCTCTCTCTCTCTCTCTCTCTCTCTCTCTCTCTCTCTCTCTCTCTCTCTCTCTCTCTCTCTCTCTCTCTCTCTCTCTCTGTGTGTGTGTGTGTGTGCATGTGTGTTTGTTCAGACATAAAATGATTATTAAAGCAGTAATGATAGCTATCACCATTAGTAACTGGTACCGTATTTTTCGGTAATAAATAAGAACTGCATATGCGGGAAGAAGTCAATGGAAGTTAGTAATATAATATAATGTAAACAGTTTATGCGGCAAAAAGCTATCGATAAAAACGAAAAGAATTATGATTCAAGAGAGAAATAAAAGCGTGACGCCAACAGCATCTGGTGTTCCCAGGCGGTCACCCATCCAAGTACTGACCAGACCCAACGTTGCTTAACTTCGCTGATCGGACGAGAAGCGGTGCTTTCAACGTGGTATGGCCGTTGGCGAGGATTAAGTGTTTGGAACTTGTACTGATGATGATACATTTTGACATAAATCTTACATAGAGCCTCTCTCTCTCTCTCTCTCTCTCTCTCTCTCTCTCTCTCTCTCTCTCTCTCTCTCTCTCTCTCTCTCTCTCTCTCTCCATCAAATTCACGAGCGTAATGCACGAAAATGTACGCTTCATCACCGTGTGGCTTTGCCCAGTGTGACAGTTATTATTATTATTCTCTACCTACCTACCTACCTACCTACCTACCTACCTACCTACCTACCTACCTACCTACCTACCTACCTACCTACCTACCTATCTATCTATCTATCTATCTATCTATCTATCTATCTATCTATCCTTCATTATTTCTGACCCCAACTCCCGTATGATTCTGATAATGACATTTCATTCTCTCTCTCTCTCTCTCTCTCTCTCTCTCTCTCTCTCTCTCTCTCTCTCTCTCTCTCTCTCTCTCTCTCTCTGTCAATTGAACAAAGTTGAAGTTCAAATGAAAAGTGTCGATTGACCCTCAATTTCACACACACACACACACACACACACACACACACACACACACACACACAACTAGATTAAAAAAAAAAAAAAAAAAAAAAGTAACTTTGACATTAAAGAAACTGACCTTTGAATGAAAAAACTTGACTTGCAAATGAACAAAGTTGAAGTTCAAATGAAAAGTGTTGATTGACCCTCAATCTCTCTCTCTCTCTCTCTCTCTCTCTCTCTCTCTCTCTCTCTCTCTCTCTCTCTCTCTCTCTCTCTCTCTCTCTCTCTCTCTCCCACACACACACCAAAAAAACTAGGTTTCAAAAGAAAAAAAAAAACTATCAATTTAACACCAATGAAATTAATTAAAAGAAAAAAAAAAAAATGCAACATCACCTGACTGTGTGTATGTAGCGAGAATGTCAAAATTCTCGAGAATTGATTCTTGAGAATTTCCCAGTGTCAATTCCCAGAGAATGTCAAATTTTTCGAATGTCGATAATTTCAAATTGTCGATCCCCGAGAATTGCAAATTGTTGATTCTCGAGAATTGCACATTCTAGATTCTCGAGAATTTCAAGTTCTTGATTCTCGAGAATTGTCAATTTCCGTATCTCGAGAATTGCACATTCTTGCTTCTCGATCACACCAAACTGTCGGTTGTTGAGAATTTCAAATTCTCGAATCTCGAGAATTTCAAAGCTCCTGAATCACGGGAATTGCCAGTTCTTGATTCTCGAGAATTTCAACGCTCACAAATCTCGAGGATAAAAAAAAATCCTCGATTCTTGAGCATTTCCAATTCTCGATTCCCAGGGAATGTCAAGTTTCTCGAATGTCATTCTCGACCGTCCAGAACTGCAAATTCTTGATTCTCGAGAATTCCAAGGCTCTCGAATGGCCAATTCTCGAGCCCCGAGGATTGCACATTCTTGATTCTCGATCACACCGAATTGCCGATTGTCTGAGAATGTCAAATTCTCGAACCTCGAGAATTTCAACGTTCTCAAAACTCGAGGTTGACAAACCCTCGGTTCTTGGGTATTTCCAATTCTCCACTCCCAGGGACTGCCACATTTCTCGAACGTCGAGAATTTCAAATTCTCGACCGTCCAGAATTGCAAATTCTTGATTCTCGAGAATTCCAAGACTCACGAATCTCGAGAATTGCCACTTCTCGATCCCCGAGAATTGCATATCTCTTCGATTGTCTGAGAACTTTCAAATCCTTCGAATCTCTGAGAATTTCAAACGTTCTCGAATCCTCGAGATTCAAGTCTCGATCGAGACCAAAAATCCTCGATTCTTCGATTTCCCAGGGAATGTCTCAGAGTTTCTCGAATGTCAATTCTCGACCGTCCAGAACTGCAAATTCTTGATTCTCGAGAATTCCAAGGCTCCCGAATGGCCAATTCTCGAGCTCATTCTTGATTCTCGACCACACCGAATTGCCGATTGTCTGAGAATGTCAAATCCTCGAATCTCGAGAATTTCAACGTTCTCAAATCCCGAGGTTGACAAATCCTCGGTTCTTGGGTATTTCCAATTCTCCATTCCCAGGGACTGCCACATTTCTCGAACGTCGAGAATTTCAAATTCTCGACCGTCCAGAATTGCAAATTCTTGAATCTCGAGAATTCCAAGACTCTCGAATCTCGAGAATTGCCACTTCTCGATCCCCCGAGAATTGCATATTCTTGATTCTCGATCACATCAGATTGTCGACTGTTTGAGAATTTCAAATTCTTGAATCTCGAGAATTTCAAAGTTCTCAAACCTCGATGAGCACCAAAGTAATCCTCGATTCCTGAGCATTCCCAATTCTCAATTCCCAGAGAATGCCGCATTTCTCGAATGTCGAGAATTTCAAATTTTCGACCGTCCAGAATTGCAGATTCTTGATTCTCCAGAACTCCAAGACTCTCGAATCTCGAGAATTGCCACTTCTCGATCCCCGAAAAATTGCCAATTCCTGACCCTCGATCACATCAGATTGTCGAAGGTTTGAGAATTTCACATTCTCGAATCTCGAGAATTTCAACGTTCTCAAATCTCGAGGATTGCCAGATTAATCCTCGATTCCTGAGTATTCCCAATTCTCGATTCCCATAGAATACCAAGTTTCTCGAAACTGGGGATTTTCACATTCTCGACCGTTCAGAATAGCAAATTCTTGATTCTCGTGGCGCCCGACACTCTCGAATCTGGAGAAATGCCAGTTCTCGATTCCCTAGAATGGCGAATTGCTGATTCTCGATCATCACACCCAGTTGCCGATTGTTGAGAATTTGGAATTCTGGGATCTCGATGAGAATTCCAAAGCTCCCGAATCTCGAGAGTCGCGGATTCTTGATTCTGGGGACGTCCGCTGCTCTCGAGTCTGGAGAATTGCCAGTTGTCGATTCCCTGGAATGGCGAATTGGTGGTTCCCGAACGTCACACCCAATTGTCGACTGTTGAGAATTTGAAATTCTGGGATCTCGATGAGAATTCCAAAGCTCCCGAATCCCGAGAATCGCAGATTCTTGATTCAGGGGAAGTCCGATGGTCTCGAGCCTGGAGAATTGCCAGTTCTCGATTCCCTAGAGTGGCGAATTGCTGATTCTCGATCATCACACCCAATCGTCGACAGTTGAGAATTTGAAATTCTGGGATCTCGATGAGAATTCCAAAGCTCCCGAATCTCGAGAATCGCGGATTCTTAATTCTGGGGACGTCCGCTGCTCTCGAGCCTGGAGAATGGCCAGTTGCCGATTCCCTGGAATGGCGAATTGGTGATTCTCGATCATCAGAGCCAGTTGTCGGTTGTTGAGAATTTGAAATTCTGGGATCTCGATGAGAATTCCAAAGCTCCCGAATCTCGAGAGTCGCGGATTCTTGCTTCTGGGGGCGTCCGCTGCTCTCGAGCCTGGAGAATTGCCAGTTGTCGATTCCCTGGAGTGGCGAATTGGTGGTTGCCGAACGTCACACCCAATTGTCGACTGTTGAGAACTTGAAATTCTGGGATCTCGATGAGAATTCCAAAGCTCCCGAATCCCGAGAATTGCAGATTCTCGATTCAGGGGAAGTCCGACGGTCTCGAGCCTGGAGAATTGCCAGTTCTCGATTCCCTAGAGTGGCAAATTGCTGATTCTCGATCATCACACCCAATCGTCGACTGTTGAGAATTTGAAATTCTGGGGTCTCGATGAGAATTCCAAAGCTCCCGAATCTCGAGAATCGCGGATTCTTGATTCTGGGGACGTCCGCTGCTCTCGAGCCTGGAGAATGGCCAGTTGCCGATTCCCTGGAATGGCGAATTGGTGATTCTCGAGCATCAGAGCCAGTTGTCGACTGTTGAGAATTTGAAATTCTCGGATCTCGATGAGAATTCCAAAGCTCCCGAATCCCGAGAATTGCAGATTCTTGATTCAGGGGAAGTCCGATGGTCTCGAGCCTGGAGAATTGCCAGTTCTCGATTCCCTAGAGTGGCAAATTGCTGATTCTCGATCATCACACCCAATCGTCGACTGTTGAGAATTTGAAATTCTGGGATCTCGATGAGAATTCCAAAGCTCCCGAATCTCGAGAATCGCGGATTCTTAATTCTGGGGACGTCCGCTGCTCTCGAGCCTGGAGAATGGCCAGTTGTCGATTCCCTGGAATGGCGAATTGGTGATTCTCGGTCATCAGAGCCAGTTGTCGGTTGTTGAGAATTTGAAATTCTGGGATCTCGATGAGAATTCCAAAGCTCCCGAATCTCGAGAGTCGCGGATTCTTGATTCTGGGGGCGTCCGCTGCTCTCGAGCCTGGAGAATTGCC
Source organism: Macrobrachium rosenbergii (assembly GCA_039081455.1). NCBI lineage: Eukaryota > Metazoa > Arthropoda > Malacostraca > Decapoda > Palaemonidae > Macrobrachium > Macrobrachium rosenbergii. The sequence goes on along the minus strand of JANJGK010000982.1, from coordinate 107,436 downwards.
AGTTGTCGATTCCCTGGAGTGGCGAATTGGTGGTTCCCGAACGTCACACCCAATTGTCGACTGTTGAGAATTTGAAATTCTGGGATCTCGATGAGAATTCCAAAGCTCCCGAATCTCGAGAATCGCGGATTCTTGATTCTGGGGACGTCCGCTGCTCTCGAGCCTGGAGAATTGCCAGTTGCCGATTCCCTGGAATGGCGAATTGGTGATTCTCGAGCATCAGAGCCAGTTGTCGACTGTTGAGAATTTGAAATTCTCGGATCTCGATGAGAATTCCAAAGCTCCCGAATCCCGAGAATTGCAGATTCTTGATTCAGGGGAAGTCCGATGGTCTCGAGCCTGGAGAATTGCCAGTTGTCGATTCCCTGGAGTGGCGAATTGGTGGTTCCCGAACGTCACACCCAATCGTCGACTGTTGAGAATTTGAAATTCTGGGATCTCGATGAGAATTCCAAAGCTCCCGAATCCCGAGAGTCGCGGATTCTTGATTCTGGGGGCGTCCGCTGCTCTCGAGCCTGGAGAATTGCCAGTTGTCGATTCCCTGGAGTGGCGAATTGGTGGTTCCCGAACGTCACACCCAATTGTCGACTGTTGAGAATTTGAAATTCTGGGATCTCGATGAGAATTCCAAAGCTCCCGAATCTCGAGAATCGCGGATTCTTGATTCTGGGGACGTCCGCTGCTCTCGAGCCTGGAGAATTGCCAGTTGCCGATTCCCTGGAATGGCGAATTGGTGATTCTCGAGCATCAGAGCCAGTTGTCGACTGTTGAGAATTTGAAATTCTCGGATCTCGATGAGAATTCCAAAGCTCCCGAATCCCGAGAATTGCAGATTCTTGATTCAGGGGAAGTCCGATGGTCTCGAGCCTGGAGAATTGCCAGTTCTCGATTCCCTAGAGTGGCAAATTGCTGATTCTCGATCATCACACCCAATCGTCGACTGTTGAGAATTTGAAATTCTGGGATCTCGATGAGAATTCCAAAGCTCCCGAATCTCGAGAATCGCGGATTCATGATTCTGGGGACGTCCGCTGCTCTCGAGCCTGGAGAATGGCCAGTTGCCGATTCCCTGGAATGGCGAATTGGTGATTCTCGAGCATCAGAGCCAATCGTCGACTGTTGAGAATTTGAAATTCTGGGATCTCGATGAGAATTCCAAAGCTCCCGAATCTCGAGAATCGCGGATTCTTAATTCTGGGGACGTCCGCTGCTCTCGAGCCTGGAGAATGGCCAGTTGTCGATTCCCTGGAATGGCGAATTGGTGATTCTCGATCATCAGAGCCAGTTGTCGGTTGTTGAGAATTTGAAATTCTGGGATCTCGATGAGAATTCCAAAGCTCCCGAATCTCGAGAGTCGCGGATTCTTGATTCTGGGGGCGTCCGCTGCTCTCGAGCCTGGAGAATTGCCAGTTGTCGATTCCCTGGAGTGGCGAATTGGTGGTTCCCGAACGTCACACCCAATTGTCGACTGTTGAGAATTTGAAATTCTGGGATCTCGATGAGAATTCCAAAGCTCCCGAATCCCGAGAATTGCAGATTCTTGATTCAGGGGAAGTCCGACGGTCTCGAGCCTGGAGAATTGCCAGTTCTCGATTCCCTAGAGTGGCAAATTGCTGATTGTCGATCATCACACCCAATCGTCGACTGTTGAGAATTTGAAATTCTGGGATCTCGATGAGAATTCCAAAGCTCCCGAATCCCGAGAATCGCGGATTCATGATTCTGGGGACGTCCGCTGCTCTCGAGCCTGGAGAATGGCCAGTTGCCGATTCCCTGGAGTGGCGAATTGGTGGTTCCCGAACGTCACACCCAATCGTCGACTGTTGAGAATTTGAAATTCTGGGATCTCGATGAGAATTCCAAAGCTCCCGAATCCCGAGAATCGCAGATTCTTGATTCAGGGGAAGTCCGATGGTCTCGAGCCTGGAGAATTGCCAGTTCTCGATTCCCTAGAGTGGCAAATTGGTGGTTCCCGAACGTCACACCCAATTGTCGACTGTTGAGAATTTGAAATTCTGGGATCTCGATGAGAATTCCAAAGCTCCCGAATCTCGAGAATCGCGGATTCTTGATTCTGGGGACGTCCGCTGCTGCTCTCGAGCCTGGAGAATGGCCAGTTGTCGATTCCCTGGAATGGCGAATTGGTGATTCTCGATCATCAGAGCCAGTTGTCGGTTGTTGAGAATTTGAAATTCTGGGATCTCGATGAGAATTCCAAAGCTCCCGAATCTCGAGAGTCGCGGATTCTTGATTCTGGGGGCGTCCGCTGCTCTCGAGCCTGGAGAATGGCCAGTTGTCGATTCCCTGGAGTGGCGAATTGGTGGTTCCCGAACGTCACACCCAATTGTTGACTGTTGAGAATTTGAAATTCTGGGATCTCGATGAGAATTCCAAAGCTCCCGAATCTCGAGAATCGCGGATTCTTGATTCTGGGGACGTCCGCTGCTCTCGAGCCTGGAGAATTGCCAGTTGTCGATTCCCTGGAATGGCGAATTGGTGGTTCCCGACCGTCACACCCAATTGTCGATTGTTGAGAATTTGAAATTCTGGGATCCCGATGAGAATTCCAAAGCTCTCGAATCTCGAGAATTGCACATTCTTGATTCTCGGGACGTCCGCTGCTCTCGAAGCTGGAGAATTGCCGGTTCTCGATTCCCTAGAATGGCGAACGGGTGATTCTCGACCGTCACACCCAATTGTCGAATGTTGAGAATTTCACATTCTCGGATCTTGACGAGAATTCCAAAGCTCCCGAATCTCGAGGATTGCAGATCCTTGATTCTGGGGAAGTCCGCTGCTCTCGAGCCTGGAGAATTGCCAGTTGTCGATTCCCTAGAATGGCGAATTGCTGATTCTCGGGCATCACACCCAACCGTTGAGAATTTGAAATTCTCGGATCTCGATGAGAATTCCAAAGCTCCCGAATCTCGAGAATTGCGGACTCTTGATTCTGGGGAAGTCCGATGCTCTCGAACCCGGAGAATTGCCAGTTGTCGATTCCCTGGAATGGCGAATTGCTGGTTCTCGATCATCACAGCCAATTGCCGATTGTTGAGAATTTCAAATTCCCGGATCTCGATGAGAATTCCATAGCTCCCGAATCTCGAGAATTGCACATTCTTGATTCTGGGGAAGTCCGATGCTCTCGAATCTGGAGAATCGCCGGTTCTCGATTCCCTAGAATGGCAAATTGCTGATTCTCGGACATCACACCCGATTGTCGATTGCTGAGAATTCCAAATTCTCGGATCCCGATGAGAATTGCAAAGCTCTCGAAACTCGAGAATTGTAAATTCTTGATTCTTGAGCATTTCAACGTTCTCAAATCTCGAGGATTGCAAACCCCCGATTCTTGAGTATTTCCAATTCTCGATTCCCAGAGAATGTCAAGTTTCTCCTCGAATGTCGAGAATTTTTCAGGCTGTCGATTCTCCAGAATTGCAAATTCTTGATTCTCGAGAATTCCAAAACTCTCGGATCCGGAGAATTGGCAGTTCTCGATTCCCTAGAATTGCATATTCTTGATTCTCGATCACACCAAATTGCCGATTGTTGAGAACTTCAAATTCTCGAATCTCGAGAATTCCAAAGCTCCCGAACCTCGAGGAGAATTTCAGCGTTCTCAAACCTCGAGGATTCCAAAGGTCTCGAACCTCGAGAATTTCAGCGAGCGCTCTCAAACCTCGAGGAGGAGGAGGAGGAGGAGGAGGAGGAGGAGGAGGAGGAGGAGGAGGAGGAGGAGGATTACAGACAGTTGGTTTTTTTTTGAGAATTTCCAAGCCCCGATTCCCAGGGAATGTCGAATGTCTCGAATTGGAATTTCTCGACTGCAGAGAATTGCTGCAAATTCTTGATTCTCGAGAAGTGCAAAATTCTCGAGAATTGCCCATCCCCGAGAATTGCATATTCTTGATTCTCGAGAATTTCAAGTTCTCTAATCTCGACAGCTTCTTCAAATTCTCGAACCTCTAGAATTGCAAATTCTCCATCCTCGAGAATTGCAAACCCCTCGAAACCCTGAGCATTTGCAAAGTCCCGAAAGCTGCAAGTCCTCCATTCCCGAGAATTTCAATATTCTCGAATCTCGGGAATGAGAAATTCTCGATTCCAGGAGAATTGCACATTCTTAATTCTCGGGAACTGCAAATTCTCTTGGTTGGTTCTTCTCGATCATTTCAAATCCTCGAGTCTCGAGAATTGCAAATTCTTACAGTAGAGTCTCTGTTCTCGAGAATCTCAAATTCCCCGACCAACCCCTAGAACTTCAAGTTCTTTACTGTCGAGAACTGCAAATTCCTGATTCTCGAGAATTTCAAATTCCCCCCGCACCTCTAGAACTGCAGATACTCTACTGTCGAGAAGTGCAAATTCCCGAACCTCCAGAATTTGAAAACTCCCGATTCACGAGAATTTCAAGATTCTCGGATGTCGAGAATGACAAATTCTCGATTCCAGAGAACTGCACATTCTTAATTCTGGAGAGCTGCAAATTCTTGATTCTCGAGAATTTCAAATTCCCGAATGTCGAGAACTGCAAATTGTTGATTGTGGAGAATTTCAAATTCTCGAGCGAACCCCTACTGTAGAATTGCTAATTGCCTGTTGTCGAGAATTGCAACATCTCGGTTCTCGGGAATTTGAAAATTCTCGAATCTCGCTCGGGAATTGCAAGTTCTTGATCCTGGAGAATTAACTGCAGATTCTCGAATCTCGAGAGCTGAAAATTCCCGATCCTCGGTAATATCAAATTTTCGGTTCTTGAGAATTTCAAATTCTCGAGTGCCGAGAACTGCAGCAGCAGCAGCAGCAAGTTCTTGATTGTCGAGAGTTGCGGCTTCTCGAGTCTCGAGAACTGAAAATTCTCGACCATATCAAATTCTTGGCTCTTGAGAATTTCAAATTGCCGAAACTCGAGAATTGCAAAGTTGCCGAATTACAATTCTCGATTCCAGAAGCGTCAGAGTTCCCCTAATCTCGAAAGTGACAAATTGTCGAGACTGTGAAACCCTCAGGAGGAATTTCGAAATTCCCGAATCTCGAGAATTTCAAATTCTCGAACCCTGAGCATTGAAAATTGTCGAATGAATCTCGTGAATTGAAAATTCTCGATTCTCGAGAATTTGAAATGCCGAAGAATCGAGAACTGGAAATTCTTGACAATCGGGAATTTGCAATTCTCGAGATTCGAGAATTTATAATTCGAATCGAGAATTTGCACCCCTGGAGACTAGAGAATCTTGAAACAGTCGAGATTTGAGAATTTTGAAATCCTCTGGAATGGAGAATTTGCAATTCTCGAGAATTTTGACACATTTTCTTTTCCGAATTGAATTCCATTTGTATGAAATTGAAAGTCGGTTTTTCAAATTTGAAATGTAGCTTTTTTTTTTTTTTTTTCAATTGCGGCTCAACTTTTGACATTTGCAAGGAAGGCCACTATACATTTTTTTTTTCTTTTAATACGAAAGCCAACTCTGTTAAAGCGCAGTTCAATTTTCAGTCAACATGAATGAATGAATGAATGAATGAATGAATGAATGAATGAATGAGTGAGTGAATGAATGAATGAGTGAATGAATGCCATATTTTTCATTGGAATGAGCTTCAGGTTTTTGACTATGAAAGCCAACTTTTTTCTTTTTTTAAATGAAGTTCAACTTTTTCCAGTTGAGGGTGAAAGGGTGTAGAGCCACACACTATTATGTATAAATAAATGATAATAATAATAATAATAATAATAATAATAATAATAATAATAATAATATACATAAAACATCACGCTGAGAACCAACCGAATTGGCTGAAAACCACACACACTTATATAAAAATTCTCACATCTTTTCTAAATACCAGAAGCCAAGCCTGTTAAAAAATTCATAAATGAGCCAACATCAATGTTATTTATGGCCTAAAATTTCAGTCACGGTTTTACCATCTACAGCAGACGGTACCTCAGGCTTCCAGGAGAGGAGAGAGAGAGAGAGAGAGAGAGAGAGAGAGAGAGAGAGAGAGAGAGAGAGAGAAAGAAGGGGAAGAAATCAGTTTAAAAAAAAAAAAAAAAAAAAAAAAAAAAAAAGAGTCCAAAAGCGCAAAAATTAGGCCAAAACGGGCAGGGGTTCAGTGTACAGTATACTACTATAGGATGTCATTTCGATTTCTTTCTTATAGTCAAAAGATGTGGCTCCAATATGGAGCCTGATTGTGGCAGCAAAAGCAGACCCTTGCAACAGCAAGGATTTACTTCTTCTCAGTCTTCTTGGGCAAGAGAACGGCCTGGATGTTAGGCAGGACGCCTCCCTGGGCGATGGTCACGCCAGACAGCAACTTGTTGAGCTCTTCGTCGTTGCGAATGGCCAGTTGCAAGTGACGGGGGATGATCCTGGTCTTCTTGTTGTCACGGGCAGCGTTACCGGCCAACTCGAGTACCTCAGCAGCCAAGTACTCCATGACTGCAGCCAGGTAGACTGGAGCGCCTGCTCCTACACGTTCAGCATTGTTGCCCTTGCGCAACAGGCGGTGGATACGTCCCACGGGGAATTGAAGGCCAGCTCTGCTGCTGCGAGACTTGGACTTTCCCTTGACTTTGCCTCCTTTGCCGCGACCAGACATGATGAAAGGATCTCTCGTGCGATGCGTTAGCTCGAACCAACTGATGCCGCCAACTCGGGAACCTAGCAATTTTATACCCTCCGGCTGGCTTGCACACTGCACATGGCAGCCAATCAATATGCAACCCGCATTTGAATCAGCCAATGAAAAATAGACTGCCCGTTTCTTCAAACCCGCCGGTTACGTATAAAATGGTAAGGGCTGAGTGGTGATGGCCGTCAGTGCTCTCTCAGCTCCCACTGAGAGAACACCTCCCAGACCTTCCTGCTCTGCTGAGTTCCTGAGGACCTGCCTGCCGCCTGCTGCTGCTGCTGCTGCCTGCTGCTGCTGTCCTGCTCCAGCCCTGCTCTTGCTGCCTGCTGCTGCTGCCCTGCTCCAGCCTGCTGCTGCTGCCTGCTGACCTGCCTGCTGCTGCTGCCTGCTTGTAAGGGCTGCCCTGCTGCTGCTGCCTGCTAGTAAGGGCTACCCTGCTGCTGCTCCTGCTGTGCACGCCACTGAAGGGCGTCTTCAGAGCCTTCTGCTGAAGGCTCGACCTATATATTTGGCTGAATTACAGCCCATTCTATAAGAAAATAAAAGATATTGACATACTAACCTACCACTAACTAGACTCTCCTGTGGAACATCTGGTAGCCGTTGTGGTCTTAAAACTCCAGTTGAAGCAGGAATAAAGAGTTGAAATCTCCCACTCTCGCCGTCTGTGGCAAGTGGCATAGGACCGCTAGGCTTGGCACCTATAAGCCAAGAGATAGGTTTGGAAATAAAGTTTCTACTGGTAATCACTAGAAATATACTTTGGTGTTTCTATTTTTATAACCTACATCTCCCTGTCTGCAGGACTTGACTGCTGGGTCATCTTAATGCTCGGTGAGCAGTAAGGTGACACCCCAGCTGCATTTTGTGCAGTACAGTATTTAGCTACAAATAGGCTAGATAGGGCCTCCCATAATTTCTTTTTTGTTTTCAGGATCTGTTATTCATTTTTCTAACTCATCCTATAACTTTGACTGGGGCCTCAGGGCTTAAAAGGTTGGACAACCTCACCAGTCGCACTGTCTGTCTCTCCCCCCCCTCTCTTTGGACTTGGAACCAAGATGACAACCACTGCTATGGACAAGGAAATGGACAGGGTCCATGGAACGGAACAAGCTGACCAGATGGAAGCCGACTGCACGAGCACTAGGAAACGGACCCAGGAGGAAACTGAAGATGATACTGGTGAATGGATCACTGTATCAAATAAGAAGAAACAAGCAAGAAGGACAACCCTCAAGGAATGCAACCAGACCTCTACCTCTACCACAACAGTAACCGGACGGAACAACACCGCTAATATGACCCAGGGGAAACTTATTCACTTCAGAGTCGTTGCGGACAACACCACTGAAGCTTTTAGAGCAGTAGCGGCATTCGATGTTCACAACAAAAACTTAAAATATAAGGCGAAACCCAATAAGCAGGGACAATGGACTCTCTCTACGAATGACCCCAAAGCAATTAACACCCTAAGGACCACCTCTCAAATACACCTCAAAGAACTTAAAGAAGAAGAGAGAAGTAAGAAGGCGGTGGTGATAGGATACCCCCTAGAAATGCCGGAAAGCCAACTGACTAGCTTGAAGAACATATCCTCGGCTGAAAGAATGAAAAACAAAGAAGGAATTTTAACCAGGACCATACTAGTCACTTTCATTGGGCCTCACCCACAGAAAGTTGACCTGGGAATTTTTGGACAGTTCTGGGTCAAAAAATACTACCCGGAACCACTGAGATGCTACAGATGCCAGAGATTTGGGCATCACAAAACCCAATGCCAGGCCAAATTCGAAATCTGTGCCATCTGCAGCCAAAGGCATCCTACCCAGGAGTGCATTGATAAGCACAAGAAGGGAGTTCCAACCACGCCAAAATGCCCTAACTGCAAAAAGGGACACACTGCCATGGCATGGGGATGCCCAGAGAGGGTTGCAAGAGTCATTGCAGCCCTGCCTAAGGACAATAAACAGACTGTAAGAAGCCCAAGTGCATCCGGAAATAGACCCTTCCCAGAGCCACTAACTAGAAGAAGGTTCTACACCAGAGAAGAGCTGGAAGAAGCCAAAGAAGAAGTGAGAAGAGAAAGCTTGAAGACTGGATCATCCTCCAGAACCTGCACCTCCAACTCCAACATACAAGCCCCAAAACCTCTGCCTAGGACCATCTTCATCAAGACGACTGTCCTCAGGCAAAAACTAACAGACCTCGTCACTAAAGCCATAACGGGAAAAATAGAAGCAAGCACGATCGAAGCTAACATTGAGGAATTAATGAAAAGCTTCATAGCCAAAACACCCAAGTCCAACCCCCCCTCTAACTCTATCCAGGAAACCGCAGCCATAACCTCTACCCAAACCCCCCATAACCCCACACCCCAACCTTCCTCATCCTCTCTCAACCCCTCACTTTCCAGACCCATCCCCAAGACCCCACTCACTTCATCCACCACTCCATCAACATCTTCATCCATTTCACAGGTCACTGAAGAAGGAACTGGCATCACTTTTGCTCCCAGAGATCCGAGACAATACTCCTCAAACTACCAGACAAAATGAAGATACTCAGCTGGAATATAAATGGAGTAAGGGCAAAGACAGCCTCCCTAATAGCAGCCTGCAAAACTGAGGACATAGATGTCATCCTGCTACAAGAAACGTTGCTAACAACTGGAGCAAAATTTAGAATAGCAGGATACAATGCCTACATTACCCCACTCATAGGTACTAACAAAGGATTAGCTGTGCTGGTTAAGAATTCAATACCAACAGCAAGAATTCACAACCCAATTCCCTGTGGTGACAATGTAGAGACACTAGCTGTTAGAGTAACATTGCTGGACCAAAAAATTGACATTTATAATATCTATAGAAAAATAAACAGAGAAGACCAAGGTGAGCTACAGCTCACACAGCTGTTTGCACACACAGCAGCCTCACCAACAGTTATTTGTGGAGATTTTAACGCTCACCATCCTCTGTTATCATCCCCATCAACAACAAACCAGGCTGGAGAGCATATAGCTTTTGCTCTGGAAGAAATTGAAGGAGTCTCCCTACTAAACACAGGGCATCCAACGCATATACGGGGAGGCAGGCTAGACCTAGCTTTTGCCTCTACAAACATTAGGCACCTAACCAGATGGCAAGTACACTCAACCCTGATCAGCGACCACTTTGCCACACTAACAGAACTGGAGCTGCAGCTACTACCTCCAATTCCTCCACCCCCTCCGAGGTGGAATCAAGACCTAGCAGACTGGGTTCTCTTTCGTCTAGCACTAGAAGAGTGGGCTGCCAACTACAACCCACCTGAAGATACAGATCAACTAGAAATAGATCTGGTTAAAGCATTTCATAATGCGGCAAACAGGGCCATGCCTCTAAAAACAGGTACAGGAAACCACAGCTACAAAGACTCCTGGTACTACTGCCCAGAAGTAAGGAGGCTAAAAACTCTACTAAACAGAGTCACAAAACTGTACAGAAGAAGAGCCACAACAGAGAACAGGGAACTGCTACAGACAGTCAGAAATGATGTCCAACAGAGGATTCAAGAAATAAGAACAGAAAAGTGGATGGAATGGTGCACGAATCTGTCACAATATACATCCCTCTCCGAACTATGGAAATGGCTACACAGGGCTGCTGGTAAGAAGAATGCACAAGTAGCAACACATCCACATCCACAAGAGGAAGCAGAGAGACTGGCAACAGCTTTTGCAAGGAGAACAAGCTCTGATAACCTCCCCCCTGAAACTAGAAGACTTCAGGAACAACTGGCACTGGCCAGATGGGAGGAGATTGATGCTGCCTGTCTACTACAAGACGACACTGACACCCCATACACAGTAGAAGAACTGAGAGCTGTATACAAAGTAGGTAAGGATACTGCAACAGGAGCAGACAGAATAACCTACACAATGATTAGACACATGGGCCCTGCAGGAGAGACCGCCTTTCTGAGGCTAATGAATAAAACACACCTTGAGCACACGAGGCCCCTAACCTGGAGGCAACAGGACACTCAGCCAATCCCAAAGCCAAAGGATCCAGAGAATCCAAGACCTATAGCTCTGGTATCCTGCATGGAAAAGACAGGAGAGAAAATGGTACTAAACAGAATAAAGTACAAAATTGGACCCCTTCATAAGCAGCTATATGCATACCAGGAAGGAATTGGTACAACCGAATGTATAACAGACGTCCTCAGCTATGTAAATCAGAGGAAGGCAACAATAGTCTTCATTGACTTTGAAAAGGCTTTTGAGTTAGCCAGCCCCGCAGCAATGCTACAATCCCTAGCAAGGAAAGGAATCAGGGGTCATCTCCTCGCTTGGACAAAGAACTATGCACTTGGAAGGCAAGCCAGAGTCAAATTCCAAGGAGTAATCTCATCATTTCATGACTTGGAAAATGGAACCCCACAGGGAGGAATCCTCAGCCCCTTACTATTCAACATCCTCATGGAGAATATAGCCTCTCTCCAACTGCCTCAAGGAGTAGAGATTTTCATTTATGCAGATGATGTGTGCTTAGTAGCACGGGGATCTGTCAGGATGGCCAGAATGCAGAGGGCACTGAACGACATAAGCCAAAAGTCCAACGAACTGGGCCTAAAAATAAACATTAACAAAACAAAGGCCATGACAACAATAGCCCAAAATCCTCCACAACGCCTCACCATAGGAACAGAACCCCTAGAATGGGTGGACAGCTACATGTATCTAGGAGTAATCATAGACAAACAGCTGAACTTCAATGAGGAAATTAAGTACTTAAAGGAAAAATCAAATGCAAGGCTTGCAGCCATGAGATATATGTCTTCTCTAAGGGAAGGAGCAAATGAACATATACAGAAGTCGTACTACCTAGCCTGCACTAGAGCGCTGGTAGACTATGGTGCTCCTGCCCTAACAAAGCTAACCGAGGCCCAGAAAGCCACCCTAGAGGTAGTTCAAAATAATGCCATGAGACTCATGCTAGGTGCACCCATGTGGACCAAGCTGTGCAATCTCAGGCTGGAGACCAACTTGCCAGCCTTGGAAGGAAGGATTGCACTGAGAAATGCCAGCATTATAGCGAAAATGTTTCTCTCAGATAGAGATTCAATAACAAAGGAGAGGGTGAAAGCAGAGCTAGCTAAACACCCTGAAATTCACAGCCCAAGCTCCTATGGCAAAGATCATAGTGAGAACCTAAAGAGCCTAGGAATAGCTGAAGTTGTTAAGAGACTTAGCCCAGACACAAACCAGGGTACACAGCCCATCCCACCCTGGAAATGTGAAACTGCACACTTCACATACACTCAACTTCCAAGAGCAAAAGAAGATTGCACATTGGCGGAACTGAGAGCAGCGGCCCATGGGGCAATTACAAGCACAGAAATGGCTGGATCACAGACCTACTACACAGATGGCACTGTAGATCCAGCAACGCAAACTGCTGGAGCCGCAGTACACTCCAACAACTTTACAGCATGCTGGAGAGTTTCCAACAATGCCTCTACCATGCAGACAGAGCTTGTTGCAATAAAGCAAGCACTGGCTTACTCACTTGAGAATGAGGAAGGACCAGTGATCATCCACACCGACTCAAAATCCTCGATGCAAGCCTTGCAACAACCAAAAAACAAGGAAAACAAGGCACTGATAGCTGATATCAAAGCAATGCTGTATCAGCACACAGAAAGAGGCAGACCTGTAACTCTCAACTGGATTCCTAGTCATATAGGAATAGCAGGGAATGAGAAGGCAGACAAACTAGCCAAAAGCACCAGACACATAATTAGTGTACAGGTGCACATACAGCCTGCACTTCAGCAGATAAAAAACCAAATAAAGCCACAGCTCAAGGAAATCATGAACGAGGAACTACGCAGCTGGATAGGAAGCAACTCACCCTCTGCCAAATGGTACAAGTGGGCCACAGATCTGGTACCACCCCCCATCGACAGGTTCACACCAAGACATCTAGCGGTATGTATCCACAGACTCAGACTGGGATACAAAGCCTGCTGGGAGATCATAGAAGACGGCGCAAGACCATGCGAGCATTGTGAAGAGACACCTCAACAGGCTCTCCTGCACTATCTCCTTGAGTGCAGGGAGACAAGACAACTAAGGAGTAACTTACAAGCAGAGGAAAATGCACAAGACCTTATGCACACAGCAGCTGCACTTGTAAAAGCAATTGTTGAGAACATCGAAAATTGTAGGCAATTGCTCACAGATCTACCTCCACCGAGGTAATGTGACCTTCTAAAAACTCATCTCAACTCATCCCATACCCTCACCGTAAGGCCCTATCCACATCATCTCTGTCTTATTCCAACTGAAACACTCTAACACTAAGAATACTCCGCAGGGACTCTAGGGTTTAAAGGGTTGGACAACCCCACCTGCAATGTTTCTCTATGTTTTCAAAGGCCTTACTTTTTCAAACTACTACTATCCGTGACATGATGGCCCCCTCCTACTACAACCATCATCCTTCCTCCATCCACAACTGTCTCTTCTACTAGATCTCTTTCAAATCTCCTATAACAAATGACCTTCTGAATATTTCAGATCACCTACGGGCTGAACAAGGGAAAGGCCCGTGCCAACAAAAATTGTTGGCTCTAAGACATCAACAACAACAACAACATGGTGATGGCATCATTACTGAGGTAACGTCGTCGTCAGTATGCCGCCCAAGACTTCCGGAAAGGCCGCCAAAAAGGCTGGCAAGGCTCAGAAGAGCATTGCCAAGGGTGATAAGAAAAAGAAGAGGAGGAGGAAGGAAAGTTATTCCATCTACATCTACAAGGTGCTGAAGCAGGTCCACCCCGACACCGGTATCTCTTCCAAGGCCATGTCCATCATGAACTCGTTCGTGAACGACATCTTTGAGCGCATCGCTGCCGAGGCTTCCCGCCTGGCCCATTACAACAAGCGCTCTACCATCACCTCCCGGGAGATCCAGACTGCTGTCCGCCTCCTGCTTCCTGGTGAACTGGCTAAGCACGCCGTCTCTGAGGGCACCAAGGCCGTCACCAAATACACATCCTCCAAGTAAACAACTACAACAACAACAACAACAGTTGCTTGGCAGGCACTCTGTGTAAAACCCTCGGTTCCAATTTGGAACCACATTTCCAATCCTATAAGCAGAAACCTCTTAATGACTATACAGTATATACAAGACAAAACCACCTTATTTTTTTTTCATTCTCATAATCAGACAGTGCAATTGCAGAGGAAATAAAGAGCCGTGCAGAACATGCTGTAATATACACTGCATTGCGAATTATAAATCACAGGAAAAGACCAAATCTGTCTGTCTGTCTGTCTGTCTGTCTGTCTGTCTGTCTGTCTGTCTGTCTGTCTGTCTGTCTGTCTGTCTGTCTGTCTGTCTGTTCATAAAATGATTCGTGCAGAGTACGATATTCCACCCATACTATGGCAGTATAATAATAATAATAATAATAATAATAATAATAATAATAATAATAATAATAATAATAATAATAATAATAATAATGTTTTGACGTTGCCGGACACGTGCACCATGATAATTGATTATTTAGTAAATGAATGAAAGAGAGCCGAACACATAATAACAAGGCGACAAAAACGGAAAAAAAGAGTTCGACGCCAACAGCATCTGGTGTTCCCAGGCGGTCACCCATCCAAGTACTGACCAGACCCAACGTTGCTTAACTTCGCTGATCGGACGAGAAGCGGTGCTTTCAACGTGGTATGGCCGTTGGCGAGGATTAAGTGTTTGGAACTTGTACCAATGATGCATTTGATCAGATTCCATACATAACGTAAAAAGAAAGAAAGAAAAAAAAAAGTCTCTCGACGTGAAATTCACGAGCGTAATGCACGAAAATGTACCCCCCACCACCATGTGCCTTCGTCTAGAGTATAATAATAATAATAATAATAATAATAATAATAATAATAATAATAACGTGATGACATTGTTGACGACAGTTGCGCAGCCAGGTGCCCGAAAACGCAAGGGAGAATCACACACTAAGGTGATTATAATCATACATACAGTATATACATGTATAGTGACTCAGTAATAACGATAATACATGCTCGTTATGCATGACACACAGCACATAACAAGACAATAATGAAAATACATCCTAGCGAAGAGTATACGCTTTTTTTTTTCTTTTTTTTTTTGGTAATTAGAATTGCTAGAATAAATGACGGAGATTCCAGTACAAGACCTGACCTAATGATAAGAATTATAATTATATATTGTATATAGTGAACGTATCATTTGTCACGAAACAGAAGAAGAAGAAGAAGAAGAAGAAGACTAGTCTCTTTTATTTGGTTGCAAAAACAAATCAGTCACGGGGAACCTTTGCTTATTTGAATGTTCTGTGGACCTAAAAAGGTCCGGGTACTAGCAGCAACATCATCTTGAATTTCTTCAAGATGTGTTGGCATGGTCGGGGGCCAGACAACCTAACCACCGAAACCGTACAGGGTACGGCCTTGGCGTTTCAGGGCATAGACGACGTCCATGGCAGTGACGGTCTTCCTCTTGGCGTGTTCGGTGTAGGTGACGGCATCCCTGATGACGTTCTCGAGGAATACCTTGAGCACACCACGAGTTTCTTCGTAGATGAGACCGGAGATACGCTTGACACCACCACGTCGGGCTAGACGACGGATGGCAGGCTTGGTGATGCCCTGGATGTTGTCGCGAAGCACCTTCCTGTGCCTCTTGGCTCCTCCCTTTCCGAGACCCTTGCCTCCCTTGCCGCGGCCAGTCATGATGCTGTTGCTCTAGCGTGTGTCTGGTTGCAACTGAATGCGCGGCTGTCGGCTTTTCTGCCTTATATACGGCCTGTGAGAGCCCTACAGTAGCGGCCGTGTGTTGATGCGCGTTTCCGCCTTTTTCATAAGTGTCATTTGGACAAGTTTTGAGAGTTTGTTTTTCGTGCCACTGCACGTGCGAGTGGGCTGTGCGTTTGTGCGTTGTATGTGATGCTTGTTTTAGGCATGTTTTGCCTCTGGTGCGCGTTATTTTGCAAGAGAGTGCGTTGAGCATGTGCGCCACGGGTTTTGGCTTGAGGCAGTGACGGTGTAACCAATGTAAAATCGGATTTGTCCATGACGTCATCAGAGAGGGTATAAATAGCAAAATGGCTGCGGCCCAGGCTACGTATACGTTACTCATCGCCTTAGCAAGATGGCACGTACGAAGCAAACTGCCCGCAAGTCCACCGGAGGCAAGGCCCCCCGAAAGCAGCTGGCTACCAAGGCTGCTCGTAAATCTGCTCCTGCTACAGGAGGTGTGAAGAAGCCTCACCGTTACAGGCCCGGTACCGTGGCCCTTCGTGAGATCCGTCGCTACCAGAAGAGCACCGAGCTGCTCATCAGAAAGCTGCCCTTCCAGCGTCTCGTTCGAGAGATTGCCCAGGACTTCAAGACCGACCTCCGTTTCCAGTCTTCCGCCGTCATGGCGCTGCAGGAGGCATCCGAGGCCTACCTCGTCGGTCTCTTTGAAGACACCAACTTGTGCGCCATCCACGCCAAGAGGGTCACCATCATGCCCAAGGACATCCAGCTTGCCCGCCGCATTCGTGGAGAGCGAGCCTAAATCCTTCCTAGTGTACGGCGGCACCACAACACGCTGTACCTACCATCCGGCCCTTTCTAAGGGCCACACATACCTTTCTATAAGAACAAAAATCGTTGACGCACATCATCATGTTCTTGCAATAAATGAATCAATCAATCAATAAACAAACACCTTCCAATCTCATGAGTCAATGACTGATAATGCAATGCAATGCAATGAGCAACACCATAAACTAATTGATGAACTCTCTCTCTCTCTCTCTCTCTCTCTCTCTCTGTGTGTGTGTGTGTGCATGTGTGTTTGTTCAGACATAAAATGATTATTAAAGCAGTAATGATAGCTATCACCATTAGTAACTGGTACCGTATTTTTCGGTAATAAATAAGAACTGCATATGCGGGAAGAAGTCAATGGAAGTTAGTAATATAATATAATGTAAACAGTTTATGCGGCAAAAAGCTATCGATAAAAACGAAAAGAATTATGATTCAAGAGAGAAATAAAAGCGTGACGCCAACAGCATCTGGTGTTCCCAGGCGGTCACCCATCCAAGTACTGACCAGACCCAACGTTGCTTAACTTCGCTGATCGGACGAGAAGCGGTGCTTTCAACGTGGTATGGCCGTTGGCGAGGATTAAGTGTTTGGAACTTGTACTGATGATGATACATTTTGACATAAATCTTACATAGAGCCTCTCTCTCTCTCTCTCTCTCTCTCTCTCTCTCTCTCCATCAAATTCACGAGCGTAATGCACGAAAATGTACGCTTCATCACCGTGTGGCTTTGCCCAGTGTGACAGTTATTATTATTATTCTCTACCTACCTACCTACCTACCTACCTACCTACCTACCTACCTATCTATCTATCTATCTATCTATCTATCTATCTATCTATCTATCTATCTATCTATCTATCCTTCATTATTTCTGACCCCAACTCCCGTATGATTCTGATAATGACATTTCATCTCTCTCTCTCTCTCTCTCTCTCTCTCTCTGTCAATTGAACAAAGTTGAAGTTCAAATGAAAAGTGTCGATTGACCCTCAATTTCACACACACACACACACACACACACACACACACACAACTAGATTAAAAAAAAAAAAAAAAAAAAGTAACTTTGACATTAAAGAAACTGACCTTTGAATGAAAAAACTTGACTTGCAAATGAACAAAGTTGAAGTTCAAATGAAAAGTGTTGATTGACCCTCAATTTCTCTCTCTCTCTCTCTCTCTCTCTCTCTCTCACACACACACACACCAAAAAAACTAGGTTTCAAAAAAAAAAAAAACTATCAATTTAACACCAATGAAATTAATTAAAAGAAAAAAAAAAAAATGCAACATCACCTGACTGTGTGTATGTAGCGAGAATGTCAAAATTCTCGAGAATTGATTCTTGAGAATTTCCCAGTGTCAATTCCCAGAGAATGTCAAATTTTTCGAATGTCGATAATTTCAAATTGTCGATCCCCGAGAATTGCAAATTGTTGATTCTCGAGAATTGCACATTCTAGATTCTCGAGAATTTCAAGTTCTTGATTCTCGAGAATTGTCAATTTCCGTATCTCGAGAATTGCACATTCTTGCTTCTCGATCACACCAAACTGTCGGTTGTTGAGAATTTCAAATTCTCGAATCTCGAGAATTTCAAAGCTCCTGAATCACGGGAATTGCCAGTTCTTGATTCTCGAGAATTTCAACGCTCACAAATCTCGAGGATAAAAAAAAATCCTCGATTCTTGAGCATTTCCAATTCTCGATTCCCAGGGAATGTCAAGTTTCTCGAATGTCATTCTCGACCGTCCAGAACTGCAAATTCTTGATTCTCGAGAATTCCAAGGCTCTCGAATGGCCAATTCTCGAGCCCCGAGGATTGCACATTCTTGATTCTCGATCACACCGAATTGCCGATTGTCTGAGAATGTCAAATTCTCGAACCTCGAGAATTTCAACGTTCTCAAAACTCGAGGTTGACAAACCCTCGGTTCTTGGGTATTTCCAATTCTCCACTCCCAGGGACTGCCACATTTCTCGAACGTCGAGAATTTCAAATTCTCGACCGTCCAGAATTGCAAATTCTTGATTCTCGAGAATTCCAAGACTCACGAATCTCGAGAATTGCCACTTCTCGATCCCCGAGAATTGCATATTCTTGATTGTCGATCACATCAGACTGTCGATTGTCTCAGAATTTCAAATCCTCGAATCTCGAGAATTTCAACGTTCTCGAACCTCGAGGAGTACCAAAAATCCTCGATTCGTGAGCATTTCCAATTCTCGATTCCCAGGGAATGTCGAGTTTCTCGAATGTCATTCTCGACCGTCCAGAACTGCAAATTCTTGATTCTCGAGAATTCCAAGGCTCCCGAATGGCCAATTCTCGAGCTCATTCTTGATTCTCGACCACACCGAATTGCCGATTGTCTGAGAATGTCAAATCCTCGAATCTCGAGAATTTCAACGTTCTCAAATCCCGAGGTTGACAAATCCTCGGTTCTTGGGTATTTCCAATTCTCCATTCCCAGGGACTGCCACATTTCTCGAACGTCGAGAATTTCAAATTCTCGACCGTCCAGAATTGCAAATTCTTGAATCTCGAGAATTCCAAGACTCTCGAATCTCGAGAATTGCCACTTCTCGATCCCCCGAGAATTGCATATTCTTGATTCTCGATCACATCAGATTGTCGACTGTTTGAGAATTTCAAATTCTTGAATCTCGAGAATTTCAAAGTTCTCAAACCTCGATGAGCACCAAAGTAATCCTCGATTCCTGAGCATTCCCAATTCTCGATTCCCAGAGAATGCCGCATTTCTCGAATGTCGAGAATTTCAAATTTTCGACCGTCCAGAATTGCAGATTCTTGATTCTCCAGAACTCCAAGACTCTCGAATCTCGATCCCCGAAAAATTGCCAATTCCTGACCCTCGATCACATCAGATTGTCGAAGGTTTGAGAATTTCACATTCTCGAATCTCGAGAATTTCAACGTTCTCAAATCTCGAGGATTGCCAGATTAATCCTCGATTCCTGAGTATTCCCAATTCTCGATTCCCATAGAATACCAAGTTTCTCGAAACTGGGGATTTTCACATTCTCGACCGTTCAGAATAGCAAATTCTTGATTCTCGTGGAGCCCGACACTCTCGAATCTGGAGAAATGCCAGTTCTCGATTCCCTAGAATGGCGAATTGCTGATTCTCGATCATCACACCCAGTTGCCGATTGTTGAGAATTTGGAATTCTCGGATCTCGATGAGAATTCCAAAGCTCCCGAATCTCGAGAGTCGCGGATTCTTGATTCTGGGGACGTCCGCTGCTCTCGAGTCTGGAGAATTGCCAGTTGTCGATTCCCTGGAATGGCGAATTGGTGGTTCCCGAACGTCACACCCAATTGTCGACTGTTGAGAATTTGAAATTCTGGGATCTCGATGAGAATTCCAAAGCTCCCGAATCTCGAGAATCGCGGATTCTTGATTCTGGGGACGTCCGCTGCTCTCGAGCCTGGAGAATGGCCAGTTGTCGATTCCCTGGAATGGCGAATTGGTGATTCTCGATCATCAGAGCCAGTTGTCGGTTGTTGAGAATTTGAAATTCTCGGATCTCGATGAGAATTCCAAAGCTCCCGAATCTCGAGAATCGCGGATTCTTGATTCTGGGGACGTCCGCTGCTCTCGAGCCTGGAGAATTGCCAGTTGCCGATTCCCTGGAATGGCGAATTGGTGATTCTCGAGCATCAGAGCCAGTTGTCGACTGTTGAGAATTTGAAATTCTGGGATCTCGATGAGAATTCCAAAGCTCCCGAATCCCGAGAATTGCAGATTCTTGATTCAGGGGAAGTCCGATGGTCTCGAGCCTGGAGAATTGCCAGTTCTCGATTCCCTAGAGTGGCAAATTGCTGATTCTCGATCATCACACCCAATCGTCGACAGTTGAGAATTTGAAATTCTGGGATCTCGATGAGAATTCCAAAGCTCCCGAATCTCGAGAATCGCGGATTCTTAATTCTGGGGACGTCCGCTGCTCTCGAGCCTGGAGAATGGCCAGTTGCCGATTCCCTGGAATGGCGAATTGGTGATTCTCGATCATCAGAGCCAGTTGTCGGTTGTTGAGAATTTGAAATTCTGGGATCTCGATGAGAATTCCAAAGCTCCCGAATCTCGAGAGTCGCGGATTCTTGCTTCTGGGGGCGTCCGCTGCTCTCGAGCCTGGAGAATTGCCAGTTGTCGATTCCCTGGAGTGGCGAATTGGTGGTTGCCGAACGTCACACCCAATTGTCGACTGTTGAGAACTTGAAATTCTGGGATCTCGATGAGAATTCCAAAGCTCCCGAATCCCGAGAATTGCAGATTCTCGATTCAGGGGAAGTCCGACGGTCTCGAGCCTGGAGAATTGCCAGTTCTCGATTCCCTAGAGTGGCAAATTGCTGATTCTCGATCATCACACCCAATCGTCGACTGTTGAGAATTTGAAATTCTGGGGTCTCGATGAGAATTCCAAAGCTCCCGAATCTCGAGAATCGCGGATTCTTGATTCTGGGGACGTCCGCTGCTCTCGAGCCTGGAGAATGGCCAGTTGCCGATTCCCTGGAATGGCGAATTGGTGATTCTCGAGCATCAGAGCCAGTTGTCGACTGTTGAGAATTTGAAATTCTCGGATCTCGATGAGAATTCCAAAGCTCCCGAATCCCGAGAATTGCAGATTCTTGATTCAGGGGAAGTCCGATGGTCTCGAGCCTGGAGAATTGCCAGTTCTCGATTCCCTAGAGTGGCAAATTGCTGATTCTCGATCATCACACCCAATCGTCGACTGTTGAGAATTTGAAATTCTGGGATCTCGATGAGAATTCCAAAGCTCCCGAATCTCGAGAATCGCGGATTCTTAATTCTGGGGACGTCTGCTGCTCTCGAGCCTGGAGAATGGCCAGTTGTCGATTCCCTGGAATGGCGAATTGGTGATTCTCGGTCATCAGAGCCAGTTGTCGGTTGTTGAGAATTTGAAATTCTGGGATCTCGATGAGAATTCCAAAGCTCCCGAATCTCGAGAGTCGCGGATTCTTGATTCTGGGGGCGTCCGCTGCTCTCGAGCCTGGAGAATTGCCAGTTGTCGATTCCCTGGAGTGGCGAATTGGTGGTTCCCGAACGTCACACCCAATTGTCGACTGTTGAGAATTTGAAATTCTGGGATCTCGATGAGAATTCCAAAGCTCCCGAATCTCGAGAATCGCGGATTCTTGATTCTGGGGACGTCCGCTGCTCTCGAGCCTGGAGAATTGCCAGTTGCCGATTCCCTGGAATGGCGAATTGGTGATTCTCGAGCATCAGAGCCAGTTGTCGACTGTTGAGAATTTGAAATTCTCGGACCTCGATGAGAATTCCTAAGCTCCCGAATCCCGAGAATTGCAGATTCTTGATTCAGGGGAAGTCCGATGGTTTCGAGCCTGGAGAATTGCCAGTTGTCGATTCCCTGGAGTGGCGAATTGGTGGTTCCCGAACGTCACACCCAATCGTCGACTGTTGAGAATTTGAAATTCTGGGATCTCGATGAGAATTCCAAAGCTCCCGAATCTCGAGAATCGCGGATTCTTAATTCTGGGGACGTCCGCTGCTGCTCTCGAGCCTGGAGAATGGCCAGTTGTCGATTCCCTGGAATGGCGAATTGGTGATTCTCGATCATCAGAGCCAGTTGTCGGTTGTTGAGAATTTGAAATTCTGGGATCTCGATGAGAATTCCAAAGCTCCCGAATCCCGAGAGTCGCGGATTCTTGATTCTGGGGGCGTCCGCTGCTCTCGAGCCTGGAGAATTGCCAGTTGTCGATTCCCTGGAGTGGCGAATTGGTGGTTCCCGAACGTCACACCCAATTGTCGACTGTTGAGAATTTGAAATTCTGGGATCTCGATGAGAATTCCAAAGCTCCCGAATCTCGAGAATCGCGGATTCTTGATTCTGGGGACGTCCGCTGCTGCTCTCGAGCCTGGAGAATTGCCAGTTGTCGATTCCCTGGAATGGCGAATTGGTGGTTCCCGACCGTCACACCCAATTGTCGATTGTTGAGAATTTGAAATTCTCGGATCCCGATGAGAATTCCAAAGCTCTCGAATCTCGAGAATTGCACATTCTTGATTCTCGGGACGTCCGCTGCTCTCGAAGCTGGAGAATTGCCGGTTCTCGATTCCCTAGAATGGCGAACGGGTGATTCTCGACCGTCACACCCAATTGTCGAATGTTGAGAATTTCACATTCTCGGATCTTGACGAGAATTCCAAAGCTCCCGAATCTCGAGGATTGCAGATCCTTGATTCTGGGGAAGTCCGCTGCTCTCGAGCCTGGAGAATTGCCAGTTGTCGATTCCCTAGAATGGCGAATTGCTGATTCTCGGGCATCACACCCAACCGTTGAGAATTTGAAATTCTCGGATCTCGATGAGAATTCCAAAGCTCCCGAATCTCGAGAATTGCGGACTCTTGATTCTGGGGAAGTCCGATGCTCTCGAACCCGGAGAATTGCCAGTTGTCGATTCCCTGGAATGGCGAATTGCTGGTTCTCGATCATCACAGCCAATTGCCGATTGTTGAGAATTTCAAATTCCCGGATCTCGATGAGAATTCCATAGCTCCCGAATCTCGAGAATTGCACATTCTTGATTCTGGGGAAGTCCGATGCTCTCGAATCTGGAGAATCGCCGGTTCTCGATTCCCTAGAATGGCAAATTGCTGATTCTCGAACATCACACCCGATTGTCGATTGCTGAGAATTCCAAATTCTCGGATCCCGATGAGAATTGCAAAGCTCTCGAAACTCGAGAATTGTAAATTCTTGATTCTTGAGCATTTCAACGTTCTCAAATCTCGAGGATTGCAAACCCCCGATTCTTGAGTATTTCCAATTCTCGATTCCCAGAGAATGTCAAGTTTCTCCTCGAATGTCGAGAATTTTTCAGGCTCTCGATTCTCCAGAATTGCAAATTCTTGATTCTCGAGAATTCCAAAACTCTCGGATCCGGAGAATTGGCAGTTCTCGATTCCCTAGAATTGCATATTCTTGATTCTCGATCACACCAAATTGCCGATTGTTGAGAACTTCAAATTCTCGAATCTCGAGAATTCCAAAGCTCCCGAACCTCGAGGAGAATTTCAGCGTTCTCAAACCTCGAGGATTCCAAAGGTCTCGAACCTCGAGAATTTCAGCGAGCGCTCTCAAACCTCGAGGAGGAGGAGGAGGAGGAGGAGGAGGAGGAGGAGGAGGAGGAGGAGGAGGAGGAGGAGGAGGAGGAGGAGGATTACAGACAGTTGGTTTTTTTTTGAGAATTTCCAAGCCCCGATTCCCAGGGAATGTCGAATGTCTCGAATTGGAATTTCTCGACTGCAGAGAATTGCTGCAAATTCTTGATTCTCGAGAAGTGCAAAATTCTCGAGAATTGCCCATCCCCGAGAATTGCATAATCTTGATTCTCGAGAATTTCAAGTTCTCTAATCTCGACAGCTTCTTCAAATTCTCGAACCTCTAGAATTGCAAATTCTCCATCCTCGAGAATTGCAAACCCCTCGAAACCCTGAGCATTTGCAAAGTCCCGAAAGCTGCAAGTCCTCCATTCCCGAGAATTTCAATATTCTCGAATCTCGGGAATGAGAAATTCTCGATTCCAGGAGAATTGCACATTCTTAATTCTCGGGAACTGCAAATTCTCTTGGTTGGTTCTTCTCGATCATTTCAAATCCTCGAGTCTCGAGAATTGCAAATTCTTACAGTAGAGTCTCTGTTCTCGAGAATCTCAAATTCCCCGACCAACCCCTAGAACTTCAAGTTCTTTACTGTCGAGAACTGCAAATTCCTGATTCTCGAGAATTTCAAATTCCCCCCGCACCTCTAGAACTGCAGATACTCTACTGTCGAGAAGTGCAAATTCCCGAACCTCCAGAATTTGAAAACTCCCGATTCACGAGAATTTCAAGATTCTCGGATGTCGAGAATGACAAATTCTCGATTCCAGAGAACTGCACATTCTTAATTCTGGAGAGCTGCAAATTCTTGATTCTCGAGAATTTCAAATTCCCGAATGTCGAGAACTGCAAATTGTTGATTGTGGAGAATTTCAAATTCTCGAGCGAACCCCTACTGTAGAATTGCTAATTGCCTGTTGTCGAGAATTGCAACATCTCGGTTCTCGGGAATTTGAAAATTCTCGAATCTCGCTCGGGAATTGCAAGTTCTTGATCCTGGAGAATTAACTGCAGATTCTCGAATCTCGAGAGCTGAAAATTCCCGATCCTCGGTAATATCAAATTTTCGGTTCTTGAGAATTTCAAATTCTCGAGTGCCGAGAACTGCAGCAGCAGCAGCAGCAGCAGCAGCAGCAGCAAGTTCTTGATTGTCGAGAGTTGCGGCTTCTCGAGTCTCGAGAACTGAAAATTCTCGACCATATCAAATTCTTGGCTCTTGAGAATTTCAAATTGCCGAAACTCGAGAATTGCAAAGTTGCCGAATTACAATTCTCGATTCCAGAAGCGTCAGAGTTCCCCTAATCTCGAAAGTGACAAATTGTCGAGACTGTGAAACCCTCAGGAGGAATTTCGAAATTCCCGAATCTCGAGAATTTCAAATTCTCGAACCCTGAGCATTGAAAATTGTCGAATGAATCTCGTGAATTGAAAATTCTCGATTCTCGAGAATTTGAAATGCCGAAGAATCGAGAACTGGAAATTCTTGACAATCGGGAATTTGCAATTCTCGAGATTCGAGAATTTATAATTCGAATCGAGAATTTGCACCCCTGGAGACTAGAGAATCTTGAAACAGTCGAGATTTGAGAATTTTGAAATCCTCTGGAATGGAGAATTTGCAATTCTCGAGAATTTTGACACATTTTCTTTTCCGAATTGAATTCCATTTGTATGAAATTGAAAGTCGGTTTTTCAAATTTGAAATGTAGCTTTTTTTTTTTTTTTTTCAATTGCGGCTCAACTTTTGACATTTGCAAGGAAGGCCACTATACATTTTTTTTTTCTTTTAATACGAAAGCCAACTCTGTTAAAGCGCAGTTCAATTTTCAGTCAACATGAATGAATGAATGAATGAATGAATGAATGAATGAATGAATGAGTGAGTGAATGAATGAATGAGTGAATGAATGCCATATTTTTCATTGGAATGAGCTTCAGGTTTTTGACTATGAAAGCCAACTTTTTTCTTTTTTTAAATGAAGTTCAACTTTTTCCAGTTGAGGGTGAAAGGGTGTAGAGCCACACACTATTATGTATAAATAAATGATAATAATAATAATAATAATAATAATAATAATAATAATAATAATAATAATAATAATAATAATTCATAAAACATCACGCTGAGAACCAACCGAATTGGCTGAAAACCACACACACTTATATAAAAATTCTCACATCTTTTCTAAATACCAGAAGCCAAGCCTGTTAAAAAATTCATAAATGAGCCAACATCAATGTTATTTATGGCCTAAAATTTCAGTCACGGTTTTACCATCTACAGCAGACGGTACCTCAGGCTTCCAGGAGAGAGAGAGAGAGAGAGAGAGAGAGAGAGAGAGAGAGAGAGAGAGAGAGAGAGAGAGAGAGAAAGAAAGGGGAAGAAATCAGTTTAAAAAAAAAAAAAAAAAAAAAAAAAAAAAAAGAGTCCAAAAGCGCAAAAATTAGGCCAAAACGGGCAGGGGTTCAGTGTACAGTATACTACTATAGGATGTCATTTCGATTTCTTTCTTATAGTCAAAAGATGTGGCTCCAATATGGAGCCTGATTGTGGCAGCAAAAGCAGACCCTTGCAACAGCAAGGATTTACTTCTTCTCAGTCTTCTTGGGCAAGAGAACGGCCTGGATGTTAGGCAGGACGCCTCCCTGGGCGATGGTCACGCCAGACAGCAACTTGTTGAGCTCTTCGTCGTTGCGAATGGCCAGTTGCAAGTGACGGGGGATGATCCTGGTCTTCTTGTTGTCACGGGCAGCGTTACCGGCCAACTCGAGTACCTCAGCAGCCAAGTACTCCATGACTGCAGCCAGGTAGACTGGAGCGCCTGCTCCTACACGTTCAGCATAGTTGCCCTTGCGCAACAGGCGGTGGATACGTCCCACGGGGAATTGAAGGCCAGCTCTGCTGCTGCGAGACTTGGACTTTCCCTTGACTTTGCCTCCTTTGCCGCGACCAGACATGATGAAAGGATCTCTCGTGCGATGCGTTAGCTCGAACCAACTGATGCCGCCAACTCGGGAACCTAGCAATTTTATACCCTCCGGCTGGCTTGCACACTGCACATGGCAGCCAATCAATATGCAACCCGCATTTGAATCAGCCAATGAAAAATAGACTGCCCGTTTCTTCAAACCCGCCGGTTACGTATAAAATGGTAAGGGCTGAGTGGTGATGGCATCATTACTGAGGTAACGTCGTCGTCAGTATGCCGCCCAAGACTTCCGGAAAGGCCGCCAAAAAGGCTGGCAAGGCTCAGAAGAGCATTGCCAAGGGTGATAAGAAAAAGAAGAGGAGGAGGAAGGAAAGTTATTCCATCTACATCTACAAGGTGCTGAAGCAGGTCCACCCCGACACCGGTATCTCTTCCAAGGCCATGTCCATCATGAACTCGTTCGTGAACGACATCTTTGAGCGCATCGCTGCCGAGGCTTCCCGCCTGGCCCATTACAACAAGCGCTCTACCATCACCTCCCGGGAGATCCAGACTGCTGTCCGCCTCCTGCTTCCTGGTGAACTGGCTAAGCACGCCGTCTCTGAGGGCACCAAGGCCGTCACCAAATACACATCCTCCAAGTAAACAACTACAACAACAACAACAACAGTTGCTTGGCAGGCACTCTGTGTAAAACCCTCGGTTCCAATTTGGAACCACATTTCCAATCCTATAAGCAGAAACCTCTTAATGACTATACAGTATATACAAGACAAAACCACCTTATTTTTTTTTCATTCTCATAATCAGACAGTGCAATTGCAGAGGAAATAAAGAGCCGTGCAGAACATGCTGTAATATACACTGCATTGCGAATTATAAATCACAGGAAAAGACCAAATCTGTCTGTCTGTCTGTCTGTCTGTCTGTCTGTCTGTCTGTCTGTCTGTCTGTCTGTCTGTCTGTCTGTCTGTCTGTCTGTCTGTCTGTCTGTCTGTCTGTCTGTCTGTCTGTCTGTCTGTTCATAAAATGATTCGTGCAGAGTACGATATTCCACCCATACTATGGCAGTATAATAATAATAATAATAATAATAATAATAATAATAATAATAATAATAATAATAATAATAATGTTTTGACGTTGCCGGACACGTGCACCATGATAATTGATTATTTAGTAAATGAATGAAAGAGAGCCGAACACATAATAACAAGGCGACAAAAACGGAAAAAAAGAGTTCGACGCCAACAGCATCTGGTGTTCCCAGGCGGTCACCCATCCAAGTACTGACCAGACCCAACGTTGCTTAACTTCGCTGATCGGACGAGAAGCGGTGCTTTCAACGTGGTATGGCCGTTGGCGAGGATTAAGTGTTTGGAACTTGTACCAATGATGCATTTGATCAGATTCCATACATAACGTAAAAAGAAAGAAAGAAAAAAAAAAGTCTCTCGACGTGAAATTCACGAGCGTAATGCACGAAAATGTACCCCCCACCACCATGTGCCTTCGTCTAGAGTATAATAATAATAATAATAATAATAATAATAATAATAATAATAATAATAACGTGATGACATTGTTGACGACAGTTGCGCAGCCAGGTGCCCGAAAACGCAAGGGAGAATCACACACTAAGGTGATTATAATCATACATACAGGACTCAGTAATAACGATAATACATGCTCGTTATGCATGACACACAGCACATAACAAGACAATAATGAAAATACATCCTAGCGAAGAGTATACGCTTTTTTTTTTCTTTTTTTTTTTGGTAATTAGAATTGCTAGAATAAATGACGGAGATTCCAGTACAAGACCTGACCTAATGATAAGAATTATAATTATATATTGTATATAGTGAACGTATCATTTGTCACGAAACAGAAGAAGAAGAAGAAGAAGAAGAAGAAGAAGAAGACTAGTCTCTTTTATTTGGTTGCAAAAACAAATCAGTCACGGGGAACCTTTGCTTATTTGAATGTTCTGTGGACCTAAAAAGGTCCGGGTACTAGCAGCAACATCATCTTGAATTTCTTCAAGATGTGTTGGCATGGTCGGGGGCCAGACAACCTAACCACCGAAACCGTACAGGGTACGGCCTTGGCGTTTCAGGGCATAGACGACGTCCATGGCAGTGACGGTCTTCCTCTTGGCGTGTTCGGTGTAGGTGACGGCATCCCTGATGACGTTCTCGAGGAATACCTTGAGCACACCACGAGTTTCTTCGTAGATGAGACCGGAGATACGCTTGACACCACCACGTCGGGCTAGACGACGGATGGCAGGCTTGGTGATGCCCTGGATGTTGTCGCGAAGCACCTTCCTGTGCCTCTTGGCTCCTCCCTTTCCGAGACCCTTGCCTCCCTTGCCGCGGCCAGTCATGATGCTGTTGCTCTAGCGTGTGTCTGGTTGCAACTGAATGCGCGGCTGTTGTTGTTGTTTTAGATTTAGCTGGCCTTGTGCCAGCACGGGCTCTTGCTTCTAGTGCAGCCCGTAACGCGGCTGTCGGCTTTTCTGCCTTATATACGGCCTGTGAGAGCCCTACAGTAGCGGCCGTGTGTTGATGCGCGTTTCCGCCTTTTTCATAAGTGTCATTTGGACAAGTTTTGAGAGTTTGTTTTTCGTGCCACTGCACGTGCGAGTGGGCTGTGCGTTTGTGCGTTGTATGTGATGCTTGTTTTAGGCATGTTTTGCCTCTGGTGCGCGTTATTTTGCAAGAGAGTGCGTTGAGCATGTGCGCCACGGGTTTTGGCTTGAGGCAGTGACGGTGTAACCAATGTAAAATCGGATTTGTCCATGACGTCATCAGAGAGGGTATAAATAGCAAAATGGCTGCGGCCCAGGCAGTGCTCTCTCAGCTCCCACTGAGAGAACACCTCCCAGACCTTCCTGCTCTGCTGCTTCCTGAGGACCTGCCTGCTTGCCTGCTTCTGCTGCTGCTGCTGCCACTGCTGCTGACCTGCTGCTGCTGCTGCTGCTGCTGCTGCTGCTGACACCCCAGGACCTGCCTGCTGTTGCTGCACTGCTTCTGCCCTGCTGACTGCTCGTAAGGGCTGCCCTGCTGCTGCTCCTGCCGTGCACGCCACTGAAGGGCGTCTTCAGAGCCTTCTGCAGAAGGCTCAACCTATATATTTGGCTGGTTTACAGCTCCTTCTATAAGAAAGAATAAAATTACTGACACACTAACTTTTCTACTAACTAGACTCTCCTGTGGAACATCTGGTAGCCGTTGTGGTCTTAAAACTCCAGTTGAAGCAGGAATAAAGAGTCGAAATCTTCCACTCTCGCCGTCTGTGGCAAGTGGCACAGGACCGTTAGGCTTGGCGCCTATAAGCCAAGTGTAGAGATAGGATAGGAATACGACGGAGAAAAGAGTAAGTTTTAAAAATAAACTGGTGTAAGAGTTTGATTACCCTCAAAGCCCCTGACTGTAGGACTTGACTGCTGGGTCGTCTTAGTGCTCCAAGAGCAGTAAGGGGAATCCCCAGCTGCAACTGCTGCAGTCAGTATATAGCTACTGATAGGATAGATAGGGCCTCCCCATCCTCATAATTATAACATTTGAATTTCAGGTTCTTTTTTAACTCATATTTCTACTCCAAGTATAACTTGTCTGGGGCCTTAGGGCTTAAAGGGTTGGACAACCCGACCAGTCACACTGTCTGTCTCTCCCTCCCCCCTTCTTACGACTTGGAATGACTCTGGAAATGGATACCCAAACGAACCCCACCACCATGGAAACCGGAACCGGAACTGAAGAAGGACGTAGGAAAAGAACCAATGAACAGGATGAAGATGGAAACCAAGACTGGCAAATAGCACAGTCTAAAAGAACAAAAAGGCACGGTAAAAGAATCACGATCAGCGAACACGAGGAAACCAACCCAACAACATCAACTAGAGCCAACCAAGCAAGGAATGAGAACCAGCCAAAACCAACTTACTTCAGGGTCCTTGCAAGTAACCCCACTGAGGCTTACAGAGCTGTAGCGGACTTCGAAAGAAGGAATAAAAACCTAAAAATGCTGGCAAGACCCAATAAGCAGGGACACTGGACAATCTCAACAAGAGATCAAAAGGCCTTATCCATCCTAAGGAACACCTCGGCCATCAACCTTAAAGAACTAAAAGAAGAAGACAGAATCAAAAAAGCAGTTGTTGTCGGCTACCCATTTGAACTACATGAAAGCCGAATAACAGAACTGGAATATGTAACTGCTGCGGAAAGAATGAAAAATAAGCAAGGCAGCCTGACGAAAACAATCCTGGTAACTTTCGTAGGAAAAATCCCAGAGAAAATAGACCTGGGAATTTTTGGAAAATATACCACAAAAACCTACTACCCTGAACCTCTCAGATGCTACAAATGTCAGAAATTTGGGCATCACAAGGCTCAATGCATATCTCAGGTAGAGATATGTGCAGTATGCAGCAAGAGGCACCCGACTGAAGAGTGCATAAACAAACATAAAGCTGGAGAACCAACCACACCCAGGTGCTCAAATTGCCACCTCAAACATACCGCTATGGCCTGGGGTTGCCCAGCAAGACTGGCTATAGTAAAGGCTGCTCTTCCAAAGGAACCAGAAGGGCAAAGAAGTAGATCTAGGGGAAGAAACATCCCCAAACCCCAGCCCCGTAAAAGGTTCTACACGAGGGCAGAACTGGAACAGTCCAGAAGAGATTTCAGCCGAAACAGGAAAAGAACACCGTCCAGACCAGCTACAAACACACGGCAAGCACCAAAACCTCTGCCGAGAACAATGTGGCTCAAAACGGCCGAGCTAAAGGAGAAGCTTACAAACTTCTCCACCAGCATCATCCAGAATGGCATGGACATAGAAGCCATCAAAACAGGGATAGAAGAACTATTAAAAAGCCTTCTCAAGGGTAATTCCAAGTCCCCCTCCCCCTCTACCGCTATGCAGGAGACAGCCCCCGCGGCTGCAACAAATCCCTCCCCAACACCCTCATCCCAACATACCACCTCCCCCCATGATCCTACACCTTCCTCATCCACCAAACCCCAAAACCTCACCCCTCTCCCCTCACATTCATCATCTTCATCAAATACGGTAGATGATAACTCCATCACTTTTGCACCAAGAGACCCCAGGCGCTTCTCCCTAACGTACAACAATGCTGAAGATAATTAACTGGAATGCTGATGGAGTGAGGCCTAAAACAGCTACACTTATTGCAGTCTGCAAAACAGAAAATGTAGACATCATCCTACTCCAGGAAACCCGTCTAAAAACAGGAACTAAGTTTAGAATAGCTGGGTATAATGCCTATACAACTCCAGACACAACCCCAGACATAGGCACTGACAGGGGACTGGCTATCCTCATCAAGAATACAATCCCAGCAGTAAGAGTACACAATCCGATCCCCTGCGGAGAGAATGTGGAGAGCATGGCAATTAGAATAACTCTGCAAAACCAGAGACTAGACATATACAATCTCTACAGGAAAATAAATAGAGAAAGCCCAGGAGAACTACAACTGACGCAGCTCTTCGCCCATGCAACTGACACACCTACAATAATATGTGGGGACTTCAACGCACATCATCCCCTACTATCTTCCCCGACAATCACTAACCAGGCAGGGGAGCACGTAGCTTACTCTCTGGAGGAATTTGAGGGAGTCGCACTGCTCAACACAGGGCAATCCACACATATAAGAGGAGGCAGATTAGATCTAACATTTGCCACAACGACAATCAGGCACCTTACAAGATGGCAAGTGCATCCCACATTAGTCAGCGACCACTTTGCAACAATGACAGAATTGGAAATGCAACAACTACCTCCAATACCGCCACCTCCACCAAGATGGAATCAAGACTTGGCAAACTGGGTTATTTTCAGACTAGCACTTGAAGAATGGGCAGCACAGTACACGCCCCCAGAGGATATAGACCAACTAGAAAAAGACCTAGTTGATGCCATACATAATGCAGCAAATAAAGCAATGCCAATAAAGACAGCTCAGAGGAACTACAGCTACAAAGACTCCTGGTACTACTGCCAAGAGGTAAGACAGCTGAAAACCCTATTAAACAGAGTGACAAAGATCTACAGAAGAAGAGCAACAGCTGAAAACAGAGAGTTGCTACAAACAGTCAAAAATGACGTCCATCAGAGGCTCCAGGAAATAAGAATTGAAAAATGGCTGGAATGGTGTGCTAAACTATCAGAGCACACATCCCTATCAGAACTATGGAAATGGCTGAACAGAGTAGCCGGAAAAAAGAAGTCAGCGATAGCAACTCACCCTCAACCTCTAGAAGAAGCTGAGAGACTAGCAACGTCCTTTGCTAACAGGACAAAATCTGACAATCTCTCTCCTGAAACCAGAAGACGACAGGATCAGCTTGCACCGATCAGATGGGAAGAAGTTAACGAGGCTTGCTTCACACCAGATGACACGGACACCCCTTACACAGTAGAAGAACTAAGGGCAGTATACAAAACTGGCAAAGATACAGCACCAGGAGCAGACAGGATAACATACACAATGATAAGTAACATGGGTCCTGCAGGAGAAAACGCCTTCCTGAGGATCATGAACAAAACACATGCAGAGCACACAAGACCGCAGACTTGGAGGCAACAAGACACAAAGCCAATTCCAAAACCTAAAGATCCAGACAACCCGAGACCCATAGCACTAGTCTCCTGCATGGAAAAAACTGGAGAGAAAATGGTGCTCAACAGGATAACATACAAAATTGGTCCTCTACACAAACAGCTATATGCATACCAACAAGGAGTAGGAACTACAGAGTGTCTGACAGATGTCCTCAGCTACATAAATCAAGGAAAGGCTGTAGTAGTCTTCATAGACTTTGAAAAAGCCTTCGAGCTAGCCAGTCCAGCAGCAGTACTCCACTCACTGATGAAGAAAGGAGTCAAAGGACACCTTCTAGCCTGGACAAAAAACTATGTGCTAAGAAGACAGGCGAGGGTCAAATTCCAAGGGGTGATATCCACCTTCCATGACTTGGAAAATGGCACACCACAGGGAGGAATACTAAGTCCTCTCCTATTCAATATTCTCATGGAGAACCTAGCCTCACTGCAGCTTCCCGAAGGCGTAGAAATTTTCATATACGCTGACGATGTGTGCATAGTCGCAAGAGGACCTGTCAGAGTGCCTAGAATGCAAAGAGCCCTCAATGAAATCAGCAAAAAGTCGGAGGAACTAGGCCTCAAAATCAATATAAATAAGACAAAGGCCATGGCAGTAAAAGCACACAGACCACTCCAACCACTCACAATAGGAGCTGAACCGCTAGAGTGGGTGGACAAGTACATGTATCTGGGAATCATCCTAGACCAGCAACTAACCTTCAAGAACGAAATCAAATACCTGAAGGAAAGAGCAGAAGCAAGAACAGCAGCAATGAGATATATGTCATCTTTGAAGGATGGTGCAAATGAACATGTACAGAAAACGTACTATATAGCCTGCACCAGATCATTGATAGACTATGCTGCCCCCGCCCTGGTAAAGCTAACAGAGGCACAAAAGGAAACTCTAGAAGTAATACAGAACAAGGCAATGAGACTCATGCTTGGGGCACCAATGTGGACAAGACTGTGCAACCTCAGGCTTGAAACTAAC
This sequence comes from Macrobrachium rosenbergii, assembly GCA_039081455.1. Taxonomy (NCBI): domain Eukaryota; kingdom Metazoa; phylum Arthropoda; class Malacostraca; order Decapoda; family Palaemonidae; genus Macrobrachium; species Macrobrachium rosenbergii. The sequence continues at coordinate 73,399 of JANJGK010000982.1, read as the reverse complement.
ATGCCAAAAGTAGAAGATAGGATTGCACAGAGAAATGCCAGTACAATGGCAAAAATCTTCCTCTCAGAGAGAGACTCAATCTCCAAGACCAGAACAAAGGGAGAACTAAATAAACATCCAGAGATTCGGAGCCCGAACTCCTACGGAAAAGACCAAAGTGACAACATCAAGAGGTTAGATATGGCAGAGGCAATGCTGAACATGAGACCAGACACAGCGCAGGATGTGCAACATATCCCGCCCTGGAAAAGGGATTATGCAAAATTCCATTACACACACCTTCCCAGAGCAAAAGAAGACTGCTCAAGAGAGGAACTAAGAGCAGCAGCCTACGAGTCTATCAGGAACACTGAAATCCTGGGGGCCCAAACATACTACACCGACGGCACTGTGGATCCAGAGAATAAAACTACTGGAGCAGCAGTATATTCAAACAATTTCCAAGCATGCTGGAGAACATCAAACTGTGCCTCAACAATGCAGACAGAATTAGTAGCGATAAGACAGGCACTACTGTACTCTCTGGAGAATGAGGAAGGACCCGTCATCATCCACACTGACTCCAAATCCTCCATGCAGGCCTTGCAACAAATTAGAATTAAAGAGAACAAGGCCTTGCTGGCTGGGATCAAGTCACTGCTCTACCAGCACAGCGAAAGAGGAAGACCAGTCACTATGAACTGGATACCGAGTCACATAGGAATTCCAGGCAATGATAAAGCGGATGAACTAGCCAAGAGCACAAGGTACATTGACAGAGTGCAGATCCACATACAACCTGCACTACAACAGATCAAAAATGCCATAAAACCGCTCATGAAAGCAAACATGCTGGAAGACCTACGGGCATGGACAGATCACTCCCCAACTGCCAGATGGTACAAATGGGCAACCGACCTAGTGCCTCCCCCCATAGACAGGCACACACCGAGAAAACTAGCTGTATGTATTCACAGACTAAGGCTAGGATACAGAGCCTGCTGGGAAATTGTTAACCCCAGTGTCAGACCATGTGAGCACTGTGAGGAAGAAACACAGCAGCCTCTCCTACACTACCTGCTAGAATGCAGAGAGACAGCACTGCTCAGAGGCGAAGTACAAGCTGATGTAAACTCACCAGACGCAGCTAAAATAGCAGCAACACTTGCAAAGGCAATAGTCGAGGACATCGACACACATGCCCAGCTGCTAGTAAACTTACCGCCACCAAGATAGAACAATGCAATGAGAATACTTAAACTTCTCACTTTCTACTTTCCAGCTGAATTAAGTAATGTAATGTTAAGTGTGTTCAGAGTGGCACTGGCCACCAACTCACTTAACATGTACTTTCATACTACCACTACAAACTAACCAAGACGGCCCTCTTTAACTACCACCATCATCCTCCTCAACTCATCCCATCCCCTCACCGTAAGGCCCTATACACATCATCTCTGTCTTATTCCAACTAAACTACTCTACCACTAAGAATACTCTGCAGGGACTCTAGGGTTTAAAGGGTTGGACAACCCCACCTGCAATGTTTCTCTATTTTTCTTTCAAAGGCCTTACATCTTCAAACTACTACTATCCGTGACATGATGGCCCCCTCCCACTACAACCATCATCCTTCCTCCATCCACAACTGTCTCTACTACTAAATCTCTTTCACATTTCCTATAACAAATGACCTTCTGAAATTTTCAGATCACCTACGGGCCAAACAAGGGAAAGGCCCGTGCCAACACAAGAGTTGGCTTAATACAATACAACAACAACGGCCCAGGCTACGTATACGTTACTCATCGCATTAGCAAGATGGCACGTACGAAGCAAACTGCCCGCAAGTCCACCGGAGGCAAGGCCCCCCGAAAGCAGCTGGCTACCAAGGCTGCTCGTAAATCTGCTCCTGCTACAGGAGGTGTGAAGAAGCCTCACCGTTACAGGCCCGGTACCGTGGCCCTTCGTGAGATCCGTCGCTACCAGAAGAGCACCGAGCTGCTCATCAGAAAGCTGCCCTTCCAGCGTCTCGTTCGAGAGATTGCCCAGGACTTCAAGACCGACCTCCGTTTCCAGTCTTCCGCCGTCATGGCGCTGCAGGAGGCATCCGAGGCCTACCTCGTCGGTCTCTTTGAAGACACCAACTTGTGCGCCATCCACGCCAAGAGGGTCACCATCATGCCCAAGGACATCCAGCTTGCCCGCCGCATTCGTGGAGAGCGAGCCTAAATCCTTCCTAGTGTACGGCGGCACCACAACACGCTGTACCTACCATCCGGCCCTTTCTAAGGGCCACACATACCTTTCTATAAGAACAAAAATCGTTGACGCACATCATCATGTTCTTGCAATAAATGAATCAATCAATCAATAAACAAACACCTTCCAATCTCATGAGTCAATGACTGATAATGCAATGCAATGCAATGAGCAACACCATAAACTAATTGATGAACTCTCTCTCTCTCTCTCTCTCTCTCTCTCTCTGTGTGTGTGTGTGTGTGCATGTGTGTTTGTTCAGACATAAAATGATTATTAAAGCAGTAATGATAGCTATCACCATTAGTAACTGGTACCGTATTTTTCGGTAATAAATAAGAACTGCATATGCGGGAAGAAGTCAATGGAAGTTAGTAATATAATATAATGTAAACAGTTTATGCGGCAAAAAGCTATCGATAAAAACGAAAAGAATTATGATTCAAGAGAGAAATAAAAGCGTGACGCCAACAGCATCTGGTGTTCCCAGGCGGTCACCCATCCAAGTACTGACCAGACCCAACGTTGCTTAACTTCGCTGATCGGACGAGAAGCGGTGCTTTCAACGTGGTATGGCCGTTGGCGAGGATTAAGTGTTTGGAACTTGTACTGATGATGATACATTTTGACATAAATCTTACATAGAGCCTCTCTCTCTCTCTCTCTCTCTCTCTCTCTCTCTCTCTCTCTCTCTCTCTCTCTCTCTCTCTCTCTCCATCAAATTCACGAGCGTAATGCACGAAAATGTACGCTTCATCACCGTGTGGCTTTGCCCAGTGTGACAGTTATTATTATTATTCTCTACCTACCTACCTACCTACCTACCTACCTACCTACCTACCTACCTACCTACCTACCTACCTATCTATCTATCTATCTATCTATCTATCTATCTATCTATCTATCTATCTATCTATCTATCTATCCTTCATTATTTCTGACCCCAACTCCCGTATGATTCTGATAATGACATTTCATCTCTCTCTCTCTCTCTCTCTCTCTCTCTCTCTCTCTCTCTCTCTCTCTGTCAATTGAACAAAGTTGAAGTTCAAATGAAAAGTGTCGATTGACCCTCAATTTCACACACACACACACACACACACACACACACACACACACACACACACACACACACACAACTAGATTAAAAAAAAAAAAAAAAAAAAAGTAACTTTGACATTAAAGAAACTGACCTTTGAATGAAAAAACTTGACTTGCAAATGAACAAAGTTGAAGTTCAAATGAAAAGTGTTGATTGACCCTCAATTTCTCTCTCTCTCTCTCTCTCTCTCTCTCTCTCTCTCTCTCTCTCTCTCTCTCTCTCTCACACACACACACACCAAAAAAACTAGGTTTCAAAAAAAAAAAAACTATCAATTTAACACCAATGAAATTAATTAAAAGAAAAAAAAAAAAATGCAACATCACCTGACTGTGTGTATGTAGCGAGAATGTCAAAATTCTCGAGAATTGATTCTTGAGAATTTCCCAGTGTCAATTCCCAGAGAATGTCAAATTTTTCGAATGTCGATAATTTCAAATTGTCGATCCCCGAGAATTGCAAATTGTTGATTCTCGAGAATTGCACATTCTAGATTCTCGAGAATTTCAAGTTCTTGATTCTCGAGAATTGTCAATTTCCGTATCTCGAGAATTGCACATTCTTGCTTCTCGATCACACCAAACTGTCGGTTGTTGAGAATTTCAAATTCTCGAATCTCGAGAATTTCAAAGCTCCTGAATCACGGGAATTGCCAGTTCTTGATTCTCGAGAATTTCAACGCTCACAAATCTCGAGGATAAAAAAAAATCCTCGATTCTTGAGCATTTCCAATTCTCGATTCCCAGGGAATGTCAAGTTTCTCGAATGTCATTCTCGACCGTCCAGAACTGCAAATTCTTGATTCTCGAGAATTCCAAGGCTCTCGAATGGCCAATTCTCGAGCCCCGAGGATTGCACATTCTTGATTCTCGATCACACCGAATTGCCGATTGTCTGAGAATGTCAAATTCTCGAACCTCGAGAATTTCAACGTTCTCAAAACTCGAGGTTGACAAACCCTCGGTTCTTGGGTATTTCCAATTCTCCACTCCCAGGGACTGCCACATTTCTCGAACGTCGAGAATTTCAAATTCTCGACCGTCCAGAATTGCAAATTCTTGATTCTCGAGAATTCCAAGACTCACGAATCTCGAGAATTGCCACTTCTCGATCCCCGAGAATTGCATATTCTTGATTGTCGATCACATCAGACTGTCGATTGTCTCAGAATTTCAAATCCTCGAATCTCGAGAATTTCAACGTTCTCGAACCTCGAGGAGTACCAAAAATCCTCGATTCGTGAGCATTTCCAATTCTCGATTCCCAGGGAATGTCGAGTTTCTCGAATGTCATTCTCGACCGTCCAGAACTGCAAATTCTTGATTCTCGAGAATTCCAAGGCTCCCGAATGGCCAATTCTCGAGCTCATTCTTGATTCTCGACCACACCGAATTGCCGATTGTCTGAGAATGTCAAATCCTCGAATCTCGAGAATTTCAACGTTCTCAAATCCCGAGGTTGACAAATCCTCGGTTCTTGGGTATTTCCAATTCTCCATTCCCAGGGACTGCCACATTTCTCGAACGTCGAGAATTTCAAATTCTCGACCGTCCAGAATTGCAAATTCTTGAATCTCGAGAATTCCAAGACTCTCGAATCTCGAGAATTGCCACTTCTCGATCCCCCGAGAATTGCATATTCTTGATTCTCGATCACATCAGATTGTCGACTGTTTGAGAATTTCAAATTCTTGAATCTCGAGAATTTCAAAGTTCTCAAACCTCGATGAGCACCAAAGTAATCCTCGATTCCTGAGCATTCCCAATTCTCGATTCCCAGAGAATGCCGCATTTCTCGAATGTCGAGAATTTCAAATTTTCGACCGTCCAGAATTGCAGATTCTTGATTCTCCAGAACTCCAAGACTCTCGAATCTCGATCCCCGAAAAATTGCCAATTCCTGACCCTCGATCACATCAGATTGTCGAAGGTTTGAGAATTTCACATTCTCGAATCTCGAGAATTTCAACGTTCTCAAATCTCGAGGATTGCCAGATTAATCCTCGATTCCTGAGTATTCCCAATTCTCGATTCCCATAGAATACCAAGTTTCTCGAAACTGGGGATTTTCACATTCTCGACCGTTCAGAATAGCAAATTCTTGATTCTCGTGGAGCCCGACACTCTCGAATCTGGAGAAATGCCAGTTCTCGATTCCCTAGAATGGCGAATTGCTGATTCTCGATCATCACACCCAGTTGCCGATTGTTGAGAATTTGGAATTCTCGGATCTCGATGAGAATTCCAAAGCTCCCGAATCTCGAGAGTCGCGGATTCTTGATTCTGGGGACGTCCGCTGCTCTCGAGTCTGGAGAATTGCCAGTTGTCGATTCCCTGGAATGGCGAATTGGTGGTTCCCGAACGTCACACCCAATTGTCGACTGTTGAGAATTTGAAATTCTGGGATCTCGATGAGAATTCCAAAGCTCCCGAATCTCGAGAATCGCGGATTCTTGATTCTGGGGACGTCCGCTGCTCTCGAGCCTGGAGAATGGCCAGTTGTCGATTCCCTGGAATGGCGAATTGGTGATTCTCGATCATCAGAGCCAGTTGTCGGTTGTTGAGAATTTGAAATTCTCGGATCTCGATGAGAATTCCAAAGCTCCCGAATCTCGAGAATCGCGGATTCTTGATTCTGGGGACGTCCGCTGCTCTCGAGCCTGGAGAATTGCCAGTTGCCGATTCCCTGGAATGGCGAATTGGTGATTCTCGAGCATCAGAGCCAGTTGTCGACTGTTGAGAATTTGAAATTCTGGGATCTCGATGAGAATTCCAAAGCTCCCGAATCCCGAGAATTGCAGATTCTTGATTCAGGGGAAGTCCGATGGTCTCGAGCCTGGAGAATTGCCAGTTCTCGATTCCCTAGAGTGGCAAATTGCTGATTCTCGATCATCACACCCAATCGTCGACAGTTGAGAATTTGAAATTCTGGGATCTCGATGAGAATTCCAAAGCTCCCGAATCTCGAGAATCGCGGATTCTTAATTCTGGGGACGTCCGCTGCTCTCGAGCCTGGAGAATGGCCAGTTGCCGATTCCCTGGAATGGCGAATTGGTGATTCTCGATCATCAGAGCCAGTTGTCGGTTGTTGAGAATTTGAAATTCTGGGATCTCGATGAGAATTCCAAAGCTCCCGAATCTCGAGAGTCGCGGATTCTTGCTTCTGGGGGCGTCCGCTGCTCTCGAGCCTGGAGAATTGCCAGTTGTCGATTCCCTGGAGTGGCGAATTGGTGGTTGCCGAACGTCACACCCAATTGTCGACTGTTGAGAACTTGAAATTCTGGGATCTCGATGAGAATTCCAAAGCTCCCGAATCCCGAGAATTGCAGATTCTCGATTCAGGGGAAGTCCGACGGTCTCGAGCCTGGAGAATTGCCAGTTCTCGATTCCCTAGAGTGGCAAATTGCTGATTCTCGATCATCACACCCAATCGTCGACTGTTGAGAATTTGAAATTCTGGGGTCTCGATGAGAATTCCAAAGCTCCCGAATCTCGAGAATCGCGGATTCTTGATTCTGGGGACGTCCGCTGCTCTCGAGCCTGGAGAATGGCCAGTTGCCGATTCCCTGGAATGGCGAATTGGTGATTCTCGAGCATCAGAGCCAGTTGTCGACTGTTGAGAATTTGAAATTCTCGGATCTCGATGAGAATTCCAAAGCTCCCGAATCCCGAGAATTGCAGATTCTTGATTCAGGGGAAGTCCGATGGTCTCGAGCCTGGAGAATTGCCAGTTCTCGATTCCCTAGAGTGGCAAATTGCTGATTCTCGATCATCACACCCAATCGTCGACTGTTGAGAATTTGAAATTCTGGGATCTCGATGAGAATTCCAAAGCTCCCGAATCTCGAGAATCGCGGATTCTTAATTCTGGGGACGTCTGCTGCTCTCGAGCCTGGAGAATGGCCAGTTGTCGATTCCCTGGAATGGCGAATTGGTGATTCTCGGTCATCAGAGCCAGTTGTCGGTTGTTGAGAATTTGAAATTCTGGGATCTCGATGAGAATTCCAAAGCTCCCGAATCTCGAGAGTCGCGGATTCTTGATTCTGGGGGCGTCCGCTGCTCTCGAGCCTGGAGAATTGCCAGTTGTCGATTCCCTGGAGTGGCGAATTGGTGGTTCCCGAACGTCACACCCAATTGTCGACTGTTGAGAATTTGAAATTCTGGGATCTCGATGAGAATTCCAAAGCTCCCGAATCTCGAGAATCGCGGATTCTTGATTCTGGGGACGTCCGCTGCTCTCGAGCCTGGAGAATTGCCAGTTGCCGATTCCCTGGAATGGCGAATTGGTGATTCTCGAGCATCAGAGCCAGTTGTCGACTGTTGAGAATTTGAAATTCTCGGATCTCGATGAGAATTCCAAAGCTCCCGAATCCCGAGAATTGCAGATTCTTGATTCAGGGGAAGTCCGATGGTTTCGAGCCTGGAGAATTGCCAGTTGTCGATTCCCTGGAGTGGCGAATTGGTGGTTCCCGAACGTCACACCCAATCGTCGACTGTTGAGAATTTGAAATTCTGGGATCTCGATGAGAATTCCAAAGCTCCCGAATCTCGAGAATCGCGGATTCTTAATTCTGGGGACGTCCGCTGCTGCTCTCGAGCCTGGAGAATGGCCAGTTGTCGATTCCCTGGAATGGCGAATTGGTGATTCTCGATCATCAGAGCCAGTTGTCGGTTGTTGAGAATTTGAAATTCTGGGATCTCGATGAGAATTCCAAAGCTCCCGAATCCCGAGAGTCGCGGATTCTTGATTCTGGGGGCGTCCGCTGCTCTCGAGCCTGGAGAATTGCCAGTTGTCGATTCCCTGGAGTGGCGAATTGGTGGTTCCCGAACGTCACACCCAATTGTCGACTGTTGAGAATTTGAAATTCTGGGATCTCGATGAGAATTCCAAAGCTCCCGAATCTCGAGAATCGCGGATTCTTGATTCTGGGGACGTCCGCTGCTGCTCTCGAGCCTGGAGAATTGCCAGTTGTCGATTCCCTGGAATGGCGAATTGGTGGTTCCCGACCGTCACACCCAATTGTCGATTGTTGAGAATTTGAAATTCTCGGATCCCGATGAGAATTCCAAAGCTCTCGAATCTCGAGAATTGCACATTCTTGATTCTCGGGACGTCCGCTGCTCTCGAAGCTGGAGAATTGCCGGTTCTCGATTCCCTAGAATGGCGAACGGGTGATTCTCGACCGTCACACCCAATTGTCGAATGTTGAGAATTTCACATTCTCGGATCTTGACGAGAATTCCAAAGCTCCCGAATCTCGAGGATTGCAGATCCTTGATTCTGGGGAAGTCCGCTGCTCTCGAGCCTGGAGAATTGCCAGTTGTCGATTCCCTAGAATGGCGAATTGCTGATTCTCGGGCATCACACCCAACCGTTGAGAATTTGAAATTCTCGGATCTCGATGAGAATTCCAAAGCTCCCGAATCTCGAGAATTGCGGACTCTTGATTCTGGGGAAGTCCGATGCTCTCGAACCCGGAGAATTGCCAGTTGTCGATTCCCTGGAATGGCGAATTGCTGGTTCTCGATCATCACAGCCAATTGCCGATTGTTGAGAATTTCAAATTCCCGGATCTCGATGAGAATTCCATAGCTCCCGAATCTCGAGAATTGCACATTCTTGATTCTGGGGAAGTCCGATGCTCTCGAATCTGGAGAATCGCCGGTTCTCGATTCCCTAGAATGGCAAATTGCTGATTCTCGAACATCACACCCGATTGTCGATTGCTGAGAATTCCAAATTCTCGGATCCCGATGAGAATTGCAAAGCTCTCGAAACTCGAGAATTGTAAATTCTTGATTCTTGAGCATTTCAACGTTCTCAAATCTCGAGGATTGCAAACCCCCGATTCTTGAGTATTTCCAATTCTCGATTCCCAGAGAATGTCAAGTTTCTCCTCGAATGTCGAGAATTTTTCAGGCTCTCGATTCTCCAGAATTGCAAATTCTTGATTCTCGAGAATTCCAAAACTCTCGGATCCGGAGAATTGGCAGTTCTCGATTCCCTAGAATTGCATATTCTTGATTCTCGATCACACCAAATTGCCGATTGTTGAGAACTTCAAATTCTCGAATCTCGAGAATTCCAAAGCTCCCGAACCTCGAGGAGAATTTCAGCGTTCTCAAACCTCGAGGATTCCAAAGGTCTCGAACCTCGAGAATTTCAGCGAGCGCTCTCAAACCTCGAGGAGGAGGAGGAGGAGGAGGAGGAGGAGGAGGAGGAGGAGGAGGAGGAGGAGGAGGAGGAGGAGGAGGAGGATTACAGACAGTTGGTTTTTTTTTGAGAATTTCCAAGCCCCGATTCCCAGGGAATGTCGAATGTCTCGAATTGGAATTTCTCGACTGCAGAGAATTGCTGCAAATTCTTGATTCTCGAGAAGTGCAAAATTCTCGAGAATTGCCCATCCCCGAGAATTGCATAATCTTGATTCTCGAGAATTTCAAGTTCTCTAATCTCGACAGCTTCTTCAAATTCTCGAACCTCTAGAATTGCAAATTCTCCATCCTCGAGAATTGCAAACCCCTCGAAACCCTGAGCATTTGCAAAGTCCCGAAAGCTGCAAGTCCTCCATTCCCGAGAATTTCAATATTCTCGAATCTCGGGAATGAGAAATTCTCGATTCCAGGAGAATTGCACATTCTTAATTCTCGGGAACTGCAAATTCTCTTGGTTGGTTCTTCTCGATCATTTCAAATCCTCGAGTCTCGAGAATTGCAAATTCTTACAGTAGAGTCTCTGTTCTCGAGAATCTCAAATTCCCCGACCAACCCCTAGAACTTCAAGTTCTTTACTGTCGAGAACTGCAAATTCCTGATTCTCGAGAATTTCAAATTCCCCCCGCACCTCTAGAACTGCAGATACTCTACTGTCGAGAAGTGCAAATTCCCGAACCTCCAGAATTTGAAAACTCCCGATTCACGAGAATTTCAAGATTCTCGGATGTCGAGAATGACAAATTCTCGATTCCAGAGAACTGCACATTCTTAATTCTGGAGAGCTGCAAATTCTTGATTCTCGAGAATTTCAAATTCCCGAATGTCGAGAACTGCAAATTGTTGATTGTGGAGAATTTCAAATTCTCGAGCGAACCCCTACTGTAGAATTGCTAATTGCCTGTTGTCGAGAATTGCAACATCTCGGTTCTCGGGAATTTGAAAATTCTCGAATCTCGCTCGGGAATTGCAAGTTCTTGATCCTGGAGAATTAACTGCAGATTCTCGAATCTCGAGAGCTGAAAATTCCCGATCCTCGGTAATATCAAATTTTCGGTTCTTGAGAATTTCAAATTCTCGAGTGCCGAGAACTGCAGCAGCAGCAGCAGCAGCAGCAGCAGCAAGTTCTTGATTGTCGAGAGTTGCGGCTTCTCGAGTCTCGAGAACTGAAAATTCTCGACCATATCAAATTCTTGGCTCTTGAGAATTTCAAATTGCCGAAACTCGAGAATTGCAAAGTTGCCGAATTACAATTCTCGATTCCAGAAGCGTCAGAGTTCCCCTAATCTCGAAAGTGACAAATTGTCGAGACTGTGAAACCCTCAGGAGGAATTTCGAAATTCCCGAATCTCGAGAATTTCAAATTCTCGAACCCTGAGCATTGAAAATTGTCGAATGAATCTCGTGAATTGAAAATTCTCGATTCTCGAGAATTTGAAATGCCGAAGAATCGAGAACTGGAAATTCTTGACAATCGGGAATTTGCAATTCTCGAGATTCGAGAATTTATAATTCGAATCGAGAATTTGCACCCCTGGAGACTAGAGAATCTTGAAACAGTCGAGATTTGAGAATTTTGAAATCCTCTGGAATGGAGAATTTGCAATTCTCGAGAATTTTGACACATTTTCTTTTCCGAATTGAATTCCATTTGTATGAAATTGAAAGTCGGTTTTTCAAATTTGAAATGTAGCTTTTTTTTTTTTTTTTTCAATTGCGGCTCAACTTTTGACATTTGCAAGGAAGGCCACTATACATTTTTTTTTTTCTTTTAATACGAAAGCCAACTCTGTTAAAGCGCAGTTCAATTTTCAGTCAACATGAATGAATGAATGAATGAATGAATGAATGAATGAATGAATGAATGAGTGAGTGAATGAATGAATGAGTGAATGAATGCCATATTTTTCATTGGAATGAGCTTCAGGTTTTTGACTATGAAAGCCAACTTTTTTCTTTTTTTAAATGAAGTTCAACTTTTTCCAGTTGAGGGTGAAAGGGTGTAGAGCCACACACTATTATGTATAAATAAATGATAATAATAATAATAATAATAATAATAATAATAATAATAATAATAATAATAATAATAATAATATACATAAAACATCACGCTGAGAACCAACCGAATTGGCTGAAAACCACACACACTTATATAAAAATTCTCACATCTTTTCTAAATACCAGAAGCCAAGCCTGTTAAAAAATTCATAAATGAGCCAACATCAATGTTATTTATGGCCTAAAATTTCAGTCACGGTTTTACCATCTACAGCAGACGGTACCTCAGGCTTCCAGGAGAGAGAGAGAGAGAGAGAGAGAGAGAGAGAGAGAGAGAGAGAGAGAGAGAGAGAGAGAGAGAGAGAGAGAGAGAAAGAAAGGGGAAGAAATCAGTTTAAAAAAAAAAAAAAAAAAAAAAAAAAAAAAAGAGTCCAAAAGCGCAAAAATTAGGCCAAAACGGGCAGGGGTTCAGTGTACAGTATACTACTATAGGATGTCATTTCGATTTCTTTCTTATAGTCAAAAGATGTGGCTCCAATATGGAGCCTGATTGTGGCAGCAAAAGCAGACCCTTGCAACAGCAAGGATTTACTTCTTCTCAGTCTTCTTGGGCAAGAGAACGGCCTGGATGTTAGGCAGGACGCCTCCCTGGGCGATGGTCACGCCAGACAGCAACTTGTTGAGCTCTTCGTCGTTGCGAATGGCCAGTTGCAAGTGACGGGGGATGATCCTGGTCTTCTTGTTGTCACGGGCAGCGTTACCGGCCAACTCGAGTACCTCAGCAGCCAAGTACTCCATGACTGCAGCCAGGTAGACTGGAGCGCCTGCTCCTACACGTTCAGCATAGTTGCCCTTGCGCAACAGGCGGTGGATACGTCCCACGGGGAATTGAAGGCCAGCTCTGCTGCTGCGAGACTTGGACTTTCCCTTGACTTTGCCTCCTTTGCCGCGACCAGACATGATGAAAGGATCTCTCGTGCGATGCGTTAGCTCGAACCAACTGATGCCGCCAACTCGGGAACCTAGCAATTTTATACCCTCCGGCTGGCTTGCACACTGCACATGGCAGCCAATCAATATGCAACCCGCATTTGAATCAGCCAATGAAAAATAGACTGCCCGTTTCTTCAAACCCGCCGGTTACGTATAAAATGGTAAGGGCTGAGTGGTGATGGCATCGATCGATCAGATCAATCGATCAGATCAGATCAGATCATCATCATCGATCAGATCATCAGGATTGGCAATTCAACCATTGCAGAGGACGGACGTGCACTGTCGCAGCTGACTTTTCTACGACGTAGAGAGCCGGAGTAGGCGGTGGCGCTGACCAGCCAAGCAGTACTGAATCAACTATACCTATCCTTATCATCCTTGTATCCTTCCCTACCATACATCCTTGACTTACCAATCAGAATACAGAGAAATACCCGCTCTGTCTTCTACCTATAAATCAGATATTCCAGACTCCCGGAGAATTTGCCACTGGTGGGATGGTCTAGTGCCCCCTGGGATCCAGGGTGGTAGCCAAGGCACACCAGTGGGGGGAATTAACCCCGTCCAATCTCCTGGATTTTGGAAAGGACGATTTATAGAGTCCTTCTCCCCCTTTTATCTGTACAAATACTACACTTCTCTACTCTACGACTCTCACTCTTCTCACTCTTATCACAACATTACCACTCAATACAAGCTCTACATAACAGACCTCTGGGTCTATATCTAAAATAAGTATAAGAAAGATTATTGGTGACATTATTCTTGTATTTCTTGCAGACTGTAGTTTAGTTATTCCCCTTGTACTATATCACCACTCATTCATCATCGCATTTCATTATCAATCCTTCACGACTACAATGCTCATGCACATCATCATTGTGTAATTTAATTAAGAATGCCATCAATTAAGGTTATCGATCATGGGGGGGGGGCCTTTGAAAGGAGAAAGAAGGATATCTATGAACTGTCAGGGGAAATAAAAATAGACATATTTAAGGTTAATCCAGGTAATAAGAATATTCTGTATATAATCATTAGAAATGAAGACATTGATAAAATTCTAGGGGAGGGAGTAGTAAAGAGCTTTCAAGGGAAGGGATTTGAGATACTTGCACCACCGGGAATGAATTCGCAAAGATCGGTCATTCTGAAACATGTAGATAAACAAGTGGATTTTTATTCTGATCTAGAGAAAAGAACCAGCATAGAAAATAGACAAAATTGGACAAGTGTAACAGAGGTGATGATTCTAAATAAAAATCGTCAGGAAGCGAAGACCAGAACGGTAAAAGTAACGTTTAAAACCAGAGAAATGGCGCAGAGAGCGATGAGGGACGGCCTAGCCATTTGTAATCAATTTGTTCCTCCTCACCAAGTCGAGGAGGATATAAGTGTGCCCCTTCCCCACTGCGGGAATTGCCTTGCCTATGAACATATAAGAAAGGAATGCCCCAACCCCAATCAACTAGTCTGCATAAATTGCAGCCAAACTGGACACGTGGCGGATAAATGCAAAAACAGAGCAAAATGTATCCACTGTGGAGAGGGTCACGCCGCTCTACACAAAACATGCCAAGTGCGAAGAGATTTGCGAAAGAAGAAAGGGGAAGAAATGAGAAAATCTGAAGCTGAAAAAGCCAAAGCAAAAAACATGACATACAGTGCAGCCCTCAAAAAGAGCGTAGGACCCACAAACAACATTGCAACAACAACAACACTGATGCAACAACCAATCAACCAGCAATTATGGCATATATACAATGGACATATATTCGCAGCTCTACAGGACATGACAGGACAACACACATATCAGCAAGCATTAAATGAATATTACAAAGCAAACAACCTCCCGACAGTCAACATTCCAAAGATGGCCTCCGGGCAACAAATCATCGAAAAATTACTAACACTAAACTCCCCGCAAACACAGGTACAGACACCACTCAGCAAACTGACGACTCCACGACAACAAACGCACGCACAACAGCCCAGCTGTTCGCACACTCAACCGTCAGACATTGACGACGCACATACTGCGCCGACACAAATGGAAGACACCACTATAGTAGCGAAGAGGTCAGCAGAAAGGGCCACTGAGAGTGAAGAGGAGGGTGAAAAGGAGAAACAAAAAAAGAAAAAACGCAACGTCGAAAAAAAGAAACTGTTATCAGGAATCGGCCGCACTATGGAGTCCGTAGAAATTGACATAAAATTAGTAAAAAATTGTAATCTAGAAATCTACTACCCGAGACAGTGGAACTCGGACCTCAATATTCACACAGACGAAGGGAAAAATGTTGTCATTGACAAATACATCCATAACGAAGGTTGCTATGGAACTGCAAATAGCCACGCCCCTCAGGCATCAATTAGGCCGGCCCTCCATGCTCTGGTTGCAGAAGGTATGGTACCGTTCGCCCACATAACGTTCACGACACTAGACAAAGACGAGATTGACAACCTACTAAACGGCGACAGAGACTAAAAAGAGTTCTTTACGTCTACGTTAAGCTAATTAAATTATTATACCCCTTTAATATCATTTTCAATATGATAAATACAATAAAAATAATACAGTTGAATGTTGTTAAGCTAACAAAAAGTAGACATAGAGAGCTCTTTAACGAATTCCGACATTTGGACCCTGACATTATACTTCTGAACGCAACAGGGACCCGAGACGATTCCCCCATTAAGTTCTTCGGATACCGAGTGTATCAGAAAAACACAGCTGGGGAGGATCATGCTGGGGTCGCTGTTGCGGTCAGGACTAATGTCAGACACAAACCATTGATAGACTTCACTGATGACACGGTAGGAATAAAACTAGAGACGAACATAGGACCAATTAGTATCATAACGACGTATATACCTTGCAGACGCAACTACATTTATTTACAAGACTTAATCACAGCATCACAAAGACGGGAACCGACGTATATTATAGGAGACATGAACGCCAGACACCCCACCATAGCGACAAGCGACTCTAACCACCGAGGGACGTTACTAAGTAGACTTATAAGGACTAATAAATTGAAATTTTTGGGCCCTGACTTCTCCACTATGGTAAGCAACAGGGGACGACCGGACATCATGTTAGGGAACAGACATGCCTGTTTAAATTTTACGATCAAGAGAGGTGGAGTGACGACTTCCGACCACTTACCGCTAAATATAACGGTATCTTCTGCCCCGATACTGACGGACCCCCGCACTATTTTCGACTATAATCACGCCGACTGGGATAACTTCAAAACAGGCATAAATGACAACTACGAAAATGACGGGATGGACATTAATGACACGGAAGGTAAGACGAAAGAAGACATTGATAACAGACTGATATACTGGTTCACAAACATTCTGACAGTTTTAGAGACGGCGGTGCCAAAGAAGATACTTAAGTTTAACGCTGGACCTAAACGAAGTGACGCTCTAAACCTTCTTCAAAGACAGTACACAGACATTAAAAGACATACAGACCATTTTGGGTATACGAGACAATTGAGAGACATTATTTTATATATTCAAGACCTCCTCTTTGAGGAATTTAAACGACTACAGAATGATTTCTGGGACTCGACTATACGTAAAGTTGACCTTAATTATAACGATCACACGAATATAGTAAAGTTTTGGAGAGACATTAAAAGATTATTGGGATCGACAAAAAGACAGTGTGACTATTTACTAGACAGTAATGGGGAAAAAATAGTAGACAGTAACGAGAAAGTTAGACTAATGAAGGACGTGTGGGAAAAAATCTTTCAGATTGATCCCGAAGACAATCTACGATTTGACGCAGACAACGAGACACGAGTATTAGGGCAGTTACAAACAGAGAGGGATAGACTAACGCTGTACGAACGTACGGACTTATCAAGACTGAATGACGATAATTATCTAACAGGTAAATTCGAAGTTCAAGACGTAACTAACGTAATTAAACGATTCAAAAACAAGGCTCCAGGCATCTCTGGTATCAATAAACTCATTCTCTCAAAATTACCTGCCATTGCATTACGAGATTTAACTAATATTAATAATATGTCATATAGTATCGGTTATTTCCCAGATAAATTCAAGAGAGGACGGATGACTCTTTCCCCTAAGGATTTAAACAATACCCATGACCCCCTTAAATATAGACCAATAACTCTCTTGGAAGTACCTGGGAAGATCCTGGAGACCTTGTTAAAAGACAGAATAAATATGCATTTTGAAGACCATGACATTTTTCCAAAATACCAGTTTGGATTCAGACGTGAACGAGGGACTCAGACAGCAATTGCAACGCTACACGAAATGCTAGCACTGAATCAAAGTCGGAGAGGCAGGGCCAACATTGTTTGCCGCGATGTCTCGAAGGCTTTTGATAAGGTCTGGCATGACGGTTTGAAATTTAAACTCCTCAATGCGGACTTACCAGACTTAATGACGAGAATTCTTTGTAACTTCTTAGACAATAGACTTAATGACATTAAGTTCGAGGGACAGACGTCAGACCCCTTTACACTGAGAAGCGGTGTCCCACAAGGATCCGTTCTCTCACCGACGCTATACATTTTCTATATTCATGACATGCCACAGGGAAGGGAGGGGTGTGTTAATTTGATATTTGCAGACGATGTGACACAAGTAATCATGACAAATGACCGAAGCAGACAGAGACTAGCCCTAAGGACGAGTCAACATATTGTTGAACTCAACGACTACGAAAACCAGTGGAAAATTAAGACCAACCAGGACAAATTTACTCTATTATCGATTTCGGCAAGAAGACCAAACGACGTAATAGTGGACGACAGACCCGTGCCGTTTGCCAATAAAGCTAAGGTTCTCGGACTCACCCTGACCCGAAGCGGGATGTATTCTCACATCCGGCAAAGGATCAAGAGTGCTAGAGCAACCAAAGCCAAATTGGCGCGGTTTGGAGAACTCAGACCAAAGACTAAAGCGCACCTCTATAAGGCCTTAATTAGACCAGCCCTTGAATACCCGATCATACCGACATGTTTGATAAGTAACACAGACAGACGTAAAATACAGCAATTTCAGAACGGAATCCTGTGCTGGATAGAAGGCTGCGATAACCGTGATCTGGGAGAAAATAGATTGGAGCAACTTCATGCTAGATATGGCATCGAAGCGATTAACCTCCGATACTATCGTCTTGCAGACAAGGTTTGGCAGAAGCTATCCGACCAGGACGAAGATCTAACGACTGACAGTTTAATTTCTCTCGATGACGAAGACTATAGACCGCACCGCTGGTGGAGACGACTTTCGAGACATATACAAGACGGAATACCAGACCCCATATTCAGAGACGTTCATAATGACAGCAGTGATAACGATAGTGGCGACGAAGAAGACTAAAAATAAATTAATTAAGTAACATAAAATTAAATAAGATAATAACCTGTTAATAACTATTAGTGCCTTGAGTAAACCGTAAACCATTGCGACATACAAGTACTTGCGCGTACGGGGGTTCATGGGAGGGAGCACTGCGTGATAGAGTTAAAGGGTGGGAGAGGGCGATGACCGGAGAGTTACATCTAACTTGTCTCATTCGGCAACTCTCGACTACGGTTGGGAGTTCTTCACTCACGAACACCTGTGTGCGTGAATAACTGGTACGAATAACGTAAGGGTAAAATTATAAGTTTTTTTGGGAGTAATAATACAAGAGATAACCACTTGATGTAGCAGCAAAAGAACAGCGTCGCGCGACAAAAAACACGAGGAATCGGACGTAGTAGAGGGAGGATGGCGAGCTGGGTTGACATTCCAACACGCACCTCCATAGCAACGGTGACACACTCACACACCTCCCTAGCAACCGATGACGACAGTCTCACGCGACCCGCTGACGGGTGGGGGGGTGCAGGGGCTCTCCCATGGTTCCTCCCCCATCGGTAGCGGGGAGGGGAGGGGCTGGTGGCGGGTAGGCTGGGAGGTGTGTTGACGATGCGAGCCAGCGCGGTGAGGGAGGAACGTAGTGACAGCAGACTTCAACCCTGCCTCCACTCAGCTGAGTGAGGGGGAGGGGAGGACGTAGCCCTCCCATCCCCAAGCAGCCCGATGATGACAGAGCGCGCGGCGTTTGTAAATAAATGTATATATAAGGTTAGGATCGTAATTGTATAAATGCAGGTGAGTGGAGTTCTTGATGAATGATTGCGTGAATAAATGATGGTCCCTAGTGTTGTAGGTCTGCAGTAGCGTAAGTAGTACTAAAATCACTAACACTAACATAAAAATAAAAAGGGAAGGCGATGCCTAGAAAGACAAGGTACCTCGGGAACTTGTTTAGCTAGCTCGCCCCCGCAAACAAAAAGCAAAAAAACGTAAGGGAAAGGAGGTGACCTGGAAATACCAGAACTACCATACTCTGGTATCTTCAACCCTCCCCCGCAAAAAAAAAAAAAAAAAAAAAAAAAAAAAAAAAAAAAAAAAAAAAAAACATAAGGGAAAGGAGGCGATCTGGAAATACCAGTGTCATTATACGCTGGTATCTTCAACCCTCCCCCGACAAAAACTGTAGTTACTAAGTCCCTCATTAGTATTAGAATTAGATTTAGTGGTTGGAGTTGGGTTGCAAACGGAGTTTGCAATAGAATTAAGTTTCACCTTGCTGCCACCTGGAACACTTAATCTCAGGAAAATTACAAAAATAAAACAAAAAAAGAGCACTCCTTTTGTATAGCACACGTCCCAGGTGGATCCTATCTTGCACCAATAGTAGTTAGACTCTCACAGCACCCTTTCTGAGAGCTGTTGCTCTGCAGTTGCCAGTCCGTCGGGAAGAGAGCCCGAAAGTAAACTAACACACTAACCCAAGCACATTACCAACTTCTGTAAAGCACCGTGGTCTGAGTCCCCCCTCCCTCCCCCCCCCGCAGGGAGGGAGAGAGGGAGGACGATCCAATATTGGAGCCAAAACCAGCAAAACCCTCTAAAACCTCCTAATAGTTTAAATTATTAATTTCATGACACTCAACAGGTCTTAGGTCGTACTGACTTCGACATTAAATAAAGAAATAAAAACACCACATTACACACACAACGACAAATGGGTCTGTCCCATTCTTTATCCTTCCCCTTATTCCTTCATTTCACCCCCCTTATACCCCCTTCCAAAACCTTATCTTCCTTCCGAGGGACCCTTAGGGGTTTAAATCGATTGTAATCGAACCCTCAATCTATCCTATCCCCCCCCTGTACTGTACTGTACTGTGATGGCATCGATCGATCAGATCAATCGATCAGATCAGATCAGATCATCATCATCGATCAGATCATCAGGATTGGCAATTCAACCATTGCAGAGGACGGACGTGCACTGTCGCAGCTGACTTTTCTACGACGTAGAGAGCCGGAGTAGGCGGTGGCGCTGACCAGCCAAGCAGTACTGAATCAACTATACCTATCCTTATCATCCTTGTATCCTTCCCTACCATACATCCTTGACTTACCAATCAGAATACAGAGAAATACCCGCTCTGTCTTCTACCTATAAATCAGATATTCCAGACTCCCGGAGAATTTGCCACTGGTGGGATGGTCTAGTGCCCCCTGGGATCCAGGGTGGTAGCCAAGGCACACCAGTGGGGGGAATTAACCCCGTCCAATCTCCTGGATTTTGGAAAGGACGATTTATAGAGTCCTTCTCCCCCTTTTATCTGTACAAATACTACACTTCTCTACTCTACGACTCTCACTCTTCTCACTCTTATCACAACATTACCACTCAATACAAGCTCTACATAACAGACCTCTGGGTCTATATCTAAAATAAGTATAAGAAAGATTATTGGTGACATTATTCTTGTATTTCTTGCAGACTGTAGTTTAGTTATTCCCCTTGTACTATATCACCACTCATTCATCATCGCATTTCATTATCAATCCTTCACGACTACAATGCTCATGCACATCATCATTGTGTAATTTAATTAAGAATGCCATCAATTAAGGTTATCGATCATGGGGGGGGGGCCTTTGAAAGGAGAAAGAAGGATATCTATGAACTGTCAGGGGAAATAAAAATAGACATATTTAAGGTTAATCCAGGTAATAAGAATATTCTGTATATAATCATTAGAAATGAAGACATTGATAAAATTCTAGGGGAGGGAGTAGTAAAGAGCTTTCAAGGGAAGGGATTTGAGATACTTGCACCACCGGGAATGAATTCGCAAAGATCGGTCATTCTGAAACATGTAGATAAACAAGTGGATTTTTATTCTGATCTAGAGAAAAGAACCAGCATAGAAAATAGACAAAATTGGACAAGTGTAACAGAGGTGATGATTCTAAATAAAAATCGTCAGGAAGCGAAGACCAGAACGGTAAAAGTAACGTTTAAAACCAGAGAAATGGCGCAGAGAGCGATGAGGGACGGCCTAGCCATTTGTAATCAATTTGTTCCTCCTCACCAAGTCGAGGAGGATATAAGTGTGCCCCTTCCCCACTGCGGGAATTGCCTTGCCTATGAACATATAAGAAAGGAATGCCCCAACCCCAATCAACTAGTCTGCATAAATTGCAGCCAAACTGGACACGTGGCGGATAAATGCAAAAACAGAGCAAAATGTATCCACTGTGGAGAGGGTCACGCCGCTCTACACAAAACATGCCAAGTGCGAAGAGATTTGCGAAAGAAGAAAGGGGAAGAAATGAGAAAATCTGAAGCTGAAAAAGCCAAAGCAAAAAACATGACATACAGTGCAGCCCTCAAAAAGAGCGTAGGACCCACAAACAACATTGCAACAACAACAACACTGATGCAACAACCAATCAACCAGCAATTATGGCATATATACAATGGACATATATTCGCAGCTCTACAGGACATGACAGGACAACACACATATCAGCAAGCATTAAATGAATATTACAAAGCAAACAACCTCCCGACAGTCAACATTCCAAAGATGGCCTCCGGGCAACAAATCATCGAAAAATTACTAACACTAAACTCCCCGCAAACACAGGTACAGACACCACTCAGCAAACTGACGACTCCACGACAACAAACGCACGCACAACAGCCCAGCTGTTCGCACACTCAACCGTCAGACATTGACGACGCACATACTGCGCCGACACAAATGGAAGACACCACTATAGTAGCGAAGAGGTCAGCAGAAAGGGCCACTGAGAGTGAAGAGGAGGGTGAAAAGGAGAAACAAAAAAAGAAAAAACGCAACGTCGAAAAAAAGAAACTGTTATCAGGAATCGGCCGCACTATGGAGTCCGTAGAAATTGACATAAAATTAGTAAAAAATTGTAATCTAGAAATCTACTACCCGAGACAGTGGAACTCGGACCTCAATATTCACACAGACGAAGGGAAAAATGTTGTCATTGACAAATACATCCATAACGAAGGTTGCTATGGAACTGCAAATAGCCACGCCCCTCAGGCATCAATTAGGCCGGCCCTCCATGCTCTGGTTGCAGAAGGTATGGTACCGTTCGCCCACATAACGTTCACGACACTAGACAAAGACGAGATTGACAACCTACTAAACGGCGACAGAGACTAAAAAGAGTTCTTTACGTCTACGTTAAGCTAATTAAATTATTATACCCCTTTAATATCATTTTCAATATGATAAATACAATAAAAATAATACAGTTGAATGTTGTTAAGCTAACAAAAAGTAGACATAGAGAGCTCTTTAACGAATTCCGACATTTGGACCCTGACATTATACTTCTGAACGCAACAGGGACCCGAGACGATTCCCCCATTAAGTTCTTCGGATACCGAGTGTATCAGAAAAACACAGCTGGGGAGGATCATGCTGGGGTCGCTGTTGCGGTCAGGACTAATGTCAGACACAAACCATTGATAGACTTCACTGATGACACGGTAGGAATAAAACTAGAGACGAACATAGGACCAATTAGTATCATAACGACGTATATACCTTGCAGACGCAACTACATTTATTTACAAGACTTAATCACAGCATCACAAAGACGGGAACCGACGTATATTATAGGAGACATGAACGCCAGACACCCCACCATAGCGACAAGCGACTCTAACCACCGAGGGACGTTACTAAGTAGACTTATAAGGACTAATAAATTGAAATTTTTGGGCCCTGACTTCTCCACTATGGTAAGCAACAGGGGACGACCGGACATCATGTTAGGGAACAGACATGCCTGTTTAAATTTTACGATCAAGAGAGGTGGAGTGACGACTTCCGACCACTTACCGCTAAATATAACGGTATCTTCTGCCCCGATACTGACGGACCCCCGCACTATTTTCGACTATAATCACGCCGACTGGGATAACTTCAAAACAGGCATAAATGACAACTACAAAAATGACGGGATGGACATTAATGACACGGAAGGTAAGACGAAAGAAGACATTGATAACAGACTGATATACTGGTTCACAAACATTCTGACAGTTTTAGAGACGGCGGTGCCAAAGAAGATACTTAAGTTTAACGCTGGACCTAAACGAAGTGACGCTCTAAACCTTCTTCAAAGACAGTACACAGACATTAAAAGACATACAGACCATTTTGGGTATACGAGACAATTGAGAGACATTATTTTATATATTCAAGACCTCCTCTTTGAGGAATTTAAACGACTACAGAATGATTTCTGGGACTCGACTATACGTAAAGTTGACCTTAATTATAACGATCACACGAATATAGTAAAGTTTTGGAGAGACATTAAAAGATTATTGGGATCGACAAAAAGACAGTGTGACTATTTACTAGACAGTAATGGGGAAAAAATAGTAGACAGTAACGAGAAAGTTAGACTAATGAAGGACGTGTGGGAAAAAATCTTTCAGATTGATCCCGAAGACAATCTACGATTTGACGCAGACAACGAGACACGAGTATTAGGGCAGTTACAAACAGAGAGGGATAGACTAACGCTGTACGAACGTACGGACTTATCAAGACTGAATGACGATAATTATCTAACAGGTAAATTCGAAGTTCAAGACGTAACTAACGTAATTAAACGATTCAAAAACAAGGCTCCAGGCATCTCTGGTATCAATAAACTCATTCTCTCAAAATTACCTGCCATTGCATTACGAGATTTAACTAATATTAATAATATGTCATATAGTATCGGTTATTTCCCAGATAAATTCAAGAGAGGACGGATGACTCTTTCCCCTAAGGATTTAAACAATACCCATGACCCCCTTAAATATAGACCAATAACTCTCTTGGAAGTACCTGGGAAGATCCTGGAGACCTTGTTAAAAGACAGAATAAATATGCATTTTGAAGACCATGACATTTTTCCAAAATACCAGTTTGGATTCAGACGTGAACGAGGGACTCAGACAGCAATTGCAACGCTACACGAAATGCTAGCACTGAATCAAAGTCGGAGAGGCAGGGCCAACATTGTTTGCCGCGATGTCTCGAAGGCTTTTGATAAGGTCTGGCATGACGGTTTGAAATTTAAACTCCTCAATGCGGACTTACCAGACTTAATGACGAGAATTCTTTGTAACTTCTTAGACAATAGACTTAATGACATTAAGTTCGAGGGACAGACGTCAGACCCCTTTACACTGAGAAGCGGTGTCCCACAAGGATCCGTTCTCTCACCGACGCTATACATTTTCTATATTCATGACATGCCACAGGGAAGGGAGGGGTGTGTTAATTTGATATTTGCAGACGATGTGACACAAGTAATCATGACAAATGACCGAAGCAGACAGAGACTAGCCCTAAGGACGAGTCAACATATTGTTGAACTCAACGACTACGAAAACCAGTGGAAAATTAAGACCAACCAGGACAAATTTACTCTATTATCGATTTCGGCAAGAAGACCAAACGACGTAATAGTGGACGACAGACCCGTGCCGTTTGCCAATAAAGCTAAGGTTCTCGGACTCACCCTGACCCGAAGCGGGATGTATTCTCACATCCGGCAAAGGATCAAGAGTGCTAGAGCAACCAAAGCCAAATTGGCGCGGTTTGGAGAACTCAGACCAAAGACTAAAGCGCACCTCTATAAGGCCTTAATTAGACCAGCCCTTGAATACCCGATCATACCGACATGTTTGATAAGTAACACAGACAGACGTAAAATACAGCAATTTCAGAACGGAATCCTGTGCTGGATAGAAGGCTGCGATAACCGTGATCTGGGAGAAAATAGATTGGAGCAACTTCATGCTAGATATGGCATCGAAGCGATTAACCTCCGATACTATCGTCTTGCAGACAAGGTTTGGCAGAAGCTATCCGACCAGGACGAAGATCTAACGACTGACAGTTTAATTTCTCTCGATGACGAAGACTATAGACCGCACCGCTGGTGGAGACGACTTTCGAGACATATACAAGACGGAATACCAGACCCCATATTCAGAGACGTTCATAATGACAGCAGTGATAACGATAGTGGCGACGAAGAAGACTAAAAATAAATTAATTAAGTAACATAAAATTAAATAAGATAATAACCTGTTAATAACTATTAGTGCCTTGAGTAAACCGTAAACCATTGCGACATACAAGTACTTGCGCGTACGGGGGTTCATGGGAGGGAGCACTGCGTGATAGAGTTAAAGGGTGGGAGAGGGCGATGACCGGAGAGTTACATCTAACTTGTCTCATTCGGCAACTCTCGACTACGGTTGGGAGTTCTTCACTCACGAACACCTGTGTGCGTGAATAACTGGTACGAATAACGTAAGGGTAAAATTATAAGTTTTTTTGGGAGTAATAATACAAGAGATAACCACTTGATGTAGCAGCAAAAGAACAGCGTCGCGCGACAAAAAACACGAGGAATCGGACGTAGTAGAGGGAGGATGGCGAGCTGGGTTGACATTCCAACACGCACCTCCATAGCAACGGTGACACACTCACACACCTCCCTAGCAACCGATGACGACAGTCTCACGCGACCCGCTGACGGGTGGGGGGGTGCAGGGGCTCTCCCATGGTTCCTCCCCCATCGGTAGCGGGGAGGGGAGGGGCTGGTGGCGGGTAGGCTGGGAGGTGTGTTGACGATGCGAGCCAGCGCGGTGAGGGAGGAACGTAGTGACAGCAGACTTCAACCCTGCCTCCACTCAGCTGAGTGAGGGGGAGGGGAGGACGTAGCCCTCCCATCCCCAAGCAGCCCGATGATGACAGAGCGCGCGGCGTTTGTAAATAAATGTATATATAAGGTTAGGATCGTAATTGTATAAATGCAGGTGAGTGGAGTTCTTGATGAATGATTGCGTGAATAAATGATGGTCCCTAGTGTTGTAGGTCTGCAGTAGCGTAAGTAGTACTAAAATCACTAACACTAACATAAAAATAAAAAGGGAAGGCGATGCCTAGAAAGACAAGGTACCTCGGGAACTTGTTTAGCTAGCTCGCCCCCGCAAACAAAAAGCAAAAAAACGTAAGGGAAAGGAGGTGACCTGGAAATACCAGAACTACCATACTCTGGTATCTTCAACCCTCCCCCGCAAAAAAAAAAAAAAAAAAAAAAAAAAAAAAAAAAAAAAAAAAAAAAACATAAGGGAAAGGAGGCGATCTGGAAATACCAGTGTCATTATACGCTGGTATCTTCAACCCTCCCCCGACAAAAACTGTAGTTACTAAGTCCCTCATTAGTATTAGAATTAGATTTAGTGGTTGGAGTTGGGTTGCAAACGGAGTTTGCAATAGAATTAAGTTTCACCTTGCTGCCACCTGGAACACTTAATCTCAGGAAAATTACAAAAATAAAACAAAAAAAGAGCACTCCTTTTGTATAGCACACGTCCCAGGTGGATCCTATCTTGCACCAATAGTAGTTAGACTCTCACAGCACCCTTTCTGAGAGCTGTTGCTCTGCAGTTGCCAGTCCGTCGGGAAGAGAGCCCGAAAGTAAACTAACACACTAACCCAAGCACATTACCAACTTCTGTAAAGCACCGTGGTCTGAGTCCCCCCTCCCTCCCCCCCCCGCAGGGAGGGAGAGAGGGAGGACGATCCAATATTGGAGCCAAAACCAGCAAAACCCTCTAAAACCTCCTAATAGTTTAAATTATTAATTTCATGACACTCAACAGGTCTTAGGTCGTACTGACTTCGACATTAAATAAAGAAATAAAAACACCACATTACACACACAACGACAAATGGGTCTGTCCCATTCTTTATCCTTCCCCTTATTCCTTCATTTCACCCCCCTTATACCCCCTTCCAAAACCTTATCTTCCTTCCGAGGGACCCTTAGGGGTTTAAATCGATTGTAATCGAACCCTCAATCTATCCTATCCCCCCCCTGTACTGTACTGTACTGTGATGGCATCATTACTGAGGTAACGTCGTCGTCAGTATGCCGCCCAAGACTTCCGGAAAGGCCGCCAAAAAGGCTGGCAAGGCTCAGAAGAGCATTGCCAAGGGTGATAAGAAAAAGAAGAGGAGGAGGAAGGAAAGTTATTCCATCTACATCTACAAGGTGCTGAAGCAGGTCCACCCCGACACCGGTATCTCTTCCAAGGCCATGTCCATCATGAACTCGTTCGTGAACGACATCTTTGAGCGCATCGCTGCCGAGGCTTCCCGCCTGGCCCATTACAACAAGCGCTCTACCATCACCTCCCGGGAGATCCAGACTGCTGTCCGCCTCCTGCTTCCTGGTGAACTGGCTAAGCACGCCGTCTCTGAGGGCACCAAGGCCGTCACCAAATACACATCCTCCAAGTAAACAACTACAACAACAACAACAACAGTTGCTTGGCAGGCACTCTGTGTAAAACCCTCGGTTCCAATTTGGAACCACATTTCCAATCCTATAAGCAGAAACCTCTTAATGACTATACAGTATATACAAGACAAAACCACCTTATTTTTTTTTCATTCTCATAATCAGACAGTGCAATTGCAGAGGAAATAAAGAGCCGTGCAGAACATGCTGTAATATACACTGCATTGCGAATTATAAATCACAGGAAAAGACCAAATCTGTCTGTCTGTCTGTCTGTCTGTCTGTCTGTCTGTCTGTCTGTCTGTCTGTCTGTCTGTCTGTCTGTCTGTCTGTCTGTCTGTCTGTTCATAAAATGATTCGTGCAGAGTACGATATTCCACCCATACTATGGCAGTATAATAATAATAATAATAATAATAATAATAATAATAATAATAATAATAATAATAATAATGTTTTGACGTTGCCGGACACGTGCACCATGATAATTGATTATTTAGTAAATGAATGAAAGAGAGCCGAACACATAATAACAAGGCGACAAAAACGGAAAAAAAGAGTTCGACGCCAACAGCATCTGGTGTTCCCAGGCGGTCACCCATCCAAGTACTGACCAGACCCAACGTTGCTTAACTTCGCTGATCGGACGAGAAGCGGTGCTTTCAACGTGGTATGGCCGTTGGCGAGGATTAAGTGTTTGGAACTTGTACCAATGATGCATTTGATCAGATTCCATACATAACGTAAAAAGAAAGAAAGAAAAAAAAAAGTCTCTCGACGTGAAATTCACGAGCGTAATGCACGAAAATGTACCCCCCACCACCATGTGCCTTCGTCTAGAGTATAATAATAATAATAATAATAATAATAATAATAATAATAATAATAATAATAACGTGATGACATTGTTGACGACAGTTGCGCAGCCAGGTGCCCGAAAACGCAAGGGAGAATCACACACTAAGGTGATTATAATCATACATACAGTATATACATGTATAGTGACTCAGTAATAACGATAATACATGCTCGTTATGCATGACACACAGCACATAACAAGACAATAATGAAAATACATCCTAGCGAAGAGTATACGCTTTTTTTTTTCTTTTTTTTTTTGGTAATTAGAATTGCTAGAATAAATGACGGAGATTCCAGTACAAGACCTGACCTAATGATAAGAATTATAATTATATATTGTATATAGTGAACGTATCATTTGTCACGAAACAGAAGAAGAAGAAGAAGAAGAAGACTAGTCTCTTTTATTTGGTTGCAAAAACAAATCAGTCACGGGGAACCTTTGCTTATTTGAATGTTCTGTGGACCTAAAAAGGTCCGGGTACTAGCAGCAACATCATCTTGAATTTCTTCAAGATGTGTTGGCATGGTCGGGGGCCAGACAACCTAACCACCGAAACCGTACAGGGTACGGCCTTGGCGTTTCAGGGCATAGACGACGTCCATGGCAGTGACGGTCTTCCTCTTGGCGTGTTCGGTGTAGGTGACGGCATCCCTGATGACGTTCTCGAGGAATACCTTGAGCACACCACGAGTTTCTTCGTAGATGAGACCGGAGATACGCTTGACACCACCACGTCGGGCTAGACGACGGATGGCAGGCTTGGTGATGCCCTGGATGTTGTCGCGAAGCACCTTCCTGTGCCTCTTGGCTCCTCCCTTTCCGAGACCCTTGCCTCCCTTGCCGCGGCCAGTCATGATGCTGTTGCTCTAGCGTGTGTCTGGTTGCAACTGAATGCGCGGCTGTCGGCTTTTCTGCCTTATATACGGCCTGTGAGAGCCCTACAGTAGCGGCCGTGTGTTGATGCGCGTTTCCGCCTTTTTCATAAGTGTCATTTGGACAAGTTTTGAGAGTTTGTTTTTCGTGCCACTGCACGTGCGAGTGGGCTGTGCGTTTGTGCGTTGTATGTGATGCTTGTTTTAGGCATGTTTTGCCTCTGGTGCGCGTTATTTTGCAAGAGAGTGCGTTGAGCATGTGCGCCACGGGTTTTGGCTTGAGGCAGTGACGGTGTAACCAATGTAAAATCGGATTTGTCCATGACGTCATCAGAGAGGGTATAAATAGCAAAATGGCTGCGGCCCAGGCTACGTATACGTTACTCATCGCCTTAGCAAGATGGCACGTACGAAGCAAACTGCCCGCAAGTCCACCGGAGGCAAGGCCCCCCGAAAGCAGCTGGCTACCAAGGCTGCTCGTAAATCTGCTCCTGCTACAGGAGGTGTGAAGAAGCCTCACCGTTACAGGCCCGGTACCGTGGCCCTTCGTGAGATCCGTCGCTACCAGAAGAGCACCGAGCTGCTCATCAGAAAGCTGCCCTTCCAGCGTCTCGTTCGAGAGATTGCCCAGGACTTCAAGACCGACCTCCGTTTCCAGTCTTCCGCCGTCATGGCGCTGCAGGAGGCATCCGAGGCCTACCTCGTCGGTCTCTTTGAAGACACCAACTTGTGCGCCATCCACGCCAAGAGGGTCACCATCATGCCCAAGGACATCCAGCTTGCCCGCCGCATTCGTGGAGAGCGAGCCTAAATCCTTCCTAGTGTACGGCGGCACCACAACACGCTGTACCTACCATCCGGCCCTTTCTAAGGGCCACACATACCTTTCTATAAGAACAAAAATCGTTGACGCACATCATCATGTTCTTGCAATAAATGAATCAATCAATCAATAAACAAACACCTTCCAATCTCATGAGTCAATGACTGATAATGCAATGCAATGCAATGAGCAACACCATAAACTAATTGATGAACTCTCTCTCTCTCTCTCTCTCTCTCTCTCTCTCTGTGTGTGTGTGTGTGTGCATGTGTGTTTGTTCAGACATAAAATGATTATTAAAGCAGTAATGATAGCTATCACCATTAGTAACTGGTACCGTATTTTTCGGTAATAAATAAGAACTGCATATGCGGGAAGAAGTCAATGGAAGTTAGTAATATAATATAATGTAAACAGTTTATGCGGCAAAAAGCTATCGATAAAAACGAAAAGAATTATGATTCAAGAGAGAAATAAAAGCGTGACGCCAACAGCATCTGGTGTTCCCAGGCGGTCACCCATCCAAGTACTGACCAGACCCAACGTTGCTTAACTTCGCTGATCGGACGAGAAGCGGTGCTTTCAACGTGGTATGGCCGTTGGCGAGGATTAAGTGTTTGGAACTTGTACTGATGATGATACATTTTGACATAAATCTTACATAGAGCCTCTCTCTCTCTCTCTCTCTCTCTCTCTCTCTCTCTCTCTCTCTCTCTCTCTCTCTCTCTCTCTCCATCAAATTCACGAGCGTAATGCACGAAAATGTACGCTTCATCACCGTGTGGCTTTGCCCAGTGTGACAGTTATTATTATTATTCTCTACCTACCTACCTACCTACCTACCTACCTACCTACCTACCTACCTACCTACCTACCTACCTACCTACCTATCTATCTATCTATCTATCTATCTATCTATCTATCTATCTATCTATCTATCTATCCTTCATTATTTCTGACCCCAACTCCCGTATGATTCTGATAATGACATTTCATCTCTCTCTCTCTCTCTCTCTCTCTCTCTCTCTCTCTCTCTCTCTCTCTCTCTGTCAATTGAACAAAGTTGAAGTTCAAATGAAAAGTGTCGATTGACCCTCAATTTCACACACACACACACACACACACACACACACACACACACACACACACACACACACACAACTAGATTAAAAAAAAAAAAAAAAAAAAAGTAACTTTGACATTAAAGAAACTGACCTTTGAATGAAAAAACTTGACTTGCAAATGAACAAAGTTGAAGTTCAAATGAAAAGTGTTGATTGACCCTCAATTTCTCTCTCTCTCTCTCTCTCTCTCTCTCTCTCTCTCTCTCTCTCTCTCTCTCTCTCTCTCACACACACACACACCAAAAAAACTAGGTTTCAAAAAAAAAAAAAACTATCAATTTAACACCAATGAAATTAATTAAAAGAAAAAAAAAAAATGCAACATCACCTGACTGTGTGTATGTAGCGAGAATGTCAAAATTCTCGAGAATTGATTCTTGAGAATTTCCCAGTGTCAATTCCCAGAGAATGTCAAATTTTTCGAATGTCGATAATTTCAAATTGTCGATCCCCGAGAATTGCAAATTGTTGATTCTCGAGAATTGCACATTCTAGATTCTCGAGAATTTCAAGTTCTTGATTCTCGAGAATTGTCAATTTCCGTATCTCGAGAATTGCACATTCTTGCTTCTCGATCACACCAAACTGTCGGTTGTTGAGAATTTCAAATTCTCGAATCTCGAGAATTTCAAAGCTCCTGAATCACGGGAATTGCCAGTTCTTGATTCTCGAGAATTTCAACGCTCACAAATCTCGAGGATAAAAAAAAATCCTCGATTCTTGAGCATTTCCAATTCTCGATTCCCAGGGAATGTCAAGTTTCTCGAATGTCATTCTCGACCGTCCAGAACTGCAAATTCTTGATTCTCGAGAATTCCAAGGCTCTCGAATGGCCAATTCTCGAGCCCCGAGGATTGCACATTCTTGATTCTCGATCACACCGAATTGCCGATTGTCTGAGAATGTCAAATTCTCGAACCTCGAGAATTTCAACGTTCTCAAAACTCGAGGTTGACAAACCCTCGGTTCTTGGGTATTTCCAATTCTCCACTCCCAGGGACTGCCACATTTCTCGAACGTCGAGAATTTCAAATTCTCGACCGTCCAGAATTGCAAATTCTTGATTCTCGAGAATTCCAAGACTCACGAATCTCGAGAATTGCCACTTCTCGATCCCCGAGAATTGCATATTCTTGATTGTCGATCACATCAGACTGTCGATTGTCTCAGAATTTCAAATCCTCGAATCTCGAGAATTTCAACGTTCTCGAACCTCGAGGAGTACCAAAAATCCTCGATTCGTGAGCATTTCCAATTCTCGATTCCCAGGGAATGTCGAGTTTCTCGAATGTCATTCTCGACCGTCCAGAACTGCAAATTCTTGATTCTCGAGAATTCCAAGGCTCCCGAATGGCCAATTCTCGAGCTCATTCTTGATTCTCGACCACACCGAATTGCCGATTGTCTGAGAATGTCAAATCCTCGAATCTCGAGAATTTCAACGTTCTCAAATCCCGAGGTTGACAAATCCTCGGTTCTTGGGTATTTCCAATTCTCCATTCCCAGGGACTGCCACATTTCTCGAACGTCGAGAATTTCAAATTCTCGACCGTCCAGAATTGCAAATTCTTGAATCTCGAGAATTCCAAGACTCTCGAATCTCGAGAATTGCCACTTCTCGATCCCCCGAGAATTGCATATTCTTGATTCTCGATCACATCAGATTGTCGACTGTTTGAGAATTTCAAATTCTTGAATCTCGAGAATTTCAAAGTTCTCAAACCTCGATGAGCACCAAAGTAATCCTCGATTCCTGAGCATTCCCAATTCTCGATTCCCAGAGAATGCCGCATTTCTCGAATGTCGAGAATTTCAAATTTTCGACCGTCCAGAATTGCAGATTCTTGATTCTCCAGAACTCCAAGACTCTCGAATCTCGATCCCCGAAAAATTGCCAATTCCTGACCCTCGATCACATCAGATTGTCGAAGGTTTGAGAATTTCACATTCTCGAATCTCGAGAATTTCAACGTTCTCAAATCTCGAGGATTGCCAGATTAATCCTCGATTCCTGAGTATTCCCAATTCTCGATTCCCATAGAATACCAAGTTTCTCGAAACTGGGGATTTTCACATTCTCGACCGTTCAGAATAGCAAATTCTTGATTCTCGTGGCGCCCGACACTCTCGAATCTGGAGAAATGCCAGTTCTCGATTCCCTAGAATGGCGAATTGCTGATTCTCGATCATCACACCCAGTTGCCGATTGTTGAGAATTTGGAATTCTGGGATCTCGATGAGAATTCCAAAGCTCCCGAATCTCGAGAGTCGCGGATTCTTGATTCTGGGGACGTCCGCTGCTCTCGAGTCTGGAGAATTGCCAGTTGTCGATTCCCTGGAATGGCGAATTGGTGGTTCCCGAACGTCACACCCAATTGTCGACTGTTGAGAATTTGAAATTCTGGGATCTCGATGAGAATTCCAAAGCTCCCGAATCCCGAGAATCGCAGATTCTTGATTCAGGGGAAGTCCGATGGTCTCGAGCCTGGAGAATTGCCAGTTCTCGATTCCCTAGAGTGGCGAATTGCTGATTCTCGATCATCACACCCAATCGTCGACAGTTGAGAATTTGAAATTCTGGGATCTCGATGAGAATTCCAAAGCTCCCGAATCTCGAGAATCGCGGATTCTTAATTCTGGGGACGTCCGCTGCTCTCGAGCCTGGAGAATGGCCAGTTGCCGATTCCCTGGAATGGCGAATTGGTGATTCTCGATCATCAGAGCCAGTTGTCGGTTGTTGAGAATTTGAAATTCTGGGATCTCGATGAGAATTCCAAAGCTCCCGAATCTCGAGAGTCGCGGATTCTTGCTTCTGGGGGCGTCCGCTGCTCTCGAGCCTGGAGAATTGCCAGTTGTCGATTCCCTGGAGTGGCGAATTGGTGGTTGCCGAACGTCACACCCAATTGTCGACTGTTGAGAACTTGAAATTCTGGGATCTCGATGAGAATTCCAAAGCTCCCGAATCCCGAGAATTGCAGATTCTCGATTCAGGGGAAGTCCGACGGTCTCGAGCCTGGAGAATTGCCAGTTCTCGATTCCCTAGAGTGGCAAATTGCTGATTCTCGATCATCACACCCAATCGTCGACTGTTGAGAATTTGAAATTCTGGGGTCTCGATGAGAATTCCAAAGCTCCCGAATCTCGAGAATCGCAGATTCTTGATTCTGGGGACGTCCGCTGCTCTCGAGCCTGGAGAATGGCCAGTTGCCGATTCCCTGGAATGGCGAATTGGTGATTCTCGAGCATCAGAGCCAGTTGTCGACTGTTGAGAATTTGAAATTCTCGGATCTCGATGAGAATTCCAAAGCTCCCGAATCCCGAGAATTGCAGATTCTTGATTCAGGGGAAGTCCGATGGTCTCGAGCCTGGAGAATTGCCAGTTCTCGATTCCCTAGAGTGGCAAATTGCTGATTCTCGATCATCACACCCAATCGTCGACTGTTGAGAATTTGAAATTCTGGGATCTCGATGAGAATTCCAAAGCTCCCGAATCTCGAGAATCGCGGATTCTTAATTCTGGGGACGTCCGCTGCTCTCGAGCCTGGAGAATGGCCAGTTGTCGATTCCCTGGAATGGCGAATTGGTGATTCTCGGTCATCAGAGCCAGTTGTCGGTTGTTGAGAATTTGAAATTCTGGGATCTCGATGAGAATTCCAAAGCTCCCGAATCTCGAGAGTCGCGGATTCTTGATTCTGGGGGCGTCCGCTGCTCTCGAGCCTGGAGAATTGCCAGTTGTCGATTCCCTGGAGTGGCGAATTGGTGGTTCCCGAACGTCACACCCAATTGTCGACTGTTGAGAATTTGAAATTCTGGGATCTCGATGAGAATTCCAAAGCTCCCGAATCTCGAGAATCGCGGATTCTTGATTCTGGGGACGTCCGCTGCTCTCGAGCCTGGAGAATTGCCAGTTGCCGATTCCCTGGAATGGCGAATTGGTGATTCTCGAGCATCAGAGCCAGTTGTCGACTGTTGAGAATTTGAAATTCTCGGATCTCGATGAGAATTCCAAAGCTCCCGAATCCCGAGAATTGCAGATTCTTGATTCAGGGGAAGTCCGATGGTCTCGAGCCTGGAGAATTGCCAGTTGTCGATTCCCTGGAGTGGCGAATTGGTGGTTCCCGAACGTCACACCCAATCGTCGACTGTTGAGAATTTGAAATTCTGGGATCTCGATGAGAATTCCAAAGCTCCCGAATCCCGAGAGTCGCGGATTCTTGATTCTGGGGGCGTCCGCTGCTCTCGAGCCTGGAGAATTGCCAGTTGTCGATTCCCTGGAGTGGCGAATTGGTGGTTCCCGAACGTCACACCCAATTGTCGACTGTTGAGAATTTGAAATTCTGGGATCTCGATGAGAATTCCAAAGCTCCCGAATCTCGAGAATCGCGGATTCTTGATTCTGGGGACGTCCGCTGCTCTCGAGCCTGGAGAATTGCCAGTTGCCGATTCCCTGGAATGGCGAATTGGTGATTCTCGAGCATCAGAGCCAGTTGTCGACTGTTGAGAATTTGAAATTCTCGGATCTCGATGAGAATTCCAAAGCTCCCGAATCCCGAGAATTGCAGATTCTTGATTCAGGGGAAGTCCGATGGTCTCGAGCCTGGAGAATTGCCAGTTCTCGATTCCCTAGAGTGGCAAATTGCTGATTCTCGATCATCACACCCAATCGTCGACTGTTGAGAATTTGAAATTCTGGGATCTCGATGAGAATTCCAAAGCTCCCGAATCTCGAGAATCGCGGATTCATGATTCTGGGGACGTCCGCTGCTCTCGAGCCTGGAGAATGGCCAGTTGCCGATTCCCTGGAATGGCGAATTGGTGATTCTCGAGCATCAGAGCCAATCGTCGACTGTTGAGAATTTGAAATTCTGGGATCTCGATGAGAATTCCAAAGCTCCCGAATCTCGAGAATCGCGGATTCTTAATTCTGGGGACGTCCGCTGCTCTCGAGCCTGGAGAATGGCCAGTTGTCGATTCCCTGGAATGGCGAATTGGTGATTCTCGATCATCAGAGCCAGTTGTCGGTTGTTGAGAATTTGAAATTCTGGGATCTCGATGAGAATTCCAAAGCTCCCGAATCTCGAGAGTCGCGGATTCTTGATTCTGGGGGCGTCCGCTGCTCTCGAGCCTGGAGAATTGCCAGTTGTCGATTCCCTGGAGTGGCGAATTGGTGGTTCCCGAACGTCACACCCAATTGTCGACTGTTGAGAATTTGAAATTCTGGGATCTCGATGAGAATTCCAAAGCTCCCGAATCCCGAGAATTGCAGATTCTTGATTCAGGGGAAGTCCGACGGTCTCGAGCCTGGAGAATTGCCAGTTCTCGATTCCCTAGAGTGGCAAATTGCTGATTCTCGATCATCACACCCAATCGTCGACTGTTGAGAATTTGAAATTCTGGGATCTCGATGAGAATTCCAAAGCTCCCGAATCCCGAGAATCGCGGATTCATGATTCTGGGGACGTCCGCTGCTCTCGAGCCTGGAGAATGGCCAGTTGCCGATTCCCTGGAGTGGCGAATTGGTGGTTCCCGAACGTCACACCCAATCGTCGACTGTTGAGAATTTGAAATTCTGGGATCTCGATGAGAATTCCAAAGCTCCCGAATCCCGAGAATCGCGATTTCTTGATTCAGGGGAAGTCCGATGGTCTCGAGCCTGGAGAATTGCCAGTTCTCGATTCCCTAGAGTGGCAAATTGGTGGTTCCCGAACGTCACACCCAATTGTCGACTGTTGAGAATTTGAAATTCTGGGATCTCGATGAGAATTCCAAAGCTCCCGAATCTCGAGAATCGCGGATTCTTGATTCTGGGGACGTCCGCTGCTGCTCTCGAGCCTGGAGAATGGCCAGTTGTCGATTCCCTGGAATGGCGAATTGGTGATTCTCGATCATCAGAGCCAGTTGTCGGTTGTTGAGAATTTGAAATTCTGGGATCTCGATGAGAATTCCAAAGCTCCCGAATCTCGAGAGTCGCGGATTCTTGATTCTGGGGGCGTCCGCTGCTCTCGAGCCTGGAGAATGGCCAGTTGTCGATTCCCTGGAGTGGCGAATTGGTGGTTCCCGAACGTCACACCCAATTGTTGACTGTTGAGAATTTGAAATTCTGGGATCTCGATGAGAATTCCAAAGCTCCCGAATCTCGAGAATCGCGGATTCTTGATTCTGGGGACGTCCGCTGCTCTCGAGCCTGGAGAATTGCCAGTTGTCGATTCCCTGGAATGGCGAATTGGTGGTTCCCGACCGTCACACCCAATTGTCGATTGTTGAGAATTTGAAATTCTGGGATCCCGATGAGAATTCCAAAGCTCTCGAATCTCGAGAATTGCACATTCTTGATTCTCGGGACGTCCGCTGCTCTCGAAGCTGGAGAATTGCCGGTTCTCGATTCCCTAGAATGGCGAACGGGTGATTCTCGACCGTCACACCCAATTGTCGAATGTTGAGAATTTCACATTCTCGGATCTTGACGAGAATTCCAAAGCTCCCGAATCTCGAGGATTGCAGATCCTTGATTCTGGGGAAGTCCGCTGCTCTCGAGCCTGGAGAATTGCCAGTTGTCGATTCCCTAGAATGGCGAATTGCTGATTCTCGGGCATCACACCCAACCGTTGAGAATTTGAAATTCTCGGATCTCGATGAGAATTCCAAAGCTCCCGAATCTCGAGAATTGCGGACTCTTGATTCTGGGGAAGTCCGATGCTCTCGAACCCGGAGAATTGCCAGTTGTCGATTCCCTGGAATGGCGAATTGCTGGTTCTCGATCATCACAGCCAATTGCCGATTGTTGAGAATTTCAAATTCCCGGATCTCGATGAGAATTCCATAGCTCCCGAATCTCGAGAATTGCACATTCTTGATTCTGGGGAAGTCCGATGCTCTCGAATCTGGAGAATCGCCGGTTCTCGATTCCCTAGAATGGCAAATTGCTGATTCTCGGACATCACACCCGATTGTCGATTGCTGAGAATTCCAAATTCTCGGATCCCGATGAGAATTGCAAAGCTCTCGAAACTCGAGAATTGTAAATTCTTGATTCTTGAGCATTTCAACGTTCTCAAATCTCGAGGATTGCAAACCCCCGATTCTTGAGTATTTCCAATTCTCGATTCCCAGAGAATGTCAAGTTTCTCCTCGAATGTCGAGAATTTTTCAGGCTGTCGATTCTCCAGAATTGCAAATTCTTGATTCTCGAGAATTCCAAAACTCTCGGATCCGGAGAATTGGCAGTTCTCGATTCCCTAGAATTGCATATTCTTGATTCTCGATCACACCAAATTGCCGATTGTTGAGAACTTCAAATTCTCGAATCTCGAGAATTCCAAAGCTCCCGAACCTCGAGGAGAATTTCAGCGTTCTCAAACCTCGAGGATTCCAAAGGTCTCGAACCTCGAGAATTTCAGCGAGCGCTCTCAAACCTCGAGGAGGAGGAGGAGGAGGAGGAGGAGGAGGAGGAGGAGGAGGAGGAGGAGGAGGATTACAGACAGTTGGTTTTTTTTTGAGAATTTCCAAGCCCCGATTCCCAGGGAATGTCGAATGTCTCGAATTGGAATTTCTCGACTGCAGAGAATTGCTGCAAATTCTTGATTCTCGAGAAGTGCAAAATTCTCGAGAATTGCCCATCCCCGAGAATTGCATATTCTTGATTCTCGAGAATTTCAAGTTCTCTAATCTCGACAGCTTCTTCAAATTCTCGAACCTCTAGAATTGCAAATTCTCCATCCTCGAGAATTGCAAACCCCTCGAAACCCTGAGCATTTGCAAAGTCCCGAAAGCTGCAAGTCCTCCATTCCCGAGAATTTCAATATTCTCGAATCTCGGGAATGAGAAATTCTCGATTCCAGGAGAATTGCACATTCTTAATTCTCGGGAACTGCAAATTCTCTTGGTTGGTTCTTCTCGATCATTTCAAATCCTCGAGTCTCGAGAATTGCAAATTCTTACAGTAGAGTCTCTGTTCTCGAGAATCTCAAATTCCCCGACCAACCCCTAGAACTTCAAGTTCTTTACTGTCGAGAACTGCAAATTCCTGATTCTCGAGAATTTCAAATTCCCCCCGCACCTCTAGAACTGCAGATACTCTACTGTCGAGAAGTGCAAATTCCCGAACCTCCAGAATTTGAAAACTCCCGATTCACGAGAATTTCAAGATTCTCGGATGTCGAGAATGACAAATTCTCGATTCCAGAGAACTGCACATTCTTAATTCTGGAGAGCTGCAAATTCTTGATTCTCGAGAATTTCAAATTCCCGAATGTCGAGAACTGCAAATTGTTGATTGTGGAGAATTTCAAATTCTCGAGCGAACCCCTACTGTAGAATTGCTAATTGCCTGTTGTCGAGAATTGCAACATCTCGGTTCTCGGGAATTTGAAAATTCTCGAATCTCGCTCGGGAATTGCAAGTTCTTGATCCTGGAGAATTAACTGCAGATTCTCGAATCTCGAGAGCTGAAAATTCCCGATCCTCGGTAATATCAAATTTTCGGTTCTTGAGAATTTCAAATTCTCGAGTGCCGAGAACTGCAGCAGCAGCAGCAGCAAGTTCTTGATTGTCGAGAGTTGCGGCTTCTCGAGTCTCGAGAACTGAAAATTCTCGACCATATCAAATTCTTGGCTCTTGAGAATTTCAAATTGCCGAAACTCGAGAATTGCAAAGTTGCCGAATTACAATTCTCGATTCCAGAAGCGTCAGAGTTCCCCTAATCTCGAAAGTGACAAATTGTCGAGACTGTGAAACCCTCAGGAGGAATTTCGAAATTCCCGAATCTCGAGAATTTCAAATTCTCGAACCCTGAGCATTGAAAATTGTCGAATGAATCTCGTGAATTGAAAATTCTCGATTCTCGAGAATTTGAAATGCCGAAGAATCGAGAACTGGAAATTCTTGACAATCGGGAATTTGCAATTCTCGAGATTCGAGAATTTATAATTCGAATCGAGAATTTGCACCCCTGGAGACTAGAGAATCTTGAAACAGTCGAGATTTGAGAATTTTGAAATCCTCTGGAATGGAGAATTTGCAATTCTCGAGAATTTTGACACATTTTCTTTTCCGAATTGAATTCCATTTGTATGAAATTGAAAGTCGGTTTTTCAAATTTGAAATGTAGCTTTTTTTTTTTTTTTTTTCAATTGCGGCTCAACTTTTGACATTTGCAAGGAAGGCCACTATACATTTTTTTTTTCTTTTAATACGAAAGCCAACTCTGTTAAAGCGCAGTTCAATTTTCAGTCAACATGAATGAATGAATGAATGAATGAATGAATGAATGAATGAATGAATGAGTGAGTGAATGAATGAATGAGTGAATGAATGCCATATTTTTCATTGGAATGAGCTTCAGGTTTTTGACTATGAAAGCCAACTTTTTTCTTTTTTTAAATGAAGTTCAACTTTTTCCAGTTGAGGGTGAAAGGGTGTAGAGCCACACACTATTATGTATAAATAAATGATAATAATAATAATAATAATAATAATAATAATAATAATAATAATAATAATATACATAAAACATCACGCTGAGAACCAACCGAATTGGCTGAAAACCACACACACTTATATAAAAATTCTCACATCTTTTCTAAATACCAGAAGCCAAGCCTGTTAAAAAATTCATAAATGAGCCAACATCAATGTTATTTATGGCCTAAAATTTCAGTCACGGTTTTACCATCTACAGCAGACGGTACCTCAGGCTTCCAGGAGAGAGAGAGAGAGAGAGAGAGAGAGAGAGAGAGAGAGAGAGAGAGAGAGAGAGAGAGAGAGAGAGAGAGAGAGAGAGAGAGAGAGAAAGAAAGGGGAAGAAATCAGTTTAAAAAAAAAAAAAAAAAAAAAAAAAAAAAAAAGAGTCCAAAAGCGCAAAAATTAGGCCAAAACGGGCAGGGGTTCAGTGTACAGTATACTACTATAGGATGTCATTTCGATTTCTTTCTTATAGTCAAAAGATGTGGCTCCAATATGGAGCCTGATTGTGGCAGCAAAAGCAGACCCTTGCAACAGCAAGGATTTACTTCTTCTCAGTCTTCTTGGGCAAGAGAACGGCCTGGATGTTAGGCAGGACGCCTCCCTGGGCGATGGTCACGCCAGACAGCAACTTGTTGAGCTCTTCGTCGTTGCGAATGGCCAGTTGCAAGTGACGGGGGATGATCCTGGTCTTCTTGTTGTCACGGGCAGCGTTACCGGCCAACTCGAGTACCTCAGCAGCCAAGTACTCCATGACTGCAGCCAGGTAGACTGGAGCGCCTGCTCCTACACGTTCAGCATAGTTGCCCTTGCGCAACAGGCGGTGGATACGTCCCACGGGGAATTGAAGGCCAGCTCTGCTGCTGCGAGACTTGGACTTTCCCTTGACTTTGCCTCCTTTGCCGCGACCAGACATGATGAAAGGATCTCTCGTGCGATGCGTTAGCTCGAACCAACTGATGCCGCCAACTCGGGAACCTAGCAATTTTATACCCTCCGGCTGGCTTGCACACTGCACATGGCAGCCAATCAATATGCAACCCGCATTTGAATCAGCCAATGAAAAATAGACTGCCCGTTTCTTCAAACCCGCCGGTTACGTATAAAATGGTAAGGGCTGAGTGGTGATGGCATCGATCGATCAGATCAATCGATCAGATCAGATCAGATCATCATCATCGATCAGATCATCAGGATTGGCAATTCAACCATTGCAGAGGACGGACGTGCACTGTCGCAGCTGACTTTTCTACGACGTAGAGAGCCGGAGTAGGCGGTGGCGCTGACCAGCCAAGCAGTACTGAATCAACTATACCTATCCTTAT
Organism: Macrobrachium rosenbergii; assembly: GCA_039081455.1. Lineage (NCBI taxonomy): Eukaryota > Metazoa > Arthropoda > Malacostraca > Decapoda > Palaemonidae > Macrobrachium > Macrobrachium rosenbergii. The sequence continues at coordinate 31,649 of JANJGK010000982.1, read as the reverse complement.
CATCCTTGTATCCTTCCCTACCATACATCCTTGACTTACCAATCAGAATACAGAGAAATACCCGCTCTGTCTTCTACCTATAAATCAGATATTCCAGACTCCCGGAGAATTTGCCACTGGTGGGATGGTCTAGTGCCCCCTGGGATCCAGGGTGGTAGCCAAGGCACACCAGTGGGGGGAATTAACCCCGTCCAATCTCCTGGATTTTGGAAAGGACGATTTATAGAGTCCTTCTCCCCCTTTTATCTGTACAAATACTACACTTCTCTACTCTACGACTCTCACTCTTCTCACTCTTATCACAACATTACCACTCAATACAAGCTCTACATAACAGACCTCTGGGTCTATATCTAAAATAAGTATAAGAAAGATTATTGGTGACATTATTCTTGTATTTCTTGCAGACTGTAGTTTAGTTATTCCCCTTGTACTATATCACCACTCATTCATCATCGCATTTCATTATCAATCCTTCACGACTACAATGCTCATGCACATCATCATTGTGTAATTTAATTAAGAATGCCATCAATTAAGGTTATCGATCATGGGGGGGGGGCCTTTGAAAGGAGAAAGAAGGATATCTATGAACTGTCAGGGGAAATAAAAATAGACATATTTAAGGTTAATCCAGGTAATAAGAATATTCTGTATATAATCATTAGAAATGAAGACATTGATAAAATTCTAGGGGAGGGAGTAGTAAAGAGCTTTCAAGGGAAGGGATTTGAGATACTTGCACCACCGGGAATGAATTCGCAAAGATCGGTCATTCTGAAACATGTAGATAAACAAGTGGATTTTTATTCTGATCTAGAGAAAAGAACCAGCATAGAAAATAGACAAAATTGGACAAGTGTAACAGAGGTGATGATTCTAAATAAAAATCGTCAGGAAGCGAAGACCAGAACGGTAAAAGTAACGTTTAAAACCAGAGAAATGGCGCAGAGAGCGATGAGGGACGGCCTAGCCATTTGTAATCAATTTGTTCCTCCTCACCAAGTCGAGGAGGATATAAGTGTGCCCCTTCCCCACTGCGGGAATTGCCTTGCCTATGAACATATAAGAAAGGAATGCCCCAACCCCAATCAACTAGTCTGCATAAATTGCAGCCAAACTGGACACGTGGCGGATAAATGCAAAAACAGAGCAAAATGTATCCACTGTGGAGAGGGTCACGCCGCTCTACACAAAACATGCCAAGTGCGAAGAGATTTGCGAAAGAAGAAAGGGGAAGAAATGAGAAAATCTGAAGCTGAAAAAGCCAAAGCAAAAAACATGACATACAGTGCAGCCCTCAAAAAGAGCGTAGGACCCACAAACAACATTGCAACAACAACAACACTGATGCAACAACCAATCAACCAGCAATTATGGCATATATACAATGGACATATATTCGCAGCTCTACAGGACATGACAGGACAACACACATATCAGCAAGCATTAAATGAATATTACAAAGCAAACAACCTCCCGACAGTCAACATTCCAAAGATGGCCTCCGGGCAACAAATCATCGAAAAATTACTAACACTAAACTCCCCGCAAACACAGGTACAGACACCACTCAGCAAACTGACGACTCCACGACAACAAACGCACGCACAACAGCCCAGCTGTTCGCACACTCAACCGTCAGACATTGACGACGCACATACTGCGCCGACACAAATGGAAGACACCACTATAGTAGCGAAGAGGTCAGCAGAAAGGGCCACTGAGAGTGAAGAGGAGGGTGAAAAGGAGAAACAAAAAAAGAAAAAACGCAACGTCGAAAAAAAGAAACTGTTATCAGGAATCGGCCGCACTATGGAGTCCGTAGAAATTGACATAAAATTAGTAAAAAATTGTAATCTAGAAATCTACTACCCGAGACAGTGGAACTCGGACCTCAATATTCACACAGACGAAGGGAAAAATGTTGTCATTGACAAATACATCCATAACGAAGGTTGCTATGGAACTGCAAATAGCCACGCCCCTCAGGCATCAATTAGGCCGGCCCTCCATGCTCTGGTTGCAGAAGGTATGGTACCGTTCGCCCACATAACGTTCACGACACTAGACAAAGACGAGATTGACAACCTACTAAACGGCGACAGAGACTAAAAAGAGTTCTTTACGTCTACGTTAAGCTAATTAAATTATTATACCCCTTTAATATCATTTTCAATATGATAAATACAATAAAAATAATACAGTTGAATGTTGTTAAGCTAACAAAAAGTAGACATAGAGAGCTCTTTAACGAATTCCGACATTTGGACCCTGACATTATACTTCTGAACGCAACAGGGACCCGAGACGATTCCCCCATTAAGTTCTTCGGATACCGAGTGTATCAGAAAAACACAGCTGGGGAGGATCATGCTGGGGTCGCTGTTGCGGTCAGGACTAATGTCAGACACAAACCATTGATAGACTTCACTGATGACACGGTAGGAATAAAACTAGAGACGAACATAGGACCAATTAGTATCATAACGACGTATATACCTTGCAGACGCAACTACATTTATTTACAAGACTTAATCACAGCATCACAAAGACGGGAACCGACGTATATTATAGGAGACATGAACGCCAGACACCCCACCATAGCGACAAGCGACTCTAACCACCGAGGGACGTTACTAAGTAGACTTATAAGGACTAATAAATTGAAATTTTTGGGCCCTGACTTCTCCACTATGGTAAGCAACAGGGGACGACCGGACATCATGTTAGGGAACAGACATGCCTGTTTAAATTTTACGATCAAGAGAGGTGGAGTGACGACTTCCGACCACTTACCGCTAAATATAACGGTATCTTCTGCCCCGATACTGACGGACCCCCGCACTATTTTCGACTATAATCACGCCGACTGGGATAACTTCAAAACAGGCATAAATGACAACTACGAAAATGACGGGATGGACATTAATGACACGGAAGGTAAGACGAAAGAAGACATTGATAACAGACTGATATACTGGTTCACAAACATTCTGACAGTTTTAGAGACGGCGGTGCCAAAGAAGATACTTAAGTTTAACGCTGGACCTAAACGAAGTGACGCTCTAAACCTTCTTCAAAGACAGTACACAGACATTAAAAGACATACAGACCATTTTGGGTATACGAGACAATTGAGAGACATTATTTTATATATTCAAGACCTCCTCTTTGAGGAATTTAAACGACTACAGAATGATTTCTGGGACTCGACTATACGTAAAGTTGACCTTAATTATAACGATCACACGAATATAGTAAAGTTTTGGAGAGACATTAAAAGATTATTGGGATCGACAAAAAGACAGTGTGACTATTTACTAGACAGTAATGGGGAAAAAATAGTAGACAGTAACGAGAAAGTTAGACTAATGAAGGACGTGTGGGAAAAAATCTTTCAGATTGATCCCGAAGACAATCTACGATTTGACGCAGACAACGAGACACGAGTATTAGGGCAGTTACAAACAGAGAGGGATAGACTAACGCTGTACGAACGTACGGACTTATCAAGACTGAATGACGATAATTATCTAACAGGTAAATTCGAAGTTCAAGACGTAACTAACGTAATTAAACGATTCAAAAACAAGGCTCCAGGCATCTCTGGTATCAATAAACTCATTCTCTCAAAATTACCTGCCATTGCATTACGAGATTTAACTAATATTAATAATATGTCATATAGTATCGGTTATTTCCCAGATAAATTCAAGAGAGGACGGATGACTCTTTCCCCTAAGGATTTAAACAATACCCATGACCCCCTTAAATATAGACCAATAACTCTCTTGGAAGTACCTGGGAAGATCCTGGAGACCTTGTTAAAAGACAGAATAAATATGCATTTTGAAGACCATGACATTTTTCCAAAATACCAGTTTGGATTCAGACGTGAACGAGGGACTCAGACAGCAATTGCAACGCTACACGAAATGCTAGCACTGAATCAAAGTCGGAGAGGCAGGGCCAACATTGTTTGCCGCGATGTCTCGAAGGCTTTTGATAAGGTCTGGCATGACGGTTTGAAATTTAAACTCCTCAATGCGGACTTACCAGACTTAATGACGAGAATTCTTTGTAACTTCTTAGACAATAGACTTAATGACATTAAGTTCGAGGGACAGACGTCAGACCCCTTTACACTGAGAAGCGGTGTCCCACAAGGATCCGTTCTCTCACCGACGCTATACATTTTCTATATTCATGACATGCCACAGGGAAGGGAGGGGTGTGTTAATTTGATATTTGCAGACGATGTGACACAAGTAATCATGACAAATGACCGAAGCAGACAGAGACTAGCCCTAAGGACGAGTCAACATATTGTTGAACTCAACGACTACGAAAACCAGTGGAAAATTAAGACCAACCAGGACAAATTTACTCTATTATCGATTTCGGCAAGAAGACCAAACGACGTAATAGTGGACGACAGACCCGTGCCGTTTGCCAATAAAGCTAAGGTTCTCGGACTCACCCTGACCCGAAGCGGGATGTATTCTCACATCCGGCAAAGGATCAAGAGTGCTAGAGCAACCAAAGCCAAATTGGCGCGGTTTGGAGAACTCAGACCAAAGACTAAAGCGCACCTCTATAAGGCCTTAATTAGACCAGCCCTTGAATACCCGATCATACCGACATGTTTGATAAGTAACACAGACAGACGTAAAATACAGCAATTTCAGAACGGAATCCTGTGCTGGATAGAAGGCTGCGATAACCGTGATCTGGGAGAAAATAGATTGGAGCAACTTCATGCTAGATATGGCATCGAAGCGATTAACCTCCGATACTATCGTCTTGCAGACAAGGTTTGGCAGAAGCTATCCGACCAGGACGAAGATCTAACGACTGACAGTTTAATTTCTCTCGATGACGAAGACTATAGACCGCACCGCTGGTGGAGACGACTTTCGAGACATATACAAGACGGAATACCAGACCCCATATTCAGAGACGTTCATAATGACAGCAGTGATAACGATAGTGGCGACGAAGAAGACTAAAAATAAATTAATTAAGTAACATAAAATTAAATAAGATAATAACCTGTTAATAACTATTAGTGCCTTGAGTAAACCGTAAACCATTGCGACATACAAGTACTTGCGCGTACGGGGGTTCATGGGAGGGAGCACTGCGTGATAGAGTTAAAGGGTGGGAGAGGGCGATGACCGGAGAGTTACATCTAACTTGTCTCATTCGGCAACTCTCGACTACGGTTGGGAGTTCTTCACTCACGAACACCTGTGTGCGTGAATAACTGGTACGAATAACGTAAGGGTAAAATTATAAGTTTTTTTGGGAGTAATAATACAAGAGATAACCACTTGATGTAGCAGCAAAAGAACAGCGTCGCGCGACAAAAAACACGAGGAATCGGACGTAGTAGAGGGAGGATGGCGAGCTGGGTTGACATTCCAACACGCACCTCCATAGCAACGGTGACACACTCACACACCTCCCTAGCAACCGATGACGACAGTCTCACGCGACCCGCTGACGGGTGGGGGGGTGCAGGGGCTCTCCCATGGTTCCTCCCCCATCGGTAGCGGGGAGGGGAGGGGCTGGTGGCGGGTAGGCTGGGAGGTGTGTTGACGATGCGAGCCAGCGCGGTGAGGGAGGAACGTAGTGACAGCAGACTTCAACCCTGCCTCCACTCAGCTGAGTGAGGGGGAGGGGAGGACGTAGCCCTCCCATCCCCAAGCAGCCCGATGATGACAGAGCGCGCGGCGTTTGTAAATAAATGTATATATAAGGTTAGGATCGTAATTGTATAAATGCAGGTGAGTGGAGTTCTTGATGAATGATTGCGTGAATAAATGATGGTCCCTAGTGTTGTAGGTCTGCAGTAGCGTAAGTAGTACTAAAATCACTAACACTAACATAAAAATAAAAAGGGAAGGCGATGCCTAGAAAGACAAGGTACCTCGGGAACTTGTTTAGCTAGCTCGCCCCCGCAAACAAAAAGCAAAAAAACGTAAGGGAAAGGAGGTGACCTGGAAATACCAGAACTACCATACTCTGGTATCTTCAACCCTCCCCCGCAAAAAAAAAAAAAAAAAAAAAAAAAAAAAAAAAAAAAAAAAAAAAAAACATAAGGGAAAGGAGGCGATCTGGAAATACCAGTGTCATTATACGCTGGTATCTTCAACCCTCCCCCGACAAAAACTGTAGTTACTAAGTCCCTCATTAGTATTAGAATTAGATTTAGTGGTTGGAGTTGGGATGCAAACGGAGTTTGCAATAGAATTAAGTTTCACCTTGCTGCCACCTGGAACACTTAATCTCAGGAAAATTACAAAAATAAAACAAAAAAAGAGCACTCCTTTTGTATAGCACACGTCCCAGGTGGATCCTATCTTGCACCAATAGTAGTTAGACTCTCACAGCACCCTTTCTGAGAGCTGTTGCTCTGCAGTTGCCAGTCCGTCGGGAAGAGAGCCCGAAAGTAAACTAACACACTAACCCAAGCACATTACCAACTTCTGTAAAGCACCGTGGTCTGAGTCCCCCCTCCCTCCCCCCCCCGCAGGGAGGGAGAGAGGGAGGACGATCCAATATTGGAGCCAAAACCAGCAAAACCCTCTAAAACCTCCTAATAGTTTAAATTATTAATTTCATGACACTCAACAGGTCTTAGGTCGTACTGACTTCGACATTAAATAAAGAAATAAAAACACCACATTACACACACAACGACAAATGGGTCTGTCCCATTCTTTATCCTTCCCCTTATTCCTTCATTTCACCCCCCTTATACCCCCTTCCAAAACCTTATCTTCCTTCCGAGGGACCCTTAGGGGTTTAAATCGATTGTAATCGAACCCTCAATCTATCCTATCCCCCCCCTGTACTGTACTGTACTGTGATGGCATCATTACTGAGGTAACGTCGTCGTCAGTATGCCGCCCAAGACTTCCGGAAAGGCCGCCAAAAAGGCTGGCAAGGCTCAGAAGAGCATTGCCAAGGGTGATAAGAAAAAGAAGAGGAGGAGGAAGGAAAGTTATTCCATCTACATCTACAAGGTGCTGAAGCAGGTCCACCCCGACACCGGTATCTCTTCCAAGGCCATGTCCATCATGAACTCGTTCGTGAACGACATCTTTGAGCGCATCGCTGCCGAGGCTTCCCGCCTGGCCCATTACAACAAGCGCTCTACCATCACCTCCCGGGAGATCCAGACTGCTGTCCGCCTCCTGCTTCCTGGTGAACTGGCTAAGCACGCCGTCTCTGAGGGCACCAAGGCCGTCACCAAATACACATCCTCCAAGTAAACAACTACAACAACAACAACAACAGTTGCTTGGCAGGCACTCTGTGTAAAACCCTCGGTTCCAATTTGGAACCACATTTCCAATCCTATAAGCAGAAACCTCTTAATGACTATACAGTATATACAAGACAAAACCACCTTATTTTTTTTTCATTCTCATAATCAGACAGTGCAATTGCAGAGGAAATAAAGAGCCGTGCAGAACATGCTGTAATATACACTGCATTGCGAATTATAAATCACAGGAAAAGACCAAATCTGTCTGTCTGTCTGTCTGTCTGTCTGTCTGTCTGTCTGTCTGTCTGTCTGTCTGTCTGTCTGTCTGTCTGTCTGTCTGTCTGTCTGTCTGTCTGTCTGTCTGTCTGTCTGTCTGTTCATAAAATGATTCGTGCAGAGTACGATATTCCACCCATACTATGGCAGTATAATAATAATAATAATAATAATAATAATAATAATAATAATAATAATAATAATAATGTTTTGACGTTGCCGGACACGTGCACCATGATAATTGATTATTTAGTAAATGAATGAAAGAGAGCCGAACACATAATAACAAGGCGACAAAAACGGAAAAAAAGAGTTCGACGCCAACAGCATCTGGTGTTCCCAGGCGGTCACCCATCCAAGTACTGACCAGACCCAACGTTGCTTAACTTCGCTGATCGGACGAGAAGCGGTGCTTTCAACGTGGTATGGCCGTTGGCGAGGATTAAGTGTTTGGAACTTGTACCAATGATGCATTTGATCAGATTCCATACATAACGTAAAAAGAAAGAAAGAAAAAAAAAAGTCTCTCGACGTGAAATTCACGAGCGTAATGCACGAAAATGTACCCCCCACCACCATGTGCCTTCGTCTAGAGTATAATAATAATAATAATAATAATAATAATAATAATAATAATAATAATAATAATAACGTGATGACATTGTTGACGACAGTTGCGCAGCCAGGTGCCCGAAAACGCAAGGGAGAATCACACACTAAGGTGATTATAATCATACATACAGTATATACATGTATAGTGACTCAGTAATAACGATAATACATGCTCGTTATGCATGACACACAGCACATAACAAGACAATAATGAAAATACATCCTAGCGAAGAGTATACGCTTTTTTTTTTCTTTTTTTTTTGGTAATTAGAATTGCTAGAATAAATGACGGAGATTCCAGTACAAGACCTGACCTAATGATAAGAATTATAATTATATATTGTATATAGTGAACGTATCATTTGTCACGAAACAGAAGAAGAAGAAGAAGAAGAAGAAGAAGAAGAAGACTAGTCTCTTTTATTTGGTTGCAAAAACAAATCAGTCACGGGGAACCTTTGCTTATTTGAATGTTCTGTGGACCTAAAAAGGTCCGGGTACTAGCAGCAACATCATCTTGAATTTCTTCAAGATGTGTTGGCATGGTCGGGGGCCAGACAACCTAACCACCGAAACCGTACAGGGTACGGCCTTGGCGTTTCAGGGCATAGACGACGTCCATGGCAGTGACGGTCTTCCTCTTGGCGTGTTCGGTGTAGGTGACGGCATCCCTGATGACGTTCTCGAGGAATACCTTGAGCACACCACGAGTTTCTTCGTAGATGAGACCGGAGATACGCTTGACACCACCACGTCGGGCTAGACGACGGATGGCAGGCTTGGTGATGCCCTGGATGTTGTCGCGAAGCACCTTCCTGTGCCTCTTGGCTCCTCCCTTTCCGAGACCCTTGCCTCCCTTGCCGCGGCCAGTCATGATGCTGTTGCTCTAGCGTGTGTCTGGTTGCAACTGAATGCGCGGCTGTCGGCTTTTCTGCCTTATATACGGCCTGTGAGAGCCCTACAGTAGCGGCCGTGTGTTGATGCGCGTTTCCGCCTTTTTCATAAGTGTCATTTGGACAAGTTTTGAGAGTTTGTTTTTCGTGCCACTGCACGTGCGAGTGGGCTGTGCGTTTGTGCGTTGTATGTGATGCTTGTTTTAGGCATGTTTTGCCTCTGGTGCGCGTTATTTTGCAAGAGAGTGCGTTGAGCATGTGCGCCACGGGTTTTGGCTTGAGGCAGTGACGGTGTAACCAATGTAAAATCGGATTTGTCCATGACGTCATCAGAGAGGGTATAAATAGCAAAATGGCTGCGGCCCAGGCAGTGCTCTCTCAGCTCCCACTGAGAGAACACCTCCCAGACCTTCCTGCTCTGCTGCTTCCTGAGGACCTGCCTGCTTGCCTGCTTCTGCTGCTGCTGCTGCCACTGCTGCTGACCTGCTGCTGCTGCTGCTGCCGCTGCTGCTGCTGCTGCTGCTGACACCCCAGGACCTGCCTGCTGTTGCTGCACTGCTTCTGCCCTGCTGACTGCTTGTAAGGGCTGCCCTGCTGCTGCTCCTGCCGTGCACGCCACTGAAGGGCGTCTTCAGAGCCTTCTGCAGAAGGCTCAACCTATATATTTGGCTGGTTTACAGCTCCTTCTATAAGAAAGAATAAAATTACTGACACACTAACTTTTCTACTAACTAGACTCTCCTGTGGAACATCTGGTAGCCGTTGTGGTCTTAAAACTCCAGTTGAAGCAGGAATAAAGAGTCGAAATCTTCCACTCTCGCCGTCTGTGGCAAGTGGCACAGGACCGTTAGGCTTGGCGCCTATAAGCCAAGTGTAGAGATAGGATAGGAATACGACGGAGAAAAGAGTAAGTTTTAAAAATAAACTGGTGTAAGAGTTTGATTACCCTCAAAGCCCCTGACTGTAGGACTTGACTGCTGGGTCGTCTTAGTGCTCCAAGAGCAGTAAGGGGAATCCCCAGCTGCAACTGCTGCAGTCAGTATATAGCTACTGATAGGATAGATAGGGCCTCCCCATCCTCATAATTATAACATTTGAATTTCAGGTTCTTTTTTAACTCATATTTCTACTCCAAGTATAACTTGTCTGGGACCTTAGGGCTTAAAGGGTTGGACAACCCGACCAGTCACACTGTCTGTCTCTCCCTCCCCCCTTCTTACGACTTGGAATGACTCTGGAAATGGATACCCAAACGAACCCCACCACCATGGAAACCGGAACCGGAACTGAAGAAGGACGTAGGAAAAGAACCAATGAACAGGATGAAGATGGAAACCAAGACTGGCAAATAGCACAGTCTAAAAGAACAAAAAGGCACGGTAAAAGAATCACGATCAGCGAACACGAGGAAACCAACCCAACAACATCAACTAGAGCCAACCAAGCAAGGAATGAGAACCAGCCAAAACCAACTTACTTCAGGGTCCTTGCAAGTAACCCCACTGAGGCTTACAGAGCTGTAGCGGACTTCGAAAGAAGGAATAAAAACCTAAAAATGCTGGCAAGACCCAATAAGCAGGGACACTGGACAATCTCAACAAGAGATCAAAAGGCCTTATCCATCCTAAGGAACACCTCGGCCATCAACCTTAAAGAACTAAAAGAAGAAGACAGAATCAAAAAAGCAGTTGTTGTCGGCTACCCATTTGAACTACATGAAAGCCGAATAACAGAACTGGAATATGTAACTGCTGCGGAAAGAATGAAAAATAAGCAAGGCAGCCTGACGAAAACAATCCTGGTAACTTTCGTAGGAAAAATCCCAGAGAAAATAGACCTGGGAATTTTTGGAAAATATACCACAAAAACCTACTACCCTGAACCTCTCAGATGCTACAAATGTCAGAAATTTGGGCATCACAAGGCTCAATGCATATCTCAGGTAGAGATATGTGCAGTATGCAGCAAGAGGCACCCGACTGAAGAGTGCATAAACAAACATAAAGCTGGAGAACCAACCACACCCAGGTGCTCAAATTGCCACCTCAAACATACCGCTATGGCCTGGGGTTGCCCAGCAAGACTGGCTATAGTAAAGGCTGCTCTTCCAAAGGAACCAGAAGGGCAAAGAAGTAGATCTAGGGGAAGAAACATCCCCAAACCCCAGCCCCGTAAAAGGTTCTACACGAGGGCAGAACTGGAACAGTCCAGAAGAGATTTCAGCCGAAACAGGAAAAGAACACCGTCCAGACCAGCTACAAACACACGGCAAGCACCAAAACCTCTGCCGAGAACAATGTGGCTCAAAACGGCCGAGCTAAAGGAGAAGCTTACAAACTTCTCCACCAGCATCATCCAGAATGGCATGGACATAGAAGCCATCAAAACAGGGATAGAAGAACTATTAAAAAGCCTTCTCAAGGGTAATTCCAAGTCCCCCTCCCCCTCTACCGCTATGCAGGAGACAGCCCCCGCGGCTGCAACAAATCCCTCCCCAACACCCTCATCCCAACATACCACCTCCCCCCATGATCCTACACCTTCCTCATCCACCAAACCCCAAAACCTCACCCCTCTCCCCTCACATTCATCATCTTCATCAAATACGGTAGATGATAACTCCATCACTTTTGCACCAAGAGACCCCAGGCGCTTCTCCCTAACGTACAACAATGCTGAAGATAATTAACTGGAATGCTGATGGAGTGAGGCCTAAAACAGCTACACTTATTGCAGTCTGCAAAACAGAAAATGTAGACATCATCCTACTTCAGGAAACCCGTCTAAAAACAGGAACTAAGTTTAGAATAGCTGGGTATAATGCCTATACAACTCCAGACACAACCCCAGACATAGGCACTGACAGGGGACTGGCTATCCTCATCAAGAATACAATCCCAGCAGTAAGAGTACACAATCCGATCCCCTGCGGAGAGAATGTGGAGAGCATGGCAATTAGAATAACTCTGCAAAACCAGAGACTAGACATATACAATCTCTACAGGAAAATAAATAGAGAAAGCCCAGGAGAACTACAACTGACGCAGCTCTTCGCCCATGCAACTGACACACCTACAATAATATGTGGGGACTTCAACGCACATCATCCCCTACTATCTTCCCCGACAATCACTAACCAGGCAGGGGAGCACGTAGCTTACTCTCTGGAGGAATTTGAGGGAGTCGCACTGCTCAACACAGGGCAATCCACACATATAAGAGGAGGCAGATTAGATCTAACATTTGCCACAACAACAATCAGGCACCTTACAAGATGGCAAGTGCATCCCACATTAGTCAGCGACCACTTTGCAACAATGACAGAATTGGAAATGCAACAACTACCTCCAATACCGCCACCTCCACCAAGATGGAATCAAGACTTGGCAAACTGGGTTATTTTCAGACTAGCACTTGAAGAATGGGCAGCACAGTACACGCCCCCAGAGGATATAGACCAACTAGAAAAAGACCTAGTTGACGCCATACATAATGCAGCAAATAAAGCAATGCCAATAAAGACAGCTCAGAGGAACTACAGCTACAAAGACTCCTGGTACTACTGCCAAGAGGTAAGACAGCTGAAAACCCTATTAAACAGAGTGACAAAGATCTACAGAAGAAGAGCAACAGCTGAAAACAGAGAGTTGCTACAAACAGTCAAAAATGACGTCCATCAGAGGCTCCAGGAAATAAGAATTGAAAAATGGCTGGAATGGTGTGCTAAACTATCAGAGCACACATCCCTTTCAGAACTATGGAAATGGCTGAACAGAGTAGCCGGAAAAAAGAAGTCAGCGATAGCAACTCACCCTCAACCTCTAGAAGAAGCAGAGAGACTAGCAACGTCCTTTGCTAACAGGACAAAATCTGACAATCTCTCTCCTGAAACCAGAAGACGACAGGATCAGCTTGCACCGATCAGATGGGAAGAAGTTAACGAGGCTTGCTTCACACCAGATGACACGGACACCCCTTACACAGTAGAAGAACTAAGGGCAGTATACAAAACTGGCAAAGATACAGCACCAGGAGCAGACAGGATAACATACACAATGATAAGTAACATGGGTCCTGCAGGAGAAAACGCCTTCCTGAGGATCATGAACAAAACACATGCAGAGCACACAAGACCGCAGACTTGGAGGCAACAAGACACAAAGCCAATTCCAAAACCTAAAGATCCAGACAACCCGAGACCCATAGCACTAGTCTCCTGCATGGAAAAAACTGGAGAGAAAATGGTGCTCAACAGGATAACATACAAAATTGGTCCTCTACACAAACAGCTATATGCATACCAACAAGGAGTAGGAACTACAGAGTGTCTGACAGATGTCCTCAGCTACATAAATCAAGGAAAGGCTGTAGTAGTCTTCATAGACTTTGAAAAAGCCTTCGAGCTAGCCAGTCCAGCAGCAGTACTCCACTCACTGATGAAGAAAGGAGTCAAAGGACACCTTCTAGCCTGGACAAAAAACTATGTGCTAAGAAGACAGGCGAGGGTCAAATTCCAAGGGGTGATATCCACCTTCCATGACTTGGAAAATGGCACACCACAGGGAGGAATACTAAGTCCTCTCCTATTCAATATTCTCATGGAGAACCTAGCCTCACTGCAGCTTCCCGAAGGCGTAGAAATTTTCATATACGCTGACGACGTGTGCATAGTCGCAAGAGGACCTGTCAGAGTGCCTAGAATGCAAAGAGCCCTCAATGAAATCAGCAAAAAGTCGGAGGAACTAGGCCTCAAAATCAATATAAATAAGACAAAGGCCATGGCAGTAAAAGCACACAGACCACTCCAACCACTCACAATAGGAGCTGAACCGCTAGAGTGGGTGGACAAGTACATGTATCTGGGAATCATCCTAGACCAGCAACTAACCTTCAAGAACGAAATCAAATACCTGAAGGAAAGAGCAGAAGCAAGAACAGCAGCAATGAGATATATGTCATCTTTGAAGGATGGTGCAAATGAACATGTACAGAAAACGTACTATATAGCCTGCACCAGATCATTGATAGACTATGCTGCCCCCGCCCTGGTAAAGCTAACAGAGGCACAAAAGGAAACTCTAGAAGTAATACAGAACAAGGCAATGAGACTCATGCTTGGGGCACCAATGTGGACAAGACTGTGCAACCTCAGGCTTGAAACTAACATGCCAAAAGTAGAAGATAGGATTGCACAGAGAAATGCCAGTACAATGGCAAAAATCTTCCTCTCAGAGAGAGACTCAATCTCCAAGACCAGAACAAAGGGAGAACTAAATAAACATCCAGAGATTCGGAGCCCGAACTCCTACGGAAAAGACCAAAGTGACAACATCAAGAGGTTAGATATGGCAGAGGCAATGCTGAACATGAGACCAGACACAGCGCAGGATGTGCAACATATCCCGCCCTGGAAAAGGGATTATGCAAAATTCCATTACACACACCTTCCCAGAGCAAAAGAAGACTGCCCAAGAGAGGAACTAAGAGCAGCAGCCTACGAGTCTATCAGGAACACTGAAATCCTGGGGGCCCAAACATACTACACCGACGGCACTGTGGATCCAGAGAATAAAACTACTGGAGCAGCAGTATATTCAAACAATTTCCAAGCATGCTGGAGAACATCAAACTGTGCCTCAACAATGCAGACAGAATTAGTAGCGATAAGACAGGCACTACTGTACTCTCTGGAGAATGAGGAAGGACCCGTCATCATCCACACTGACTCCAAATCCTCCATGCAGGCCTTGCAACAAATTAGAATTAAAGAGAACAAGGCCTTGCTGGCTGGGATCAAGTCACTGCTCTACCAGCACAGCGAAAGAGGAAGACCAGTCACTATGAACTGGATACCGAGTCACATAGGAATTCCAGGCAATGATAAAGCGGATGAACTAGCCAAGAGCACAAGGTACATTGACAGAGTGCAGATCCACATACAACCTGCACTACAACAGATCAAAAATGCCATAAAACCGCTCATGAAAGCAAACATGCTGGAAGACCTACGGGCATGGACAGATCACTCCCCAACTGCCAGATGGTACAAATGGGCAACCGACCTAGTGCCTCCCCCCATAGACAGGCACACACCGAGAAAACTAGCTGTATGTATTCACAGACTAAGGCTAGGATACAGAGCCTGCTGGGAAATTGTTAACCCCAGTGTCAGACCATGTGAGCACTGTGAGGAAGAAACACAGCAGCCTCTCCTACACTACCTGCTAGAATGCAGAGAGACAGCACTGCTCAGAGGCGAAGTACAAGCTGATGTAAACTCACCAGACGCAGCTAAAATAGCAGCAACACTTGCAAAGGCAATAGTCGAGGACATCGACACACATGCCCAGCTGCTAGTAAACTTACCGCCACCAAGATAGAACAATGCAATGAGAATACTTAAACTTCTCACTTTCTACTTTCCAGCTGAATTAAGTAATGTAATGTTAAGTGTGTTCAGAGTGGCACTGGCCACCAACTCACTTAACATGTACTTTCATACTACCACTACAAACTAACCAAGACGGCCCTCTTTAACTACCACCATCATCCTCCTCAACTCATCCCATCCCCTCACCGTAAGGCCCTATACACATCATCTCTGTCTTATTCCAACTAAACTACTCTACCACTAAGAATACTCTGCAGGGACTCTAGGGTTTAAAGGGTTGGACAACCCCACCTGCAATGTTTCTCTATTTTTCTTTCAAAGGCCTTACATCTTCAAACTACTACTATCCGTGACATGATGGCCCCCTCCCACTACAACCATCATCCTTCCTCCATCCACAACTGTCTCTACTACTAAATCTCTTTCACATTTCCTATAACAAATGACCTTCTGAAATTTTCAGATCACCTACGGGCCAAACAAGGGAAAGGCCCGTGCCAACACAAGAGTTGGCTTAATACAATACAACAAACAACAACGGCCCAGGCTACGTATACGTTACTCATCGCCTTAGCAAGATGGCACGTACGAAGCAAACTGCCCGCAAGTCCACCGGAGGCAAGGCCCCCCGAAAGCAGCTGGCTACCAAGGCTGCTCGTAAATCTGCTCCTGCTACAGGAGGTGTGAAGAAGCCTCACCGTTACAGGCCCGGTACCGTGGCCCTTCGTGAGATCCGTCGCTACCAGAAGAGCACCGAGCTGCTCATCAGAAAGCTGCCCTTCCAGCGTCTCGTTCGAGAGATTGCCCAGGACTTCAAGACCGACCTCCGTTTCCAGTCTTCCGCCGTCATGGCGCTGCAGGAGGCATCCGAGGCCTACCTCGTCGGTCTCTTTGAAGACACCAACTTGTGCGCCATCCACGCCAAGAGGGTCACCATCATGCCCAAGGACATCCAGCTTGCCCGCCGCATTCGTGGAGAGCGAGCCTAAATCCTTCCTAGTGTACGGCGGCACCACAACACGCTGTACCTACCATCCGGCCCTTTCTAAGGGCCACACATACCTTTCTATAAGAACAAAAATCGTTGACGCACATCATCATGTTCTTGCAATAAATGAATCAATCAATCAATAAACAAACACCTTCCAATCTCATGAGTCAATGACTGATAATGCAATGCAATGCAATGAGCAACACCATAAACTAATTGATGAACTCTCTCTCTCTCTCTCTCTCTCTCTCTCTCTCTGTGTGTGTGTGTGTGTGCATGTGTGTTTGTTCAGACATAAAATGATTATTAAAGCAGTAATGATAGCTATCACCATTAGTAACTGGTACCGTATTTTTCGGTAATAAATAAGAACTGCATATGCGGGAAGAAGTCAATGGAAGTTAGTAATATAATATAATGTAAACAGTTTATGCGGCAAAAAGCTATCGATAAAAACGAAAAGAATTATGATTCAAGAGAGAAATAAAAGCGTGACGCCAACAGCATCTGGTGTTCCCAGGCGGTCACCCATCCAAGTACTGACCAGACCCAACGTTGCTTAACTTCGCTGATCGGACGAGAAGCGGTGCTTTCAACGTGGTATGGCCGTTGGCGAGGATTAAGTGTTTGGAACTTGTACTGATGATGATACATTTTGACATAAATCTTACATAGAGCCTCTCTCTCTCTCTCTCTCTCTCTCTCTCTCTCTCTCTCTCTCTCTCTCTCTCTCTCTCTCTCTCTCTCTCTCCATCAAATTCACGAGCGTAATGCACGAAAATGTACGCTTCATCACCGTGTGGCTTTGCCCAGTGTGACAGTTATTATTATTATTCTCTACCTACCTACCTACCTACCTACCTACCTACCTACCTACCTACCTACCTACCTACCTACCTACCTACTATCTATCTATCTATCTATCTATCTATCTATCTATCTATCTATCTATCTATCTATCTATCTTCATTATTTCTGACCCCAACTCCCGTATGATTCTGATAATGACATTTCATCTCTCTCTCTCTCTCTCTCTCTCTCTCTCTCTCTCTCTCTCTCTCTCTCTCTCTGTCAATTGAACAAAGTTGAAGTTCAAATGAAAAGTGTCGATTGACCCTCAATTTCACACACACACACACACACACACACACACACACACACACACACACACACACACACACACACACACTAGATTAAAAAAAAAAAAAAAAAAAAAGTAACTTTGACATTAAAGAAACTGACCTTTGAATGAAAAAACTTGACTTGCAAATGAACAAAGTTGAAGTTCAAATGAAAAGTGTTGATTGACCCTCAATTTCTCTCTCTCTCTCTCTCTCTCTCTCTCTCTCTCTCTCTCTCTCTCTCTCTCTCTCTCTCTCACACACACACACACCAAAAAAACTAGGTTTAATGAAATTAATTAAAAGAAAAAAAAAAAAATGCAACATCACCTGACTGTGTGTATGTAGCGAGAATGTCAAAATTCTCGAGAATTGATTCTTGAGAATTTCCCAGTGTCAATTCCCAGAGAATGTCAAATTTTTCGAATGTCGATAATTTCAAATTGTCGATCCCCGAGAATTGCAAATTGTTGATTCTCGAGAATTGCACATTCTAGATTCTCGAGAATTTCAAGTTCTTGATTCTCGAGAATTGTCAATTTCCGTATCTCGAGAATTGCACATTCTTGCTTCTCGATCACACCAAACTGTCGGTTGTTGAGAATTTCAAATTCTCGAATCTCGAGAATTTCAAAGCTCCTGAATCACGGGAATTGCCAGTTCTTGATTCTCGAGAATTTCAACGCTCACAAATCTCGAGGATAAAAAAAAATCCTCGATTCTTGAGCATTTCCAATTCTCGATTCCCAGGGAATGTCAAGTTTCTCGAATGTCATTCTCGACCGTCCAGAACTGCAAATTCTTGATTCTCGAGAATTCCAAGGCTCTCGAATGGCCAATTCTCGAGCCCCGAGGATTGCACATTCTTGATTCTCGATCACACCGAATTGCCGATTGTCTGAGAATGTCAAATTCTCGAACCTCGAGAATTTCAACGTTCTCAAAACTCGAGGTTGACAAACCCTCGGTTCTTGGGTATTTCCAATTCTCCACTCCCAGGGACTGCCACATTTCTCGAACGTCGAGAATTTCAAATTCTCGACCGTCCAGAATTGCAAATTCTTGATTCTCGAGAATTCCAAGACTCACGAATCTCGAGAATTGCCACTTCTCGATCCCCGAGAATTGCATATTCTTGATTGTCGATCACATCAGACTGTCGATTGTCTGAGAATTTCAAATCCTCGAATCTCGAGAATTTCAACGTTCTCGAACCTCGAGGAGTACCAAAAATCCTCGATTCGTGAGCATTTCCAATTCTCGATTCCCAGGGAATGTCGAGTTTCTCGAATGTCATTCTCGACCGTCCAGAACTGCAAATTCTTGATTCTCGAGAATTCCAAGGCTCCCGAATGGCCAATTCTCGAGCTCATTCTTGATTCTCGACCACACCGAATTGCCGATTGTCTGAGAATGTCAAATCCTCGAATCTCGAGAATTTCAACGTTCTCAAATCCCGAGGTTGACAAATCCTCGGTTCTTGGGTATTTCCAATTCTCCATTCCCAGGGACTGCCACATTTCTCGAACGTCGAGAATTTCAAATTCTCGACCGTCCAGAATTGCAAATTCTTGAATCTCGAGAATTCCAAGACTCTCGAATCTCGAGAATTGCCACTTCTCGATCCCCCGAGAATTGCATATTCTTGATTCTCGATCACATCAGATTGTCGACTGTTTGAGAATTTCAAATTCTTGAATCTCGAGAATTTCAAAGTTCTCAAACCTCGATGAGCACCAAAGTAATCCTCGATTCCTGAGCATTCCCAATTCTCGATTCCCAGAGAATGCCGCATTTCTCGAATGTCGAGAATTTCAAATTTTCGACCGTCCAGAATTGCAGATTCTTGATTCTCCAGAACTCCAAGACTCTCGAATCTCGAGAATTGCCACTTCTCGATCCCCGAAAAATTGCCAATTCCTGACCCTCGATCACATCAGATTGTCGAAGGTTTGAGAATTTCACATTCTCGAATCTCGAGAATTTCAACGTTCTCAAATCTCGAGGATTGCCAGATTAATCCTCGATTCCTGAGTATTCCCAATTCTCGATTCCCATAGAATACCAAGTTTCTCGAAACTGGGGATTTTCACATTCTCGACCGTTCAGAATAGCAAATTCTTGATTCTCGTGGCGCCCGACACTCTCGAATCTGGAGAAATGCCAGTTCTCGATTCCCTAGAATGGCGAATTGCTGATTCTCGATCATCACACCCAGTTGCCGATTGTTGAGAATTTGGAATTCTGGGATCTCGATGAGAATTCCAAAGCTCCCGAATCTCGAGAGTCGCGGATTCTTGATTCTGGGGACGTCCGCTGCTCTCGAGTCTGGAGAATTGCCAGTTGTCGATTCCCTGGAATGGCGAATTGGTGGTTCCCGAACGTCACACCCAATTGTCGACTGTTGAGAATTTGAAATTCTGGGATCTCGATGAGAATTCCAAAGCTCCCGAATCCCGAGAATCGCAGATTCTTGATTCAGGGGAAGTCCGATGGTCTCGAGCCTGGAGAATTGCCAGTTCTCGATTCCCTAGAGTGGCGAATTGCTGATTCTCGATCATCACACCCAATCGTCGACAGTTGAGAATTTGAAATTCTGGGATCTCGATGAGAATTCCAAAGCTCCCGAATCTCGAGAATCGCGGATTCTTAATTCTGGGGACGTCCGCTGCTCTCGAGCCTGGAGAATGGCCAGTTGCCGATTCCCTGGAATGGCGAATTGGTGATTCTCGATCATCAGAGCCAGTTGTCGGTTGTTGAGAATTTGAAATTCTGGGATCTCGATGAGAATTCCAAAGCTCCCGAATCTCGAGAGTCGCGGATTCTTGCTTCTGGGGGCGTCCGCTGCTCTCGAGCCTGGAGAATTGCCAGTTGTCGATTCCCTGGAGTGGCGAATTGGTGGTTGCCGAACGTCACACCCAATTGTCGACTGTTGAGAACTTGAAATTCTGGGATCTCGATGAGAATTCCAAAGCTCCCGAATCCCGAGAATTGCAGATTCTCGATTCAGGGGAAGTCCGACGGTCTCGAGCCTGGAGAATTGCCAGTTCTCGATTCCCTAGAGTGGCAAATTGCTGATTCTCGATCATCACACCCAATCGTCGACTGTTGAGAATTTGAAATTCTGGGGTCTCGATGAGAATTCCAAAGCTCCCGAATCTCGAGAATCGCGGATTCTTGATTCTGGGGACGTCCGCTGCTCTCGAGCCTGGAGAATGGCCAGTTGCCGATTCCCTGGAATGGCGAATTGGTGATTCTCGAGCATCAGAGCCAGTTGTCGACTGTTGAGAATTTGAAATTCTCGGATCTCGATGAGAATTCCAAAGCTCCCGAATCCCGAGAATTGCAGATTCTTGATTCAGGGGAAGTCCGATGGTCTCGAGCCTGGAGAATTGCCAGTTCTCGATTCCCTAGAGTGGCAAATTGCTGATTCTCGATCATCACACCCAATCGTCGACTGTTGAGAATTTGAAATTCTGGGATCTCGATGAGAATTCCAAAGCTCCCGAATCTCGAGAATCGCGGATTCTTAATTCTGGGGACGTCCGCTGCTCTCGAGCCTGGAGAATGGCCAGTTGTCGATTCCCTGGAATGGCGAATTGGTGATTCTCGGTCATCAGAGCCAGTTGTCGGTTGTTGAGAATTTGAAATTCTGGGATCTCGATGAGAATTCCAAAGCTCCCGAATCTCGAGAGTCGCGGATTCTTGATTCTGGGGGCGTCCGCTGCTCTCGAGCCTGGAGAATTGCCAGTTGTCGATTCCCTGGAGTGGCGAATTGGTGGTTCCCGAACGTCACACCCAATTGTCGACTGTTGAGAATTTGAAATTCTGGGATCTCGATGAGAATTCCAAAGCTCCCGAATCTCGAGAATCGCGGATTCTTGATTCTGGGGACGTCCGCTGCTCTCGAGCCTGGAGAATTGCCAGTTGCCGATTCCCTGGAATGGCGAATTGGTGATTCTCGAGCATCAGAGCCAGTTGTCGACTGTTGAGAATTTGAAATTCTCGGATCTCGATGAGAATTCCAAAGCTCCCGAATCCCGAGAATTGCAGATTCTTGATTCAGGGGAAGTCCGATGGTCTCGAGCCTGGAGAATTGCCAGTTGTCGATTCCCTGGAGTGGCGAATTGGTGGTTCCCGAACGTCACACCCAATCGTCGACTGTTGAGAATTTGAAATTCTGGGATCTCGATGAGAATTCCAAAGCTCCCGAATCCCGAGAGTCGCGGATTCTTGATTCTGGGGGCGTCCGCTGCTCTCGAGCCTGGAGAATTGCCAGTTGTCGATTCCCTGGAGTGGCGAATTGGTGGTTCCCGAACGTCACACCCAATTGTCGACTGTTGAGAATTTGAAATTCTGGGATCTCGATGAGAATTCCAAAGCTCCCGAATCTCGAGAATCGCGGATTCTTGATTCTGGGGACGTCCGCTGCTCTCGAGCCTGGAGAATTGCCAGTTGCCGATTCCCTGGAATGGCGAATTGGTGATTCTCGAGCATCAGAGCCAGTTGTCGACTGTTGAGAATTTGAAATTCTCGGATCTCGATGAGAATTCCAAAGCTCCCGAATCCCGAGAATTGCAGATTCTTGATTCAGGGGAAGTCCGATGGTCTCGAGCCTGGAGAATTGCCAGTTCTCGATTCCCTAGAGTGGCAAATTCCAGTTCTCGATTCCCTAGAGTGGCAAATTGCTGATTCTCGATCATCACACCCAATCGTCGACTGTTGAGAATTTGAAATTCTGGGATCTCGATGAGAATTCCAAAGCTCCCGAATCTCGAGAATCGCGGATTCATGATTCTGGGGACGTCCGCTGCTCTCGAGCCTGGAGAATGGCCAGTTGCCGATTCCCTGGAATGGCGAATTGGTGATTCTCGAGCATCAGAGCCAATCGTCGACTGTTGAGAATTTGAAATTCTGGGATCTCGATGAGAATTCCAAAGCTCCCGAATCTCGAGAATCGCGGATTCTTAATTCTGGGGACGTCCGCTGCTCTCGAGCCTGGAGAATGGCCAGTTGTCGATTCCCTGGAATGGCGAATTGGTGATTCTCGATCATCAGAGCCAGTTGTCGGTTGTTGAGAATTTGAAATTCTGGGATCTCGATGAGAATTCCAAAGCTCCCGAATCTCGAGAGTCGCGGATTCTTGATTCTGGGGGCGTCCGCTGCTCTCGAGCCTGGAGAATTGCCAGTTGTCGATTCCCTGGAGTGGCGAATTGGTGGTTCCCGAACGTCACACCCAATTGTCGACTGTTGAGAATTTGAAATTCTGGGATCTCGATGAGAATTCCAAAGCTCCCGAATCCCGAGAATTGCAGATTCTTGATTCAGGGGAAGTCCGACGGTCTCGAGCCTGGAGAATTGCCAGTTCTCGATTCCCTAGAGTGGCAAATTGCTGATTCTCGATCATCACACCCAATCGTCGACTGTTGAGAATTTGAAATTCTGGGATCTCGATGAGAATTCCAAAGCTCCCGAATCCCGAGAATCGCGGATTCATGATTCTGGGGACGTCCGCTGCTCTCGAGCCTGGAGAATGGCCAGTTGCCGATTCCCTGGAGTGGCGAATTGGTGGTTCCCGAACGTCACACCCAATCGTCGACTGTTGAGAATTTGAAATTCTGGGATCTCGATGAGAATTCCAAAGCTCCCGAATCCCGAGAATCGCAGATTCTTGATTCAGGGGAAGTCCGATGGTCTCGAGCCTGGAGAATTGCCAGTTCTCGATTCCCTAGAGTGGCAAATTGGTGGTTCCCGAACGTCACACCCAATTGTCGACTGTTGAGAATTTGAAATTCTGGGATCTCGATGAGAATTCCAAAGCTCCCGAATCTCGAGAATCGCGGATTCTTGATTCTGGGGACGTCCGCTGCTGCTCTCGAGCCTGGAGAATGGCCAGTTGTCGATTCCCTGGAATGGCGAATTGGTGATTCTCGATCATCAGAGCCAGTTGTCGGTTGTTGAGAATTTGAAATTCTGGGATCTCGATGAGAATTCCAAAGCTCCCGAATCTCGAGAGTCGCGGATTCTTGATTCTGGGGGCGTCCGCTGCTCTCGAGCCTGGAGAATGGCCAGTTGTCGATTCCCTGGAGTGGCGAATTGGTGGTTCCCGAACGTCACACCCAATTGTTGACTGTTGAGAATTTGAAATTCTGGGATCTCGATGAGAATTCCAAAGCTCCCGAATCTCGAGAATCGCGGATTCTTGATTCTGGGGACGTCCGCTGCTCTCGAGCCTGGAGAATTGCCAGTTGTCGATTCCCTGGAATGGCGAATTGGTGGTTCCCGACCGTCACACCCAATTGTCGATTGTTGAGAATTTGAAATTCTGGGATCCCGATGAGAATTCCAAAGCTCTCGAATCTCGAGAATTGCACATTCTTGATTCTCGGGACGTCCGCTGCTCTCGAAGCTGGAGAATTGCCGGTTCTCGATTCCCTAGAATGGCGAACGGGTGATTCTCGACCGTCACACCCAATTGTCGAATGTTGAGAATTTCACATTCTCGGATCTTGACGAGAATTCCAAAGCTCCCGAATCTCGAGGATTGCAGATCCTTGATTCTGGGGAAGTCCGCTGCTCTCGAGCCTGGAGAATTGCCAGTTGTCGATTCCCTAGAATGGCGAATTGCTGATTCTCGGGCATCACACCCAACCGTTGAGAATTTGAAATTCTCGGATCTCGATGAGAATTCCAAAGCTCCCGAATCTCGAGAATTGCGGACTCTTGATTCTGGGGAAGTCCGATGCTCTCGAACCCGGAGAATTGCCAGTTGTCGATTCCCTGGAATGGCGAATTGCTGGTTCTCGATCATCACAGCCAATTGCCGATTGTTGAGAATTTCAAATTCCCGGATCTCGATGAGAATTCCATAGCTCCCGAATCTCGAGAATTGCACATTCTTGATTCTGGGGAAGTCCGATGCTCTCGAATCTGGAGAATCGCCGGTTCTCGATTCCCTAGAATGGCAAATTGCTGATTCTCGGACATCACACCCGATTGTCGATTGCTGAGAATTCCAAATTCTCGGATCCCGATGAGAATTGCAAAGCTCTCGAAACTCGAGAATTGTAAATTCTTGATTCTTGAGCATTTCAACGTTCTCAAATCTCGAGGATTGCAAACCCCCGATTCTTGAGTATTTCCAATTCTCGATTCCCAGAGAATGTCAAGTTTCTCCTCGAATGTCGAGAATTTTTCAGGCTGTCGATTCTCCAGAATTGCAAATTCTTGATTCTCGAGAATTCCAAAACTCTCGGATCCGGAGAATTGGCAGTTCTCGATTCCCTAGAATTGCATATTCTTGATTCTCGATCACACCAAATTGCCGATTGTTGAGAACTTCAAATTCTCGAATCTCGAGAATTCCAAAGCTCCCGAACCTCGAGGAGAATTTCAGCGTTCTCAAACCTCGAGGATTCCAAAGGTCTCGAACCTCGAGAATTTCAGCGAGCGCTCTCAAACCTCGAGGAGGAGGAGGAGGAGGAGGAGGAGGAGGAGGAGGAGGAGGAGGAGGAGGAGGAGGATTACAGACAGTTGGTTTTTTTTTGAGAATTTCCAAGCCCCGATTCCCAGGGAATGTCGAATGTCTCGAATTGGAATTTCTCGACTGCAGAGAATTGCTGCAAATTCTTGATTCTCGAGAAGTGCAAAATTCTCGAGAATTGCCCATCCCCGAGAATTGCATATTCTTGATTCTCGAGAATTTCAAGTTCTCTAATCTCGACAGCTTCTTCAAATTCTCGAACCTCTAGAATTGCAAATTCTCCATCCTCGAGAATTGCAAACCCCTCGAAACCCTGAGCATTTGCAAAGTCCCGAAAGCTGCAAGTCCTCCATTCCCGAGAATTTCAATATTCTCGAATCTCGGGAATGAGAAATTCTCGATTCCAGGAGAATTGCACATTCTTAATTCTCGGGAACTGCAAATTCTCTTGGTTGGTTCTTCTCGATCATTTCAAATCCTCGAGTCTCGAGAATTGCAAATTCTTACAGTAGAGTCTCTGTTCTCGAGAATCTCAAATTCCCCGACCAACCCCTAGAACTTCAAGTTCTTTACTGTCGAGAACTGCAAATTCCTGATTCTCGAGAATTTCAAATTCCCCCCGCACCTCTAGAACTGCAGATACTCTACTGTCGAGAAGTGCAAATTCCCGAACCTCCAGAATTTGAAAACTCCCGATTCACGAGAATTTCAAGATTCTCGGATGTCGAGAATGACAAATTCTCGATTCCAGAGAACTGCACATTCTTAATTCTGGAGAGCTGCAAATTCTTGATTCTCGAGAATTTCAAATTCCCGAATGTCGAGAACTGCAAATTGTTGATTGTGGAGAATTTCAAATTCTCGAGCGAACCCCTACTGTAGAATTGCTAATTGCCTGTTGTCGAGAATTGCAACATCTCGGTTCTCGGGAATTTGAAAATTCTCGAATCTCGCTCGGGAATTGCAAGTTCTTGATCCTGGAGAATTAACTGCAGATTCTCGAATCTCGAGAGCTGAAAATTCCCGATCCTCGGTAATATCAAATTTTCGGTTCTTGAGAATTTCAAATTCTCGAGTGCCGAGAACTGCAGCAGCAGCAGCAGCAAGTTCTTGATTGTCGAGAGTTGCGGCTTCTCGAGTCTCGAGAACTGAAAATTCTCGACCATATCAAATTCTTGGCTCTTGAGAATTTCAAATTGCCGAAACTCGAGAATTGCAAAGTTGCCGAATTACAATTCTCGATTCCAGAAGCGTCAGAGTTCCCCTAATCTCGAAAGTGACAAATTGTCGAGACTGTGAAACCCTCAGGAGGAATTTCGAAATTCCCGAATCTCGAGAATTTCAAATTCTCGAACCCTGAGCATTGAAAATTGTCGAATGAATCTCGTGAATTGAAAATTCTCGATTCTCGAGAATTTGAAATGCCGAAGAATCGAGAACTGGAAATTCTTGACAATCGGGAATTTGCAATTCTCGAGATTCGAGAATTTATAATTCGAATCGAGAATTTGCACCCCTGGAGACTAGAGAATCTTGAAACAGTCGAGATTTGAGAATTTTGAAATCCTCTGGAATGGAGAATTTGCAATTCTCGAGAATTTTGACACATTTTCTTTTCCGAATTGAATTCCATTTGTATGAAATTGAAAGTCGGTTTTTCAAATTTGAAATGTAGCTTTTTTTTTTTTTTTTTCAATTGCGGCTCAACTTTTGACATTTGCAAGGAAGGCCACTATACATTTTTTTTTTCTTTTAATACGAAAGCCAACTCTGTTAAAGCGCAGTTCAATTTTCAGTCAACATGAATGAATGAATGAATGAATGAATGAATGAATGAATGAGTGAGTGAATGAATGAATGAGTGAATGAATGCCATATTTTTCATTGGAATGAGCTTCAGGTTTTTGACTATGAAAGCCAACTTTTTTCTTTTTTTAAATGAAGTTCAACTTTTTCCAGTTGAGGGTGAAAGGGTGTAGAGCCACACACTATTATGTATAAATAAATGATAATAATAATAATAATAATAATAATAATAATAATAATAATAATAATAATATACATAAAACATCACGCTGAGAACCAACCGAATTGGCTGAAAACCACACACACTTATATAAAAATTCTCACATCTTTTCTAAATACCAGAAGCCAAGCCTGTTAAAAAATTCATAAATGAGCCAACATCAATGTTATTTATGGCCTAAAATTTCAGTCACGGTTTTACCATCTACAGCAGACGGTACCTCAGGCTTCCGAGAGAGGAGAGAGAGAGAGAGAGAGAGAGAGAGAGAGAGAGAGAGAGAGAGAGAGAGAGAGAAGAAGGGGAAGAAATCAGTTTAAAAAAAAAAAAAAAAAAAAAAAAAAAAAAAAAAAGAGTCCAAAAGCGCAAAAATTAGGCCAAAACGGGCAGGGGTTCAGTGTACAGTATACTACTATAGGATGTCATTTCGATTTCTTTCTTATAGTCAAAAGATGTGGCTCCAATATGGAGCCTGATTGTGGCAGCAAAAGCAGACCCTTGCAACAGCAAGGATTTACTTCTTCTCAGTCTTCTTGGGCAAGAGAACGGCCTGGATGTTAGGCAGGACGCCTCCCTGGGCGATGGTCACGCCAGACAGCAACTTGTTGAGCTCTTCGTCGTTGCGAATGGCCAGTTGCAAGTGACGGGGGATGATCCTGGTCTTCTTGTTGTCACGGGCAGCGTTACCGGCCAACTCGAGTACCTCAGCAGCCAAGTACTCCATGACTGCAGCCAGGTAGACTGGAGCGCCTGCTCCTACACGTTCAGCATAGTTGCCCTTGCGCAACAGGCGGTGGATACGTCCCACGGGGAATTGAAGGCCAGCTCTGCTGCTGCGAGACTTGGACTTTCCCTTGACTTTGCCTCCTTTGCCGCGACCAGACATGATGAAAGGATCTCTCGTGCGATGCGTTAGCTCGAACCAACTGATGCCGCCAACTCGGGAACCTAGCAATTTTATACCCTCCGGCTGGCTTGCACACTGCACATGGCAGCCAATCAATATGCAACCCGCATTTGAATCAGCCAATGAAAAATAGACTGCCCGTTTCTTCAAACCCGCCGGTTACGTATAAAATGGTAAGGGCTGAGTGGTGATGGCGCAGTGCTCTCTCAGCTCCCACTGAGAGAACACCTCCCAGACCTTCCTGCTCTGCTGCTTCCTGAGGACCTGCCTGCTTGCCTGCTTCTGCTGCTGCTGCTGCCACTGCTGCTGACCTGCTGCTGACCTGCTGCTGCTGCTGACACCCCAGGACCTGCCTGCTGTTGCTGCACTGCTTCTGCCCTGCTGACTGCTTGTAAGGGCTGCCCTGCTGCTGCTCCTGCCGTGCACGCCGCTAAAGGGCGTCTTCAGAGCCTTCTGCAGAAGGCTCAACCTATATATTTGGCTGGTTTACAGCTCTTTCTATAAGAAAGAATAAAATTACTGACACACTAACTTTTCTACTAACTAGACTCTCCTGTGGAACATCTGGTAGCCGTTGTGGTCTTAAAACTCCAGTTGAAGCAGGAATAAAGAGTCGAAATCTTCCACTCTCGCCGTCTGTGGCAAGTGGCACAGGACCGTTAGGCTTGGCGCCTATAAGCCAAGTGTAGAGATAGGATAGGAATACGACGGAGAAAAGAGTAAGTTTTAAAAATAAACTGGTGTAAGAGTTTGATTACCCTCAAACCCCCTGACTGTAGGACTTGACTGCTGGGTCGTCTTAGTGCTCCAAGAGCAGTAAGGGGAATCCCCAGCTGCAACTGCTGCAGTCAGTACATAGCTACTGATAGGATAGATAGGGCCTCCCCATCCTCATAATTATAACATTTGAATTTCAGGTTCTTTTTTAACTCATATTTCTACTCCAAGTATAACTTTGTCTGGGGCCTTAGGGCTTAAAGGGTTGGACAACCCGACCAGTCACACTGTCTGTCTCTCCCTCCCCACTTCTTACGACTTGGAATGACTCTGGAAATGGATACACAAACGAACCCCACCACCATGGAAACCGGAACCGGAACTGAAGACGGACGTAGGAAAAGAACTAATGAACAGGACGAAGATGGAAACCAAGACTGGCAAATAGCACAGTCTAAAAGAACAAAAAGGCACGGTAAAAGAATCACGATCAGCGAACACGAGGAAACCAACCCAACATCAACTAGAACCAACCAAACAAGGAATGAGAACCAGCCAAAACCAACTTACTTCAGGGTCCTTGCAAGTAACCCCACTGAGGCTTACAGAGCTGTAGCGGACTTTGAAAGAAAGAATAAAAACCTAAAAATGCTGGCAAGACCCAATAAGCAGGGACACTGGACAATCTCAACAAGAGATCAAAAGGCCTTATCCATCCTAAGGAACACCTCGGCCATCAACCTAAAAGAACTGAAAGAAGAAGACAGAATCAAAAAAGCAGTTGTTGTCGGCTACCCATTTGAACTACATGAAAGCCGAATAAAAGAACTGGAATATGTAACTGCTGCGGAAAGAATGAAAAATAAGCAAGGCAGCCTGACGAAAACAATCCTGGTAACTTTCGTAGGAAAAATCCCAGAGAAAATAGACCTGGGAATTTTTGGAAAATATACGACAAAAACCTACTACCCTGAACCTCTCAGATGCTACAAATGTCAGAAATTTGGGCATCACAAGGCTCAATGCATATCTCAGGTAGAGATATGTGCAGTATGCAGCAAGAGGCACCCGACTGAAGAGTGCATAAACAAACATAAAGCTGGAGAACCAACCACACCCAGGTGCTCAAATTGCCACCTCAATCATACCGCTATGGCCTGGGGTTGCCCAGCAAGACTGGCTATAGTAAAGGCTGCTCTTCCAAAGGAACCAGAAGGGCAAAGAAGTAGATCTAGGGGAAGAAACCTCCCCAAACCCCAGCCCCGTAAAAGGTTCTACACGAGGGCAGAACTGGAACAGTCCAGAAGAGATTTCAGCCGAAACAGGAAAAGAACACCGTCCAGACCAGCTACAAATACACGGCAAGCCCCAAAACCTCTGCCGAGAACAATGTGGCTCAAAACGGCCGAGCTAAAGGAGAAGCTTACAAACTTCTCCACCAGCATCATCCAGAATGGCATGGACATAGAAGCCATCAAAACAGGGATAGAAGAACTATTAAAAAGCCTTCTCAAGGGTAATTCCAAGTCCCCCTCCCCCTCTACCGCTATGCAGGAGACAGCCCCCGCGGCTGCAACAAATCCCTCCCCAACACCCTCATCCCAACCTACCACCTCCCCCCATGATCCTACACCTTCCTCATCCACTAAACCCCAAAACATCACCCCTCTCCCCTCATCTTCATCATCTTCATCAAATACGGTAGATGATAACTCCATCACTTTTGCACCAAGAGACCCCAGGCGCTTCTCCCTAACGTACAACAATGCTGAAAATAATTAACTGGAATGCTGATGGAGTGAGGCCTAAAACAGCTACACTTATTGCAGTCTGCAAAACAGAAAATGTAGACATCATCCTACTTCAGGAAACCCGTCTAAAAACAGGAACCAAGTTTAGAATAGCTGGGTATAATGCTTATACAACTCCAGACACAACTCCAGACATAGGCACCGACAGGGGACTGGCTATTCTCATCAAGAATACAATCCCAGCAGTAAGAATACACAATCCGATCCCCTGCGGAGAGAATGTGGAGAGCATGGCAATTAGAATAACTCTGCAAAACCAGAGACTAGACATATACAATCTCTACAGGAAAATAAATAGAGAAAGCCCAGGAGAACTACAACTGACGCAGCTCTTTGCCCATGCAACTGACACACCTACAATAATATGTGGGGACTTCAACGCACATCATCCCCTACTATCTTCCCCGACAATCACTAACCAGGCAGGGGAACACGTAGCCTACTCTCTGGAGGAATTTGAGGGAGTCGCACTGCTCAACACAGGGCAATCCACACATATAAGAGGAGGCAGATTAGATCTAACATTTGCCACAACGACAATCAGGCACCTTACAAGATGGCAAGTGCATCCCACATTAGTCAGCGACCACTTTGCAACAATGACAGAATTGGAAATGCAACAACTACCTCCAATACCGCCACCTCCACCAAGATGGAATCAAGACTTGGCAAACTGGGTTATTTTCAGACTAGCACTTGAGGAATGGGCAGCACAGTACACGCCCCCAGAGGATATAGACCAACTAGAAAAAGACCTAGTTGACGCCATACATAATGCAGCAAATAAAGCAATGCCAATAAAGACAGCTCAGAGGAACTACAGCTACAAAGACTCCTGGTACTACTGCCAAGAGGTAAGACAGCTGAAAACCCTACTAAACAGAGTCACAAAGATCTACAGAAGAAGAGCAACAGCTGAAAACAGAGAGTTGCTACAAACAGTCAAAAATGACGTCCATCAGAGGCTCCAGGAAATAAGAATTGAAAAATGGCTGGAATGGTGTGCTAAACTATCAGAGCACACATCCCTTTCAGAACTATGGAAATGGCTGAACAGAGTAGCCGGAAAAAAGAAGTCAGCGATAGCAACTCACCCTCAACCTCTAGAAGAAGCAGAGAGACTAGCAACGTCCTTTGCTAACAGG
>JANJGK010000981.1:97500-262362 GCA_039081455.1 Macrobrachium rosenbergii | reverse complement strand
AAAGTTTTTATTGTTCAGTATAGATATTCATGTTCATGGAAATTCTGAAGGAGCTGAAATGAATGTAGACTTTGGAGGTAAAGAGAGACTGAGGGTTGATGCAATGGAAGTTTGATTGTAGGCGTGAAGAGTATTACATACTTTACGTAAAGTACTGAATGAATTGCAGTTTGCAAAATGTTTTAGTCTTCCCAATTTTAGGTACACTGTCATTTTGTCAAAGAAATGCAATCCCCCCCCATGGGGGATAGTGCCATCAGTGCACCTCGTGCATTGCACTGTAGGCATTACTTGAGGTTCTTTGCAGCGTACCTTCGGCCCCTAGCTGCAACCCCTTTCGTTCCTTTTACTTTACCTCCTCTCATATTCTTTTTCTCCCATCTTACTTTCCACTCTCTCCTAACAATTGATTCATAGTGCAACTGCTTTGAGGTTTTCCTTCTGTTACGCCTTTCAAACCTTTTACTGTCAATTTCCGTTTCAGCACTGAATGACCTGATAGGTCCCAGTGCTTGGCCTTTGGCCTAAATTCTCTGTTCAATTCAATTCAGTTCAAAGAAATGCAAGATTCTCCTCCCGAAGGGGCCAAGTTCCTGTACACAAACAACAGTCTCAGTTCAGATCATGCAAGGTTTTTAAAATAATGAACAGCTGAGGGTGCATTCAGTTGTTATTGAGACAAACTGAATGGGAGGAATTATAGTGTTGAGTCAGATACATTGACAGAACCACAAGAAAAAATTGTGTAGCCATTCTAGTAAGAAGTTGCAGTTGAGTGTCAGGTCCAGGTACTTGTGGAAACCACTGTCTGACTTCTGAGAACCCAGCAGTGAAAATCCATAAGGTGTACGTTTAATATAGATAGTGCAGCTAGCATTTGCAAATAGGACTATTGAATTTGATAGGATGAACTACCAGCTCAGTAAGTTTAATGAATTTGATATAATCAGCTGTAATCTTCATAAATCATAACCTCTTAAAAGAATGACTTTAGGTACGTGCATCTCGTAAGTTCAGTGATTTACCTTTGAAATATGTTTTTATGGAAAGTAAATAAAAATAGAACTGTTCTACTGAGTTTGGTGTAAACGTCAGACCAGTTAAAGACTGCGTTTGCTTAACTGGATAACGCTGAATCTGGTACAGTTAGGAGCACTTTTGCTTGCCACGAACTCCAGTTAAAAACTGCTGGTCTACAAAACTAAGAGTTTGTGGTTCTGTGTGGTGACCAGGATTCAGGATATTCTTTGTATAATTTGTATAGGAATTCAATTCATGTTCAGATGTGACATACTAATTACAGTAGAGGGTTTTACTTTTATGTAGATGTGAGGATTCCTTGTATTGTGCGGTAAAACCTCAGGAGTGGTTAATTTCTCTTGTGGAATTTATTGTTGATTGAACTACTTTCATGGTATATTATTATAATCAGAGTGAAATCTGAATTCATTGAATGGAACGATTCATTTTATATGGTAATCCATGCTAGTTTTAGTGTGATGAAATAGGCGTATGATTTTTACTTTAATTTACTCTTGTTTTTCAATTCTGGTAATGTTCCTGTAGGGGGTAGCGCCATCTGTGCAACTCACATGGCGCATTGTAGGCATTACTAATGATTGTTTGCAGCGTCCCTTCGACCCCTACCTACACCCACTTTTTAGCCTTGCACTTCACCTCCATTCCCACCTCCTGTCTTCCATCGTACTGTCCAGCCACTCCAACTCCCTCTTTAGAAAGCCCCCCTAGTGTTTGGCTTCATAGCCAGATTTATTTAAAATCAGTCACATCAACATGGAGAATTTTTTTGGAGAATATAGCCAGGTTTAATCTGATCACTTCTTGTTTATTTCTTGTATATCCAAACGACAGTAGAGAAGAGAGAATTAGGACCCACAAGTAACGATGGTGCTTAGTATAGATCACAAGTCTTATAATAAGTTCTTCGAGTTTGTAAGAGATTGCTGCCAAGATTAATGTAGTTATTGAGAGAATGAAATTTGTCCATACAAGAGTGTCACAACAGCAGTTTGATTCTTCATTTAGTCTTCAAGGAATGTAAAATGATTGCACAGGAATCTGTTCTTGATATGAATAGCCATTTCGTATTGGAAGTTTGTGAAGGGGAGGCTTCTTGATCTTGAAACAAACTTGAAAAAACCACTTGCCTGTTTGTGTAGAAATCTTAGGACACTATCAGGTTAGGACACTTTTAAGTGTCACTTCAGAGAACCAAGATGTAAGTGAATCATTAGGGATAGCTATAATCTAAGTAAGACGGTTTAAGTTGTCAGGTACAAAAGTATTTCTGTACAGTACCTTGAATTGATGTGACTAGGATCTGATTTAGTGTTTTCCTTTCAGGTTGAGCACCTGGGGAATGATACTCGCTTGGAGGAAAAGAAGCGTTACAATTCCTGTGTGTTGTGTACTTGATGGGACTGACACCTGAGTACGTTTTAGCGACCAAGAAGACCCGTTTATCATCTGGATCCACATCCTTTAATGGTAAGACCTAAATAAAACTAGAATTATTCTGCTTTAGTGTAAATGTGAAACTAGTGCCTTTGGTTATCTGTATAACATTGAAACTGGTACAGTTAGGAACAACTCTGTATGCCCATTAACTCCATTAACTGTAAATTGACCATGTTGAACAATAGGTTTTTTGAAAGTCAGGTGTGGGACTTTTAGAAGAAATTGAAAGATTGATATTCTGCACAAGTGGTTAGTCTTTAGTCAAGTGTACTTGTATATCTTTTGGTTATGAATTCTGTCAGGACAAGTATGGAGAACTAAATGCTATCTGAAACGTTGAATAGTGTCAGTGGAAAAAGCAGAATTTATTAATTACTGTTGTACAGTGGAGATGGTTTCGTTAGGACCACCCAGAGAAACGTCGTCAGGTATTTTAGAGGAGGATGTGGGCTACAAAACTAAGAGTTTGTAGTTTTCTCAGGATATTCTTTGTACAATTTTGATACGAATTTGATCAATAATCAGATGTGAGGATTCCTAGCATGGTATAGCAAAAAAAGTCTGTTAAATGTAGGTATATACTGCTGAACTGAGAGGTTTGTTTCAGCACTGAAGTAGCCCAGAAATACTCAAAAATAATACTGACACTGAGTACAATTATGTACAGTCCATCTCTCAAGTTATGGGAACTACTGTTTCTGTACATTACTAGTAATGTACATGAATGTGGTGAAATATGCAAAGAAAATTAATGTGTCTTATCTTAAACATTCTTGATGTCTGTTGAATGTCCAATAGGTATATTAGTTTTGGGCATAATAGTTATTCAGGAGTACCCACTGTGCAGTCCAGCTGATGACACTCGTATATAGGCGAATTCTGGACATTTCAAAATTGAAAGCCTCCGCAACGAAGTGTTCTGAATTTTGAGAAAATTGCAAGTTTTACAGAAGCTCCTCTATTGACTGCCACAACCCAAAATACATCAACCATACATACATGATTAGAATACAGTACTTATCTAGAATTAATATTACAGTATGCAAGTTCACAGATTCAGAGGTAGTAAAATTTGCAAATACTGTACTACTGCTAAAATGGCTGGTATATCCTGGACAGTTTATATCCACACACTCAGGGAAAAAATCTTTGACCGTGCCAACTGTGACTTCTCCACAGAAATTAACATTGGGTTTCCTGTGTCCGTACCATCTCCAATATGAAGTATTAGCCTTAGGCATCTTCATAACGTGGTAATTGTAATCTCCAGTGATTTGTTTGTTCTGCCTGTGTCAATCAAACTTTGACTTTCCTGCTTTTCAAAGTTGAGCTGTATCAGAGAATTTTGCTGTGAGAGTGTAGCTCCTGAACTGCATTTTAGATCCGTGATTACCGCATTTGTAGTGAATCAGTCAAGACTACATTATTACCGGACAATTTTGGTGTGCAGAATAATTTTAGGGAATTGGAGACAGGCCTGTATTATTAGTGGGCTACTGTGATGGCCTACATTGTTTCTGTAGTACTTTTCACATTATTACTGAATCAATCTTATTGCACAGGGCACTTGTACTGACATGAGAGATAGGCTAAGGTTATTAATGGACGACCTCTGATCTTTTAAATTCAATACTGAAGGACCACATTTTATTTCAGGATGAAACTGATGCAATAAAGAAGTCCCATTTTGACGTGAAGTTTGCTGGACTGAAATGCAGAGGAAAAAAATTTTGAGAGTCCCCGTTGGACATGAGGTTTGCTAGACTGCAATGTAAGGTAAGTCGTCTTAGAAATTGTAGCCTTTCCTGTGATATATGTGAGGTAATTTCAATAGAAAATCTTAAGTTAGCAGTTATATAGGCTCTCTAATTTTGTTTTATTTTTGTGCTTGTAAACTTTTATATTAACATTTTTGAAAAATGGCTGTGCTGTGTTAAACATAGACGCTTAATTTCTTATCTTTTAAAAGTGCAAGGTTTGGAACTGGCAATGTTTGGTTATACAGTAATAATTTTTCAGCTATTCCAGTTTAAGCAGTTGGCTGTCACACTTGCATGGAGTTATTTACATTACTTTTTCACATTTTCATACTGGTTTTCCCTGTTGTCTTGTCTTGATAGATCTGGGGTTTATGAATCCAGCATGTTATCAAAATATTATTGCAATAACTCCAGTATGGAGATGAATTCAATTACTTTTAAGGCTGCTGGCACTGGTTGAAATTCCTTCCCACAACTGAGAGAAGAATTTTGGGTCAGTTTCACAGAAAAAACCGCGATATAGAACGTAGGTTTTTTAGTTTTCTGTAAAAGAAAACTATTGTGACAGCTTTGTGTGTCCGCCAAGTAGATATAAGCTAACTCTAACAGTAGGTAATTATCCGAATAATAAATTCTGTTATGAAAATTTATATTACACGTTACATTTTGGGAACAGTTACACACCTTTAGTGTTTTTTGTTTTTAGCATGTTTGTACCAGCCACCTTTGGATGGTATATTTTCCAATATTTTGTACTATTTTGACATTTCATTCTTTCTAGTTTTTATAGTTTTCCTCTTTTTGGCATTTTCCCTTACTATCCAGTTCACTTTCTGCTTCCTCTTGTATTCAGTGTTCCTTACCTGATATAACGATACAATCTTCATAAAAAAATTGATTAATTTTTCTTGTTTTCTTTCAATATTTGATATCAAGGGACTTTTATCCTTGTCTCTAGTAGAATTTCAATGCTGCCTTCCGTTCCTTGTATTGTTTTCAAAACCATATCTTTCTTGCAAGTTCCCAAAACCAACTGTTTCTATGCAACCATCTTGGTTCTCTTTTGCCAGTGCGTTGGAATATGTAAAACCAAAAGTCTTGTGTTTCATCTGGTCCTAGATGCGGTCATTATTGAATAAGCATTACTCTTGTGTTCTTCTGTCCCACTTTCAACACAGATGCTTTTACATCAGAGTTTGTGCCACAGATGTTTACTGTACATATCCTGTGATGTTGGAATGTCTGTTGAAGCCATTTTCATTGAGCTTATTTTATTTCTGTTTGCATTTTTCCTGGGTGATGCTGTGCACTTCATATCTACTGAAGTATTAGCCTTAGGCATCTTCATAACGTGGTAATCGTAATCTCCAATGATTTGTTTGCTCTGCCTGTGTCAGTCAAACTTTGACTTACCTGCTTTTCAAAGTTGAGTTGTATCAGAGAATTTTGCTGTGAGATTGTAGATCCTGAACTGTATTGTAGATTTGTGATTACTGCATTTGTAGTGAATCAGCCAGGACTACGTTATTATCGGACAATTTTGATGTGCAGAATAATTATAGTGTATTGGAGACAGGCCTGTATTATTAGTGGGTTGCTGTGATGTGCAAGTCATTATGTTATTTTGCATCAAAGTGGGATAGGCCTACATTGTTTCTGTAGTACCTTTCCACATCGTTACTGAATCAGTCTTATGCACAGGGCACTTGTACTGACATGAGAGATAGGCTAAGATTATTAATGGACGACCTCTGATCTTTTAAATTCAATACTGAAGGACCACGTTTTATTTCAGGGTGAAACTAATGCAATACGCAATAAAGAAGACTCATTTTGACATGAAGTTTGCAGGACTGAAATGCAGATGAAAAATATTTATTGAAGAGTCCCTGTTTGACATGAGTTTTACTGGACTGCAATTGAAGGTAAGTCTTCTTAGAAATTGTAGCCTTTCCTGTGATATATGTGAGGTAATTTCAATAGAAAATGTTAAGTTAGCAGTTATAAAGGCTCTGTAATTTTGTTTTTTTTTTTATGCTTGTAAACTCTTAAATTAACATGTTCGAAAAATGGCTGTGCTGTGTTAAATATAGGCACTTAATTTCTTATCTTTTAAAAGTGCAAGGTTTGGAACTGGCAGTGTTTGGATATAATTATCTTCTTTCAGCTGTTCCAGTTTAAGCAATTGGCTATCACACTTACATTGGCTTATTTACATTACTTTTTCACCTTTTTAGACTTTTTCCCTGTTGTCTTGTCATGATAGATCTGGGGTTTATGAACCTAGCATGGCATCAGAATATAATTGCAATAACTCCAATATGGAGATGAATTCATTTAGTTCTTCAAAGACTAGTGACACTGGTTGAAATTCCTTTCCAAAACAGAGAAGAATCTTGGGTCAGTTTCACAGAAAATACCACTTAGTTTTTCAGTTTTCTGTAAAAGAAAACTATTGTGACAGCTTTGTCTGTCTGACAAGGAGATACAAGCTAACTTTAACAGTAAGTATCCAAATTGTGTCATGAAAATTTATATTATATGTTACATCTCAGGCACAGTTACACACCTTATAATGTTTTGTTTTTATCATGTTTGTACCAGCCACCTTTGGACGGTATATTTTCCAATATTTTGTGCTCTGTTTTGACATTTCATTCTGTCTAGAGTCTGTAGTTTTCCTCTTTTTGAAGTTTTCCCTTACTATCCAGTTCGCTTTCTGCTTCCTCTTGTATTCAGTGTTCCTCACCTGATGTAACAGTACAATCATCATAACAGAATTGATTCATTTCTCTGTTGTCTTTCAATATTTCATATCAAGGGACTTTGATTCTTATCTCTGGTAGAATTTCAGTACTGCCTTCCCTTCCTTGTATTGTTTTCAAAACCATATCTTTGTTTCAAGTTCTCAAAACCAACTGTTTCTGTGCAACCATCTTGGTTCCCTTTTGCCAGTGCATTGGAGTATGTAAAATCACTTGTTTCATCTGGTCCTGAATGTGGTCAGTATTGAATAAGCATTACTCTATGCCACAAGATTAAAATCAGTTTCATTGTGTGTTCCTCTTTCCTACATTCAACACATGCTTTTACATCAGAGTTTGTGCCACAGATGTTTACATTTCCTGTGATGTTGAAGTGTCGGTTGAACCCATTTTCATTGAGCTTATTTTATTTCTGTTTGCATTTTTCCTGGGTGATGCTGTGCTCTTCACGTCTACTGGGAAACTTACAGATATGAGAATTAGTATGTGCTCTCATCTTGGGCTGCTGTTGGGGTTCAGGGTAGCCTGGTGTGTGTAGAGTTGACATCTGTTGCTTTAATCTTGACTCATGAAAGTAAGAGTCAGAAATTCTCAGTAGATTGAATTTCCATAATAAAAATAATTCTAATTCATTAGTTGTCAATTGTATGACTTAGGTGCAAAGGTTAGATTGTAGTAGTAAAACCATATTGAGTGGGATTGGATAATGTTACTGAACATACCTACCTCTGAAAAAGTTCACTGTGAAATTATTGATAATTTTCAAATTTGAAACTTAATTTGTATTAATGGGAGTTTTGTTTTACAGGAACCAGGACAAAAAATGTTATGGCCATTCTTCAGGAAACCATAGGCGGGCTCTGATTCAAGTCCACACACTTGCAACTAAGAAGACTTGTTACGTATGGCCGTTACTCACATGCGTCCAGGTTGGGAACAGTGTACGATCTGAGGTTTTTTATGTCGTAAAATCTTTGTATCTGTTGGGCGAAAAAAGTTACGAAGCAAAATATAAAGCAAGTCGGCAAAATTTTCTGTTGCCAAAATTACGTGTTAATGAACTTTAAATGATCATAACTTGGGAACTATTAAAGTTAGAACAATAATTTACCAACCAAAATGTGGCTCATTAGGATATATATAAATAGCTTTAATTTCAAGGTCACTAAATCATGATTAATACAAATTTCGAGAGGAGACAATTACATGCTCTCTGTGAGGTGGAAATAGGTTAAAAAAAGTCAATTATGGCCTAAATCTGGTTTAGATTGTATAGTTGCATTGTTTTAACTCATCCATATTCAAATATTAGTCATTGTGAAAGGAAAGAAAACAATGACATTTTTACCAAAAAATTTTTGTCCCAAAATTTATGTGTAACTAAAATTAAAACCATCGTAAGTTGGGACCTGTGGAAGATGCAACATTAAGACCCCCTAAAATGTAGCTTTTTTTATGGGCTCTTTTGTTTCATATAAGAAAAAACATTGTTGAACATGATAGCAAGGTCAGTAAGGTTTGAAAGGTCACTTTGACCCCCACAAATTTGTAAAAAAAAAATTTGATATATTCACAGTATTGTTGTTCTTTATTACAATTTCATGTGCTTTACATTGGTGTATCTTGTGAAATTCTATCTGTTTGTCAAAACAACTTTATGGTTTTCATCAGAATTGAAGCTAATTGCAAAACAACCCCAAAATAATTGTAGAACTATTATAATAAAGCAAAAGTGTAGTTTCAGCCGAGAAATTTTATCATATTCAAATTGTTTTAAAATACTCGGTATTTCATTGATGGTTTATAAATAATCAAACCACAGAAGAGCATTAGTTACATTGGATAAATATTCTAAAAAAGTTGTAGGAGTAAATCTAAAAAAATGGAAATGTGAGTAATTCACCAGATTCTAACTCTTGACTGTACCAGATAAATGAAGCTCTACTGGAGAGATTCAGTTTCACATATCTCAGAGTCTTCAGATTTTGGTACATTGGAGCACGTGATTCCATGACAGTCTTTACGTGACGGTGTACATTGCAAACCAGCTTTTCTACAGGAACATCTGTTTCCACATTGTCCTTGACAACCACAGCGAATAATTTTCAATAACTCTGCCGGACCACTAGCAATATCAGTCGTGAAGGGTCTGAACTTACCATTACACATTTGCCAGCCCCAACTAAGTGGTTCAGTATCAGTCTCACAAAGTGCCTTCCAAACCTGAATTTGATGACAGACCCTCCCTCCATCCATGATAGAATGCTGCTCTTGGAGAAGGGGGAAGCAGAGCAGGGTCAGTTTTAGATCTATCAGCAGCCACCATTGCACCATAGGCTACTTTTGTCTCCTTATTTGCTGCTGCAAGGTATATATATGTTACAGAGTACAAGAGCTCAAAAACTCGTGTAGCCGCACCATATCTTCTAAGTAGAACTGGTCTGCTGCAACTTGCTTGAATTTTTCAATTTGGACAGAATTGACATTTTTCCAAACTTGTGTATGATGGAAGTAGTGTCATACCCAGTAAAGGTGTGAGCAAGTAACATGTATTTTATGTGTACTTTATTACAAGCTTCAATGATGTCATTGATCCTATAAGGGATACGCCCCTGTGTGTCCTTAAGAGTTCTCATGGTCTTCAAGAAAATGTCTTGACAGTCATTATGAAAGTATACATGATGAAGGAGAAGACAGAGGATATCAGTATACATATTTATGAAATTACTGCAAGCCATAAGATTTTAAACAAGTTCTCTGTTCATCCATTAAGTATAGGAGAAAAAATCAAGAAATCAATAAAGAACATGATATCATTGCAACTCACCTCGTCGCAGCTTACAGCAAAACCAAGTCTGGATAGAAGGATGTTGAGCCACTTTGATGCTAATCGGTTGTCTGCTGCAACTGCTAACCCAAACTGTAATGGCATTATGAATTTTGGTTGTGCACCAGCAACTGTTGCTTGAGATACTGAGGCTTGCTTCACTGGATGCTTTGTAAGTTCACCAACAAACATTTTTAATAGAACTGGTACACGGCAGTTGGTAGTGTCTTGAATGTCATCTACGGTAGGATAGTTCTTTGTTCCATGTTCATGGTTTTTTTTATCTCGTTTTTGATCAGTTTGCCTGCTGCTGTAATTACACGTTTAGCCTCGTCATTTGGCTCGGATTTGCGTTCATTGTACCAGGTTTCTGTTAAAATAGCAACAATGTTATTAAGCAGTATAATATCACTCAGTCCACTTCTACTAACAAATTCCACTCTTTGAGTTTAATTTTAGTCATTTTTAAGCAGTAAACGTCTTCACTTTGTTTTTCAATGAGTTCTTGAAATTCTTTAACAGTGTATAATTCCATATTATCCTCCAGAATCTGACATGTCTTTTCAAAAGCGTCGACTTTTCTATTAGATTTAGGTCTTCCTTTCGCTGAATACTTAGGTAGAGGATTTTCAAAACTTGACAACTGCACCACTTATGATATTCAGCCTCCGCTGCAACAAGGTCACCAACACCCAAAACCTTCTTTCTATAATTTTTCAAAGTTATCCTCTCGAACCTTACATAACTCAAGGGTCTTAATGAAGATTTTTGTATCATTTGCAGATACTTCCTCAAAGTCTTGTCTATATCGAAGTTTTCTCTCAAAAATACAGGCTTTTCCACAGTAGAAACACTGACCTTTAAAATCAAATTTTTGAACTTCTGATCTTGAAATACGCTCAGAAGACCCTGGCTCATTTTCCACTGTGGATTTATGTTTTGCACCTGATTTGTTTTTTGGGAGACTTCGACAAGACAATTGTATATAAGTTGGCACATGATGCTGTTTGTGCTCATTTAACTTTGTGGCTAAGGTATCCCATTTTAGTTTTGTGGCTTCCAGCATACTTTAGTCATGTTTAATCATTCGTAGGTCAATGAAATAAGAAAATAAAGTAGCATCTGTTGTTGTGAAATTTAAACAGGATTAACGAGAATTTTTAATGCAAATGCAATATGAAAAAGTTTTAAATTTGCAGTAGTCATATTTGCAACCTTTAGTGACCTTGAAATTAACCTCAATGATATTATATCTAATATCAAATGAAAGTGCTCATCACAAGCTACAATTTAGTGTGTGAATCGTTGTTCTGACTGCAATACTTCCCAAGTCATGATAATCTGAAGTTCATTAACACGTAATTTTGGCGACAGAAAATTTTGGCGACGTCCTTTATTTTTTCCTTCGTAATTTGTTTTGCCCAACAGATACAAAGTGACAAGATGCACCATCGAAAAATTCATAAAATTCTGATGTAGAAAAAGTATATTGTCAATTTATCTAAATTTTTTCTAGGTTAGCCTTTTTTTGCCCAAATTCTACTGGACTATTTTTTGTGACTGATAACATCCAGAGTTTCACAGCAGATTTTTCAGAAAACAGACCTAACTCACCCAAATCAAGGGAATGATTATGTGTGCTTGGAATCTTTTATTATCACTGTAGTTTTGTAGTGACTTAAACAGATAACTGTAAGTGCATCTGTATGGCAGCAATTACAGTAAGTGTTTTGATTTTTGGGGCTGTTGGGATGTGACTCGTAAGTTAGCCACCTGTCTTACTGGAGACAAGGTGCACCTGTTGGTATCTGGTTTCAGTCCTTTGATGCTTTTGAAAAAGTACTAGAAATCTATGTGGCAATAGCTTATGGTGTAATATGGCTGGATAAGGTACTCTTGACAAATGGTGGTCATAACTATTATGTGTTTTTAACCTGGCAAAAAATTTATTTTACTGTAATTTAAATATACAGTAGATAGAATATTAAATCAAAGTGTTGGTATACAGGTATATGTAAATTAATGTTTTATCATTACTAATGAATTGTAATACAGGGTGAGCTATGGAGGATGTTAGCAGAGAATTTGGAACAATAAAATGAGGTTCATTGTAGCTTTTATCTTTTACCAGATTTGCTGTCACTTTGAGATCTAGATATATTTTATGTAGCTAACTAATTGAACCATGTATTGGATACTTGGGCTTGCAGTACGCAAGAGTGGTTTATATCACGTCCTTGTAGTACATATATGAAAGAGGATAGGACCTAGTACACTTCCTTGGTGAACTACTTTTATCAGTTTTCATAAGATTAATTTGAATTTATAGTGCGTACACAGTATTTCCACTGCAGGTAGCCTTTCAGATTCTCACAAGCTGCTGTAATTTATTGCAGTGGACTGTAAATCATTTGAAAGAACTCTGTGTATACCTGTCATGTATTAAAGATCACTACAGGAGTCGCTGTAGAACACAGTATGTTTTTCTATAAGCTGATCTGACTATTCAGCAAAGCATTGATCTTCTCAAGATAACTACTGTAAATT
The DNA here is from genome assembly GCA_039081455.1 of Macrobrachium rosenbergii. NCBI lineage: Eukaryota > Metazoa > Arthropoda > Malacostraca > Decapoda > Palaemonidae > Macrobrachium > Macrobrachium rosenbergii. The sequence goes on along the minus strand of JANJGK010000981.1, from coordinate 249,985 downwards.
AATGTTTAAGAATACAGTAGCATATTCTAGCATTGTGGATATACGTGATATATTTGAGTGGCCTGTGTGAGCTTAGATTTTGCTAATCAAATGCTCCTTTCAAAACTGGTTTAACAATAGCTACTGGTGTTGTCTGATGGCTTGAGCCTTGCTTGTGGTAGGCCAGAGGCCACGGAATGCTGAATGACTGACTAGGTTCAGCCCCGTGGAATCTGTTATTACTTTTTGGTTAAAACTGCTTTCCACTAGGCGAAGAATCTGAGATGACTACTGTAACCAACGAAGTAATTGCAAAGGTTCCTGAGTCTTGTTATAAGATTGTAAAGACTTGATAAACCAGGTATGTAAGAGATGTCACTCTCCTTCAGAAGCCATGAAGAGAAATCTTAATTCTAAGCCCAATAAATTTGGCACAGATCTGTGTCCTTGTAATGTGAGTACATTGCAAGGCTGGGAATAGAAAATAATATGCATTCAGATTTGACATCATTCAGTAGAACTGTAATGGTCTTAGGACTTGGTCTGAAGACCTCAAGTTATTAACAGTCATATTCCAGTGGTGTGTGCCTTCAAGAAACCAAAGTAGGTGATGCCTTATACAACCCTTATTTATATACTTATGAAATGAATCTCACTGATGGCAGTCATACTCACGGAGGTGTTGCAATAATTATTGCCAAGTCTCTGCAACATTCCAGCATTCCTCTGAACACTGTTCTTGAAGCAGTTGCTATATATATATGTATTGTTTGAATGTAAGATGACCATTTTCTCCCTAGATCCAGATCTACTTTAAATGAGGTTCAAGCATTAGTCAGTCAGTGCCCTCAGTTTTTCAAACTCCTTAGGGATTTTAATTCCCACAATCTATTTTGGTGTGCAGATTTTTTTTGATGCAGGAGGAAGGATCATTGATAATAACCATTCCAATGATCTTACTTTTTATAATGACGGATTGGTGACATTTCTTGATATCTATACCAATGACCCCTGTTCGAGACCTGAGCATTTGTTCTTCTGTCGACTGTTCTCGTACTTCAGTTGGGCTGTTGATGAATCTTTGCTTGGGTGTGATAATTTTCCTTTTCATTTAAAGTTCTTTTGAATTGACAAACATTTGTTCCCCCTCTGTCAATTCTGATTTTCACTGGGCTGTTGGTGAATTGTGGCACAGAAGTGATGATTTTCGTCTTCCATTAACTGGTAGGTACAGGAAACAGGTTGGGCTTAACGTCAAGACCTAACTTTTTTCAGAAATTTGAGTCCCACTTGACTTTGATTCCAGAGACCAAAGGCAAACCCTCCAGACCTGTTCCTTGATGTGATAAGACCTGTGGGCTTTTAAGAAAATGTTATTAACGTCATAAATATAACTTGTGCACAACAAAATCTATCAATGTGCTTTAGCTAAGAACTGTACATGTATTAGTAAAGTCAAGAGGTAACCTGTCTTTTTTTGCAAAAATGGTATAAATTTGTAGACCCTGTACAAAGCTGTTTTTGCTTGCTTGCAACTATAGGTAGACTCTGTTGCAAACAGTGTGTTGTTTTCTAGTATCAGGTGCAATACTACTCGGTTTGCTAGGAGTTGTATCTTGGTTGCAGCTAAAATGTGGAATGGTTTGCATAGTGCAGTTGTGGAATCTTCAGCTCTCCAGTGTTTAAGAGAAGAGCAAATTCATTCTTGCTGTCTGGAGACATCTGAATATTCTTTCCCTTTCATATTTATTTATCACCTTTTCCTGTAACTTTACTCTCTCTCTCTCTCTGCAAGCTGGTTTCCCTTTGGGGCCAGTCCTGGGTTTATAAAAGCCTGTTGACTCTCCATAAGAGTTTTCAGCTAAAAGGAAGACTAATCCACCAAATTCCCTGATGTTCAGAATTCCATTTCTTTGAATTTCTCTGAGGTATTGAACTAGGGACTATTCCACTGTGTTCCCTGACAGTCTGAATGTGAGCATTACTTCAAATTTTGAACCAAAATTGGGAAGCCTGTCATGCTAAGTTTCAGTCGAGGTGATTAAGAGAAGCTCTGTCATCGTGTGATTACATTTGACTACCAAGTACAGTAATGGCATTCATCATGATATGCTTAAACAAAATGGGAGACTGGCATTCTTCCTCCTTGCTCGAAGGTTGCAAATGTTGCCCCTATCAAGAAATGTCTTCAAATTCCAAATTGCCCCACAAGCTACAGGCCAGTATCACTTGTAAAGTGTGCAGATTGTTTTATGAGATGGAAAATTCCAGATTAATGTGGTATTTATGGAATAATGGTTTGGCCTCTGTTCTTTATGGTTTCAGGAAATATTGATCTTCCATAGATCCTGTACGTAAATTATCAACTCAGATTCAACAGGGTTATGCCAATCATTGCCAGACAATTGCAGCATTCTATTTTCAAAAGCTTATGATACATAACAAATTTGAATTACTAAATGCCAGCATGAGGTGGAAATTCAAAGTAATAAGATTATTTTCGTTAGATATTGTCTGTATGACAAGTATATTAAGGTTAGAATTTGCAATACCTTATCAGACCCTTATGAGTTTAGAGTAAGGGGTCCCACAAGGCAGTTGTCCTCAGTGTCACTTTTTTTGGGGGGTGGGTTATTAACAGCACAGTTGAATCTGTCTCTCCAGTCAAAGCTTCACTGGATGTTGAGACTTATCTGCATTAGGCTACTGCTTAGAATGTTGTATTTGCAGTTGATTTGCAAAGGTCAGTTAATGCAGTAGGTAAGTGGTTTCATATTTTGTTTTTCGTAAACTATGGCTGGTCAGTTCACAAGGAGTACTTGTAAGGAAACTGCTCCAAATCTTAAAGATACCCTTATTATCCTAGGAGAAGGAAGTTAAATTTTTGGGAAGTATTTTTCACAGCAGCTTAATGGCATATGGTAGAACATTTGAGAGGCAAGTGTACGCTGCAATCTGTCCTGATCACTTGTTATAATGAGTGACCAGTACAGGTCATCTGATAGAAGACGTTTCATCTCTGTCCAACAAAGCCTTTAATTGCACAATAAAATGTTAGCAGGCAAAATTTATAGTATGATGTGGTGACAAGATTAAATATGAAACTGGACAAAGTAAATATGTAGAGAGAAATGAAGCAGTGACAGGGAATCTAGCATTAAAGTGAAAAACTATGTAGTAGACACTAATTAAAGTTTGAATTGTAAAGGAAATTTTCAGAGCAATGCTGTAATTCAAGAGAAAATTATATAAAAATGATAAAAATTGAATAGAAATAGCTTTTGTACAACTGTTATCACTACAGATTCAACTGTAATTAATACATATACGTTACAGTCTAATCAGCATATTGTGAAATTGCATATTAGTGCATATTTTTCAAGCAAAAAAAAAAAAATGCCACAAATATGGTTTGGTTTGGGTTAAATTTGAGCAAAGTCAGTTACATCTCTCTCTCTCTCTCTCTCTCTCTCTCTCTCTCTCTCTCTCTCTCTCTCTCTCTCTCTCACATGCCAAACTAAGGAGAAATGAATCAGTGCTTAAGGGTTAGGTTGTGACAAGCAAAGACGTGAAGGTTTTGTGCTCCATGAGAAAGTGCAGTACCAAAAAGGTGTAGAAAGATTAAACAATTAGATGAATAAATAATAAAACACATTTGGAAGAGGATTAATTAGATATTTTATGACAACTCTCAAAAGGACCTTCCCCTCGGACATGTAGCAGGTTGAAATAGGTAAGACTAAGGCCTGCCTCCTTCTAACTGTGTGAGAGATAGGTTCAAAACATTTGGTTATTCGAGGTATAATATGAAAGATTATGCTATGGTCATTAGTAAACAATCTCAATCAATCCTCTTGAACATACAGTAGTTATGTATGACGTCAAAATGGTTATAAATATGGTTATGGCATTCTAATTGTTAGGGAATGAACTGGGAAAATAAGTATACCTCAGTTTTACCAGACCACTGAGCTGATTAACAGCTCTCCGATAATATGGACGTTTGGAAGTAGACCCATATATCAAAAAGGCACAAGAATATGTTTGATCCTGCCTTGTAATTGGAACAAATTTTGCTGTCACATTCTATATATTTAAAGGGAATGAAAGCAGAGAGGCCAAGGTGTGGATGTTTAGGAGGAAGGGCCTGACGAATGGTTCCTACTTGCCTGCAGGTAATATCTAGGCATATGTATGGCTTGTTATACGAATTACAGGCCAGCTTAATATACAGATATAGTATCGTAAATTTAAAACTTCCATATGGGGAATAATTTACTGACATACTCATGTTTTTAAGTAAAGAGGGGTTATTTTTATCATGCCATTGTCATTTTACGCTTATCACTCGCCCCAGTTCGGCAGGTGAAAGAGGCCATATGACGTCATCGATTTTAGCAGATATCGAATCCTTATTAAGAAACTAAATACATTTTCATGCTCGATTTACAATAAACTATATATTAGGAACTTGCTTGATATTGTTCATTTGTTATTTGTTAATAAATATTTGAAAAGAGCTCCACAAAATCTCATTTTTCGAACAAGAACCATCGGCTCCGTCTTAAACCGTGCAGACGGAAAACCCTTCATATATTCCAATTAATCGCATAAAAAGCCATAAAAATTAGTAGAATGAATACATTAACGTATATTTCACTCACTGCGTGCTCACAAGCGCGCTCTGGCACTCATATACGCACTCGATGTTAGTAAACTACGAGTTTAAAAAGTGGTTTCTGGCAACCCTTTGTTTACATTGACAGGAAAAGGCTGAATGGAGGTAAGTAACGTCTCTCGTACTTCGTTATTTTCGTGCTAATTTACGTAATTAAAGGATGAAAGCGAACGGAAACCGAAAGATAAATTAATTAACATGGCTGATTTAATCTAGGATAGTAATCACCGAAGGTTAATGACTTTTAATACGTAAAATATGGTAGTTAAATAAGGCTGCCTCTCTCTGCCTCTCATACTGGTTGGAGAAGCTCGAAGCTTATTTGAGCTTTTTTATTTGATTATTTCAACTAATTCCTTCTTAATTAGGATAATAATACCCCTGGCTAACCGTAGTGAACCCGGGATGAGGCTGTGTGGCTAGAAACCTTTGTGGCTTAATGCCCCTATCTTGGAATGACCGAGGACGTCAATTATAATTAGAGTAATTAATATACTAATAGTAATCAATAGTAATAGTCTAATTAATAGTAATTAATAGCAATACCCGAGTCCTGGTTAATTAATAGCAATTATTTAGTCATGTTTATTTAGTTTGGCAAATATTTACCTTGGGCTATTGGTGAGTGGGCATAGTAACAACAAGCCTTAGGGTCAGGGTATCAAAGAATTCGGGACAATTTTGAGTAATGGAAGAATGTTGGGGCAGTTTTAGCCCCGGGGTTTGGTCGTTGCAAACAGAGGCCTCTTCTGGTAGTTTATTTCTGTAATTACAAAGCCAAATTTCACTAGCAATAATTAAGTCTTATTGGGGTACTGGTAAGCTAGACCTGAGTAATGAGCCACTAAAATATGAACTTGGGATCCTACAGGATTTCTAGTTATTTAGCACATTATATTGAAGGATGTTTTGGTTTGAATTGACAAACAAATGGTCCGTTATGTTGCGTGTCCTGTGTATGGAAGTATCCAGCCTATAGCCTAAAAGCTTTTAAGTTAAAAGTCATGTCATTGTATTTATCATATGATTTTGATATGACTTTTAACTTAAAGTTTATTTGCTATAGGCGAGATACATCCAATTGCAGGTCAGTTAAGTTGATACTTCGTATATAGAAGAGTCTAGCCCACAACCTATAAGCTTTGTTAAAAGTCATATCAAGGTATTTATCTTATAAAATTGATAATGTTTTCCAATTTCAGTTCACTATCTTGGTATTAGTTTTGCCATTCTTACAAAAAAAACTATTATATTTGCCAATTATTAATGGATTTTTATAGTTTTTGAGTAAAATATAATATTGATGTTTAAAGTGGCCTGTATTATATTAACGATAAAATTGTTTCTCAATGCTGAATAATGAGTCAGAAATTGGCACATTAAACTAACTTCATAGATCCTCAAAAAGAAAGGTTAAGCTTCCAATACCATAAGTGTAAAGTAAATCAGCTTATCAGGTGTTATATAAGCATTTTTGTCCTTATACAATAGGCCAGCTTACTAATTATGGATATGTAAAGCTTACTTCACCATACTTTTCCACAGAAGCTTACAGTACCATACTTTCCCTCAGAAGTACTGAATTTGCTACTCAAATGCAAGTAATTATGACAGGAAAATATCAGAGGGGTAAAGTCATAACAGTAAAAATGTTTCAGGAGAAAATAAGCATTGCGGAATAGTAGCAGATTTGGTGAATTGAATTTTTATCATTAACATATTGATTTGTTGCTGATATGTTGTTCTGCACTTTGTTTCATTGTATTAAGCAGCTGAAATATGCTGTGTCAAACAGAAACATGCTGGGTGTGAAAAAATGACTTTAAGAGACATTGTATGAAGGAAATGACACTTTACCCACCATTCCACAAGACTTGTCTGTCGTCTAGAGATTCTGAACTATGAAACAAATTCAAGATTGTGTTTAGCATCATATATACCATAGTAATTATTGTCAGTTGCATTGGACATTACTGCTGGGTGTTTAAAACCTTTTTCCTGAGAAATTTAGATGTAATGCCACAGTAAATGTCTTTATATGTGTCACTTTTTCCTGAGAAATTTAGATGTAGTGCCACAGTAAATGTCTTTATATGTGGCAGGCCACAGCGGTAATGTTTGTTTTGTTTTTTAAATACAGAGTTGAATAATAATTTGGCTCATTACTGCAATGTAACAAACTGCACTGTGTAGTTTTTATTGCCTCATAGGAATTGTGCTGTACAGTTTTGTGGCAATCAAAGACTTTTTATCCGTAATGATTTGTATAGAATCCTTTTTTAAAATAAGTTATTAATGTAGATTCATTTTTTACAGACACCACATACTTCAAGACCTGCAATTGTTTAGCTTTTAAGTCATTTCTGTAGATCCATAAAGACAGTTTAATACAGTTCAAGCCGTCTGACTTACTTTCTAAAACAGGAAATAAGTGATATAATATTAATGCCAAAGCTTTTTTTTTTTACCTTCGTATCACTAAATTCAGATAAAGCATTTGATGAATTAGTAAAGCCAGTTCCCTAATGTAGGTGAGAACTTGGCCATAGCAAAACCATTAAATGATCTGTTATTTCATATGTATCATTTTGAGATAAGTTGTAAACATCATAAAAGAAATGTATTGCTTTGATAGTAAATTAAGATAGCAAAATCAGGAAGTCCAAATACTTGTAGTGGTAGAAATTCAGAATTGCAGAGTAAACACTTTAGGTTATGTTTTTGCTAGGAAGTATCATGAAATTGATAGCCTTGTTTTAAGACTGCAGGTTTGTTAGCTATGAAAAATAAAGATTTGTCAATTGAGCTTAATGATGGAAACTTCTTTCTGCATGTATGAAAATCATCATTTAATTTTTTTTTTTTTTTTTAGAGTACTAACATGAAAAACAAAAATAGGAAATCAGCTTATATTATGCGTTCAGATATGACTTGGGCTATATCAAATGGGTTTTGTGGGTGTATTGAAATGACTTAAAATTTGGTGAGAATGACCACACTGCTGTTTGGACGAAGAAGATGGATGTCGAGGAAAATACTAGTGTTCGACCTTCACAAATAACACAGAACTCAGCCATCGAAATCGGTAAGTTTATGAATATTGTTTATGAATATGAACTGTGTTTTTCTTCTCTCGCTTGGTAATCTTGAAAATAGCCCATTAATCTATCAATAAATTAAGGGTCAACAATTTCAAAAGTATTTACATTATTTGATGGATCAGCCAATGATATAATTGCTGTCTCTCGGTTTTTATATATATTTCGCATGTACAAGCATGGAACTCAAGATGGGAATGTCAGTAAGGTTCATGCAGTACTGAAATTTTTCTTTACCCTCCAGAAGTATCAAATGAAGCAATAAATAAGTGAGCAGGGTTAGGAACTGTAACTCTTGAGTAACATTTGGATCTTTAGCCTGTAGAAAATGCTATATCAAATTTGTAAGAGGGTCAATTCCACTAGTATTTGCATATTTAGTCATCTTGTAGACAGTTAGGTGACTGGATCTTGATCAGCAGTTGAAGGCAAATATTCTCGACAGGTGGCACTGTGCAGGGTATGTCGTAATGAGTTTTAAGCATTCAAAATAATGCAATTAGTTCCATATAAATGCTGCAAAAAAAAGAATGCCTTATATTGTCTTTTGTATTTGCAAAATAACATTCTGAAACTGCCAGATACTGTGTCAAGTATCACTGGCTCTCTCGTTCTCTCTGTTTTAGTCCCAGATACCTTCTTTGTTGAAGCCCCTAAATTCAAGTTGTCAGAGTACAAAGATGAGATGTTCTACTCATTTGGTCAAGAGTTCTAAAGATAGGAAGTTATTTAGGCATCAAAATATATATATCACTGTTGGAGAGTATCAACTCTGTTGATTGTGTTTTGTAAAGGTCTGTGCATTCCAGTAATACTATAGCATCATTGTAAATCATAGGAAAAAACTCTCATCTGTTAGTGGTAGATGGTCCCAGATTATGTCTCTTGGCATAACTCGCCTGTCTCTCTGCAAATTCTGTTTCGTGTCCTAATTACAAGGAATTTGCTGTTATGTTTCAAGAGTCTTCAGCTGCAACCCCCTTTATTCCTTTCACTGTACTTCCGTTCCTAGTCTCTTTCTTCCACCATATTTCCACCCTCTCCTAACAGGTTTTTCATAGTGCAACTGTGAGGTTTTCATCTTGTTACACCTTTAAAATTGGACCCTCATAACTTCAAGTGAAGGTGCAATGCATTCTACCCTAAAGCAGTTCTCCTTGTCTTTTATCATTTAATTACATTTTTATCTTTATTGATTATTGGGTTAATTTATTTGTTCTTTTCTAATAACTGATTTATTCTTTCTGTATTTCCTGTTACCTTCTGTTACTCCTTTCAAACGAGCACCATATTCCTTGAAAGGGTGAATTTCAAGTCAATGGCCCTGTGGGCTTGTTCCTTATGAAAAGGGTTCTTTATCTTCTGAATAATAATCATAGCAGAGAGGCAAATCCATAGTTATGTATATGTACTGTACATATATTTGAAGAAAAAATGCACAGAAAGCTTTCAGGAAACTGTTCAATTCCCCTTTTCAATCTGATTGAAAAGGGGAATCAAACAGCTTCCCGAAAGCTTTCTGTACAGATTTGTCTTTAGTTATATGTACAGTACATGTGTGGATTTGTTTCTCCATATCAAGACCCATGCTACTATGAGTATTTCTCAAATAATATTTAATGAAAATTTACTCTCAACTTCCCTTTTAGCACTGAATGACCTCAGTTCCCAGTGCTTGGCATTTGGCCAGATTTGATATTCCTGTTCCCCCACAGGCAGAGATTTTCTCTGAGAATTAGGAACAAGAAGATAAAGTATGGAAAAATATTGCTGTGTTGAATCTTTGAAGATTTCCTCATGAACAAGGTTTTTTGTAGCATGTCTGCGGCCCCTAGCTACAGCCCCTTTCATTCCTCTTAGTGTACCTCCGTTCATATTCCCTTCCATCTTACTTTCCACCCCCTCCTGACAGTTGTTTCTTGGTGCAACTGCTTTGAGGTTTTGCCCCCTTTTATATCTTTTAAAACCTTTTCACACTCAATTTCCCTTTCAGCGCTGGGCGTTCGGTCTAAATCTTACTTTCCACTCCAACGTGAAGGTGTCCTCTCTCACTTTCCTTGCTTGGTGAATTGGCGTTGGAGACCACTGTAGCTTTTGAGGGGTGTGCCTTGTATTACCCCAAGACTGCCAACTTTTCATTGAGACAGCATCACCATATTGGCAAAATGGTATATAACCCTCTTTCGCCATTACTCCCGTTAATGCTTCCTTGTAGGGGTTTTAGGGCCATCAGTTACCTCACATGGTGCACTGTAGGCATTGCTTTAGGTTCTTTGCAGCGTCCCTTCAACCCTTAGCTGCAACCCCTTTCATTCTTAATGCTAATTCTCCTTGCATTTTAATGCATTTTTATCGAATGGTTAATGTATTAATTTATTTTTCTTGTTAATAGCGTAAGTGAGATCTCTTCTTTTTGTATTTCATTTTACCTTCATATTCTTTGGAAGCTTGAATTTCAAGTCAGTGGCCCCTAAGGTGGGCTAGTTCCACATGAAAAGGCTTCATTTTCAAAATAAGAATGATAATAATCATTTTACTATTCCTTCATTCATATTCTCTTTCTTCCCTCTTACTTTGCACCCTCTCCAAACAATTATTCCCTCATTTTCGGCGCTGAATGACTTCATAGGTCCCAGCAGTTGGGGTCTGGCCTAAATTTTAGATTTCAGTTCCAATTCCATTAATGACTTTGTACACCCCACCTCTCTTATTAGGCCCTACGCATGTGTTAACAAACCTCAGTCATGTTTTGTGACCCTTCTTCCTGATTTTATCCTCCCATGCAACTCATTTCTTAGACGTCTTTGCGTTGTGCTCAAACTGGACTGTACGTCGAGCAAAAGTGACTCCTCCGCTAAAGGCAGGAAGGATAGCATACTTGTTACTTCTCAAGCCCAAAACAGAAATGAGTTTTCAACAGGGTCACTTGAGCTATTAACTAGATACTGTACAGGATTAGGTATATGGCAACACCTTTGGGAGCCTTGGCCTTCCTCATAAGTAACAGTGTCTCTTACAACGAAGGCCATATATGCACCTCGTGCGGCACACTGTAGGCAGCACTTGAGGTTCTTTGCTGCAGCGTCCCTTCCGTGACCCTGAGCTGCAACCCCTTTCATTGCTTTTACTGTACCTCTGTTCATATTCTTTTACCTCCGTACTTTCCACCGTTTGCAAACAATTGTTTCGTATTGCAACTGTGAGGTTCTCTTCCTTCCTGTTGCTCCTTGAAAACCTTTTCACTCATAATTTCTCCTTCAGTGCTGAATGACCTCATAATTCCTAACTTAAACTAACCTGTACATTACACTCAACAGACAATTTAAGAGACGTATTAGAAGTTTTATCACAGCCGAAATGGTTGGCAGAGGGAAAAATAATCATCAAAATTAGCTGATAAGTACAGGAGTCCACTCCATAGACTTGCAGCATTATTTGTTGAAATTCTTAGCCTCCATATACAGTATTGGTCTTTATTATTATTATTATTATTATTATTATTATTATTATTATTATTATTATTATTATTATTATCATTGGTTTTGTTAAACAAAATGGCAGTTTCAACAGCATTTATTTTATATACTGCAGTAAACACTCAATTCGTCTTATCAGTTGCTTTTTCTGCGCTGGAATGGTTGCAAGCAATTGATCGATATTCATTTCTGGTGGTTTAGTGATGTGTAGGAGGTAGTTCTCGTGGGGTGTCGACTAGTTTCGCCCTTCTCGTTAGGGCATCATTCAGGACAGGATCGCAGGATGCAATGGCTGTAATGCGATCCTGTCCTGAATGATGCCCTAACAAGAAGGGCGAAACTAGTCGACACCCCACGAGCACTACCTCCTACACATCACCAAACCACCGGAAATGAATATTGGTCAATTGCTTGCAACCATTCCAGCGCAAGAAAAGCAACTGATAAGATGAATTGAACATTTACTATATAAAATAAATGCTGTTGAAACTGCCATTCTGTTTTAACAAAACCTGTATTAAAGAAGGTCTTTTTCCTATTGACTTGAAATTCAAACTTCCAAAGAATATCAAGGTGCTCATTTGAAAGAAGGAATAGAAATTACAGTAATGGGAAATACAGAAAGAGATCTGTTGTTAGAAAAACAGATAAATTAGCAAATTAATCAATAAATAAGAATGAAAGTAAAGTATTAAAATGCAAATTGAATTGTATTAGGGTAGCAATGCATTGCATCTTTGCTTGAACTGCTGAAGTTCCAGTTGTATGACATCCTCGTGGAAACTGTTCCACAGTCCAATGGTGTGAGGAATAAAGGACCTCTGGAACTGAGAAGTTTGACAGTGAGGCACACTTACTGCATATTAGTGCTGCTGTTAAAATACAACTTGTGAAAAAGTGGCAAGCAAGAGACCATCCGTCAGTGGTCCAAGTCGTAATTGCTAATGTATCTGTTAGGGTTTGCATTGGATTCAACTAACACTTTCCAGTACTAATAACTTTCTCGTTCCTTAGGTCTGTGGGCGTCACATCCAAGATTTAGGAGATGGAAGCTGAGATTTTTCTATAACAGTATGGTAGTGTGGCCAATTGTTGCATAATAATGGTAAGGAACACACACATTTCCAAAGCAAAGCTAAATAAACGTATGGTTTAGATCCAATATGATTGAAGATATTGGTAATAAAAACTAATATATATTTAATTATTGTTCACTAGTCTAGTTCTCTGGAAAAGGGAAGACAATATATCATGGTAATGAACCCTGATCTTTTGCAAGAACCCTCCAAGCTTTCAAGGATGAAGTCAAATATTTTGTTATACTTTACTTTTCAGTATTTCAGCCAAAGCACTTATGCTCATATGGACTGGACCAACTTCCACAAAGGCCTGGCTATGAGCAACCATATGAAGGACACTTTAGAGCTACGATGTCAAGAGACATTGACCCAATGCCACTTCACAGACTAGAGAAGCAGGTGAGAGTAGTAGTGGCTTTTCAGTGCTGGCTGTGCAAAGAGAGTCGTGCTGCTTCTTTCCTACGTTACAGTTATTTGTCTCTACAGTATCAGACTTTGAGTCAAACTGAACAGGGTCTCCTCATTCTGCTGTTGTGAGTATCCTCATAAATTGCAACCTTTCTAATGATATATATATATATATGAGTCAGGGTTTTGTAATGAGAAAACTAAATATTAAAAATTTTATAGACTTATGCAGCATGTCTATGTAGCTATTGATTAGCTTGTGAACTTTTAAACTGTTATTGTTGATAAAAAAAAATTGATATTGGAGTTAATTATAACCTCTTGATGGCTTATCTTGGACAGGTTTAAGGGTTTGATTTAGCATTGCTAGGACTTGATAAATGATCGATTACAGGCATTCCAATTTAAGCAATTGCATATTACGGCCTGCGACACACCGTTAGAATAATATTACTATAGAACCCCCAGACGCTAAGGCCCTTTTTGTGGGTTATGTATAGCAAAGAGGAACTGCCTGAATCTAACTTGGGTTACCCAGATTGTTACCCAAGCTTTATACTGAAGTGTTAGGAATAAAATATTACTGGTTAATGTTCCGGGCAATTTTTGCCAGATCAGTGAGACAGGAATAGTTTATTACTTAATTACCTATGATGCAAAGGGGAGTTTTATTGAAGTCCATGGTATTTGTGGCAATATTGTCTCTCTGCTAAAGCTATTCTAAGTTCTAGTTTACTTTAAAGTGTTGTAATTATGATATGAGTTTTTAACCTTGAGGTAACAACAGAGTACCACATTTCATCACTTTGTTATTACAGCCAGGCCCCCGTTTATGGCTTGGGCTCAGTTCCTGGCAGTTCACCGTAAACCATAGCATCATAATTACAATAGCACTTATGGCTCCGTAAACCGGGTAACGGCACCATAAAACCCCTTACGGCTCCGAAATGTTGGGTTGATGGCACTGTGAGCCAAGCCCTGTAAAGCTGGAATGCCATAACCTGAGACAGCTGTAATCAGGGGACTGCCTGTAATATCTGGATAGAAATTTGCATCAGTCAAACGGCGTATTAGTATAGCTTGTATACGACACTTCAAGATCTAGTTTCCAAGACTGTTGGCAAAAAACATGAGTGATGCTATATGCAAGGTTAAAGCAAGAGGTTTTTGGCTAAATATGACATCACAATCGTAAGAACATTTGAGGAAAGTATTTAAACCTTTGCTCTTCTGTCAGCAATACTGAAGGACCCCATTTTATTTCAGATTGAGGAATTGACTCACAAGTAAAACCTCTCGAGCACATAAAGGTCACTGCACTGAAATGAAATACTAAGACAGAAGGGAAGCTGGACAAGTGGCTCATAGCTTCAGAACCAGGATGCACTGGTAAGTACGGCCTTACCCTACTTACAAACGAGTTATGTTCTGGATGGCTGTTTGTATGGTGAAGTGTTTGTAAGTTGGTTACAATACACTGTACATACAGTATTGTATATACAGAATTGGCACACAGAACAAAATTTGAACTTAAGGGTGGCAAAGGGTTCCGCTCTGAACACAATTTAGATTTTCGATCCTGTTTGGTTGTATCTCTGAGAGTTTGTAAGTTGAATTTTTGTAAGTTGAATATTCATAAATAGGGTGGTGTCTATATTGGTGTATTTAGTCACATGAAACAGAGACTGCACTTTGTTGTACAAACATGAATGCAATAGTAGAGAGGTAGGAAACTGTAGTAAAACCCCGGGTGGCAGGACAAAAAGAATCAAGACTTTGAAGGTGGTATGTATTGCCCAGTACAAACACTCAAGTTCATTGAAATTGTAAAGGAGTGCAAATGAAAGTTAGACTTTGAAGGAAGTTTGAGTTTTGTGGATGGGTGTGGTGTTCCAAGACTATGAAGTAATTTGTACATTAGCAGCTGAAGTGAAGAGTTGTTGCATTGTAGGTACACTATGCTATTTTGTAAAGGAAGTGAAAAGTTTTCACCTTCTTAAGGAGTCTCAGTACCTCTACGTAACCACTTAACCAATGATGCAAATTTCCAAAAGTAATAAATTGCCAAAGATGCATTGAAAGACGTTCTGAAGGAATAATTATTATACCTTGCGAGATTTTTATCAACAAATCTGGAGAAACAGGATAGAAACCTGGTCTCTTTTCCTTATTTTTGCCAGTAGTGAGATTTTAAAAGCTACACACCCCCTGGATAACTTGTCATGTGTTTTATGCCTAGTTCCTTTAGAGGTTCGCCACCCATTTTGCTGAACTATTAGTGAATTTGGAAGTAGGCCTTTATTATTACAGCACAAGCTTTGATGTGCAGGACATTTGCACTGGATTAAGAATAAGGTGTGTTATTATTTAAGTGCATTTTTACCAAATTAAGAGTCAGTACAACATTAATGTACCTTTAATATTCAGGGAATTGTTATGCAATTCTCCTACTGAAGTGTTAGAAATACAATATTACTAGTTAATATTAAGGCATTTTTCTTTTCCAAATAATGAGTCGGAAATAGTTTACTACTTGATGACTTGTGATACGAAGGGGTGCACTTTTACTGAATTCTTTTTGATATTCATGAAGAAATTGTTTCACTGCTGAGTTGTCCTAAGTTGAGGTTTATTTTAAAGTGTTCTAATTGTAGCAGGAGTTTTTTCAACTTGAGGTAAAAGAACACCACATTTGCTCACTTCTGTGTTAATATCTGGATGGAAAACAGCAGAAGTCAAAGGTTGTATTATTATGGCATGTAAAAGATACTGCAACATCTGGGTTTTTACGACGTTGGCAAAGAACACGAATGATGCTCTGCGAGCTGAGAGTGAAAGTTTGGGGCTGATATAATTAAGAAAATTTGATAATACAATGGACCCCCACCTATTTGCTGTTCCGGATTCTCGGCTTCACCTATTCGCAAACCTCTCTGTGGAATATATATACAGTTATTCGCTGAAAATTCACCTATTCATAGTATTTTTCATAGAGAAATATTCACAAATTTCCGTATTTTCATATTTTTGTGACTGAATGCACTTTTTGTGATAAAACTATTAAAATATTCAGGTGTAAGCATTTTTAGAGGGGTTTTTGGTGTTTTGTACTATCAAAATAGACAGTTATAAGCGTTTTAAGTATTTGCGGATTTGAGCTATTCGCGCACGGGCGTGTGGCCGGCTGGTGGTACTCATCCCCTGTGAATACTAGGGGTTGACTATACTCACATGAGGTTACAGTCCATGGCACACCATCAGAATGCCTAAATCCAGCTCACGTTTCTGAGGTACATGTATGTGCTCAAAGTAAAGTAGCCAAGGCATTTCTGCATTTTCAAATTCCATGTCACCCGAATGATCTGGTCCTTATGATCTTCAGTTAATGACCCAGTGTACACACAAATAACATTATGATAACTGGAATAAAAGGATGAATTCAGTTAGTTATAGAGCTGGTAATCTTGGTTTATTCCAACAGTTTGGAACAGATTCCTAGCCAAGATTCTTTACCAAAACACAAATAAGAATCCCAGTCCCAGTTTCAGAGAAAGAGCTGTAATTAGGTTTTTTGTGTTGTAGCACCTCAACTTAGTGGACTTCTGTACGTATCAGCGGCATTATTATAATGATTTTTTGCTGTGCTACCATTTTAGATGTGATATACCTTTAGGCAAGTCCTTGAAATTCAGTGTCAGGTTTAAAGTACAGCTTAAGTTAGGTTAGGAACTATGTGGAGTTGCTGTTAGCTGTAAGATATCTAGCAAATATTCCAGCGCAGGCTATGACAGACTTTTTTTTTTTTACTCATCAGAAAGCTGGACCCCAAAGAATCTGTCGAGGTGTTGCTATACTTGTGACAATCTGAAATATATCATCATTACAGCCATTTGAATATATCAGAAATTACTGGTTGAATAATACTGCAACTGTAGCTCTTGGTTCTTGTGTGAAAGACACTTTTTTATTTTTAATTATATCTGACATATTCTCAGTAGTATAAATGCTAGTCCACACAGTTTCAGGACCTGAAAATGCCTTTCAGTAAATCCAGAAGCAAGCTTTGAAATGCTAAATTGGGTCTTTATAAATTTGAAATGCTTTTAATTTGACACCTAAAAGGCCATGTGGTGTGTTGAAATATTCTAGATTCCATGAAAACAGTTTGATTTCAAACCACATTTATGCCCTGATTTGATGTACAGAGTGTGTCGTGCTGATTAGTAAGATTGTTTTTATGAAATATACAATCATTTTTTTAAATACCATGTATGGGTACTACTTCTTGACAACAGGGACCACTCCTTTGTCAAAAGCCCAGTTATGCATATGTAGGAAAATGTCTAACTCATGTCAAGATCCTGTTCTAAAAACTCATCAGAGTAGGAGAAAACTAACACTCATACAACAGGTTTATATTAAGGCTAAAAATGGTTGATATTATGAAGGCTAATTATCTTTCTGTACTACAAAACTCACTTGTAATTAGAATTCCCATATACCTTTTAAAGCAGACTGTCTTAGGAACAAGGTTACGTTCACCTGATACTCGACTCATAATCTACTCTTTTCAGGCTCTCCTCCAGTCATTGTGAATGACCAACTGCGGCAGTTCCATAGCAGGACGTCTTCTTCAAGTATCAGGAGCAATCTTCTTCCTCGCAAGGCATCGTAATGGATGTGTTATATAATGCTGAATGTCCAGACTTATCACAGACAAAGGATCATGTGGTTCAAATTACTACGCAAGTTGTAAGTCGAGTTATTACTCTTTGACATCTTAGCAGTTAGTAAGTAAAAAGCCGCAATACTGTGTATGAGCGACTGTATTATTCAAAATACATAAAAGGTTAAAACAGAGAGCTTTTGACCGTTCAGCCAAGAGGACCTTTGTGCAAACTGTCGAAAGCTCCCGTTTCTTAACCTTTTTGTGTTCTAAATAATACAGTTGCTCATATACAGTATTGTGGCTTTAATATTAAAAAAAATATCAAAGCATATAATAAAAATTCTTATTGTAGTTTCTCCCACTGGGATATTGCCATCAGTGCACCTTGTAGGCATTGCTGAAGGCTCTCACTGCATCCCTCTGGCCCCGAGCTGCTATGCCCATTTTTTTTAGCCTTCGACTTGATTCCCATTCCCACTTCCTCACAGAATCCCATTCCCGCTTCCTTACTTCTGTCTTGCTGTCCAACCCCCTATTTTCAGTCTTGATCCCTGAATGGCTGAAAGCACCCCGTGCTTCATTGTATAGCATTTGTAGGTGGTACCTAGTGTGTATTACTAAAAGATTGATGTCAATACATACTTATGTAGTTATTGAGAAAGTGAAGTTTATCCATACAAGCTGGGAAAAGAATCCTATTCATTTTCAAAGAAAAAGCCGTGATGTAGAATTTAGATTTTGTTTCATGTACATGAGAAATTCTGAAGCGTTTTATCACTAGTACAGCCATTTGAAACTTGTCTGAAATTACAGATTGTACAGTAAAAGTCCTGTAGTTTTTAGTTGTCAAGTAATACTCACACCCTCACATGTCCATAAGGGGTTAGTGCCATCAGTGCACCTCACGGGGTGCACTGTAGGCATTACTAAAGGTTCTTTGAAGCTTCCCTTTGCCCCCTAGCTGCTGCAACCCCTTTTATTCCTTTTACTGTACCTCCTTTCATATTAGCCTTCTTCCATCTTGCTATCCACCCTCTCCTAACAATGATTTCATAGTGCAACTGCTTTGAGGTTTTCCTCCTGTTACACCTTTCAAACCTACAGACTCGATTTCCTTTCCAGCGCTGAATGACCTCATAGGTCCCAGTGCTTGGCCTGTGGCCTTCTAATCATGTACTCATAATGTTCCAACGAATCTTCTGTATCAAACTGTGTGTATGTTTCTGTTTGTGAAGACGCCAAAGGTCTCTCCATTTCACATTTATTATGCTATTGCATTGTATCCATTAATCTGTCTTGAATCTCATGCAATTGGCCATATGTAGAATTTCCTGACCCTTCCACTGATGTATGTTTCATCACCATATGTTAATCATGTCTCTTGATATCGCCATCTGTTTGTCTGCCGACAAACACAGATGTCTGAACCTTTTATGTCCGTTTTACCTGTCTGTGTGTAGACGCTACATTACCGCTCGCACGCGTCAATAACATCTTCCAAGATTCTGTACATCTCTCAGTAAGGAACAACCAATAAACCAGTTAACACCCAGCCAGTATGTCGCTCATAACCCAGTCCTTACATGTTTACAGATAATTACGTAGTTAAGTAAATACTTAATTATGTCAGAATAAAACTGATAATGATATAAGGAGTTTTTATAAACTTTAAACTTAACAAGCTTTGGAACCATATTAACTGAACAACATTGCTGGAACTCAGGGTCCAGACTTAATTTTTCTTTGTATGAACAAAGAAAAAATAAGTCTGGACCTTGAGTTCTTGCAATATTGTTCAGTCAATGATATTGTTAAAAATTTTAAGTTTAAAGTTTGTTGTAAAAACTCCTTGTATCGTTCTCACTTTTATTCTGACATAATTATTCCCGTTTGAATTTGTCTCAAATTGCTGTTAGTATAATATATAATATTTGAAACTGTAGCTCTTGGCTCTTATATACCACGAGAGTTTTAAATATCTGGAAACACTGTATACCCAAGATCTGATTTGTATGGCGTTTGTAACACCGGAATCTAAAGAGTATTTTGGGAAAATATCTTTGCTCTTCTGTAATCAGTGCTAAGGACTCCATTTTATTTCAGATGGAGGAATGAACAGCAAATGAGAAAACTTCTTAGACACTGACATGAATCTGAATGAGCTGAAATTCAAGGTAAGTCTCCTCAGGAATTGAAGGCTTTCTTGCAATATATAAGAGTTAGGGTTTTTATAAATCAAAAACTAGTTATTACAAATTTAAATGACATACAGTCTACAGTGTAGCAACTAAGTTTGTGAATTCTTCAGTAGTTATTTTTCAGGAAAATTGCATTTGAAGTTAACTTTAAAGTCTTAATAAATTAGCCCTTATTAGCATTGTTAGGACTTCATAATTAATCTTTTGCAGGCATCCCAAGTCCTGTAGTTGGTAAGTGCAGCAACATCTCTTCAGCCCCTAGTTGCATCTACTTTCTTACTTTTTACTGTACCTCCGTTCATATTCAATGCTGAATGACCTCACAGGTCTCAGGGCAATAACTTGAATATGTAGGGTGAATTCAGTTAGCTATAGAGCTGGTAATCTTGATTTATTCCAACAGATCAAGATTCCTTGTCAAGATTCCTTTCCAAAACTGAAATCATCTTGGTCCCAGTTTGAGAATTCTATAACAGAGCTAAAAATTCCTTTCCAGAACTGAGATAAGAATCTGAGACCCAGTTCCAGAGAAACGGCCATAATTGTAGAGTCCATGTTTTTTTGTGTAGGAATATCTCAACTCAGTGGACTTTTGATCTTGGCAGCTACATTATTATGATAATTTTTGCTACGCTACCATTTTAGATGTGATATTAGGCAAATCTTTGAAATTCAGTGTTAGGTGTAAAGTACAGGTTAGTGTAGGTTAGAAACTATATTGAATTGCTCTTAGTTATGAGATATCTAGAAAATATTCAAGCACAGGCTATGACATAGGGTCTTTGTTACTTAACAGACTTTTTTTTTTGCTGTAGCTCCTACTTCTTGTGAAAAAGACACCGTAAATATATTTATATGTATCTGACCTATTCTCAGTAATATACATGCTAGTCCATACAGGTTTGGGTCCTGAAAACATGCATTCATTAAATTTAGTAGCAAGCTTTGAAATATTCTAAATTAGGTCTGTATGAAGTTGAATTCCCATAGGGGGTTAGTGCTGTCAGCACACATCATGCAGTGTACTGCAGGTATTACCTAAGGTTATGTGCAGCCTCCCTTTGGCTCCCAGCTGCAACCCCTTTCATTCCTTATACCATTATACTTCTGTTCAAATTCTCTTTCTTCCATCTAACATTTGTTTCAACAGTTTTTTCAGTGCTGAATGACTTCATAGGTCCCAGTGCTTGGCCTTTGGCCAGAATTTTATATTTCAGTTCCAGTTTATGAAGTGGAAGTGTTTTTAATTTGGCACTTGAAAGACCTGTGAGATTGAATTTTGGTCTCTAGCTGGGGAGGAGAGATAGCTAGCCACTGGGATAGACACTTTTAATAATGATTATTCAGTTGCACTAAGAGGCTGCTGTCAGTTTTTTGTGAAATTTGCAATGTAGAATCATTTTTTTTATTACTTTTAATACTTCCTGTTTGAATTGAATTTCAGAAAGGTATTCGTGATAAAACATTAATAATGCCTAAACTTAGTGACCTCATTTATCCCCTCTTAGTAAAAGACTTGTTTATAGGATGCTTGAAGCTTGATTGCAGATAATCATGTCCTTATTTTAAGTCAGAGGGGAAACAACCTCAATTTCCATGTTTTAATTGTTTTTTGTTCTTCCAGGTGAATCTGCAGTTTGGCAAGGTGCTTTGCAAGCAACGATTGTACCACTTTGACAGCACTTGAAGAAAATAGCAATGAAACAGTTACATAAACAGGAGTGGTACATTTTCATAAGCCCAAGTGGACAAACATTGCAAGAAAATAATCATGAGATGTTGTTTAGTGTTTTAACAAAGGTACATTTTTAATTAACATACGTAAGGTGTCTGGGGAAATGTATCATTTTGGTGGGACAAAGAGAGTTGTTCAGATGGAGCCCAAGTTATGGATTTAGAGGTTTTGGTTTTGCAGAAATTAAAGATAATGATACTGTATTTAATGGAAATTGTGAATTAAACAAGAGGTATTGGAGTGTATTGACTGTCAGTGCCTCAGATCTTAGAGGACTTGTAGGATATACTGTAAGACAAGTCAGAGAGATGGGGACAGTGTTAGTGCTAAAAGCTTTTACCAGACTACATTAGAATGTTGAAATATTCTTACAAATGTTATAGCCAAGACCAAATAGTAGTGATAATAATATTTAATTATGATACGAAACTATTTATTTTACCTTGCTAATTGAAGTTTGCAGTAAGAAGCCTTTCACTTTTCTTAATGAAATTTGCATTGCAATAGAATGTTCAGTTACTTGTTTAAAGACTTGTTTCCCATCTGTGGCCCTCTTATCTTTTATCTTACGACCCTATAATCCTAAAGATTTCAGTGTCTCAAGTTGTGATGTCACTTCTTCCTCATCTTTTCAGGAAAGCAATTGCAACCTACAAGAATAAACTGGACAAGTTTGAACACACAGATTTTGCACTGAAATTTCACGTCTCCACCATAGAAGAAGAACACAGGAAAAAACTACAATTGTAACACTCTCATGGGCATATGTTAGTGACCCGAATCAACCTTTGATGCTTGTAATTTTCAATTAGGAATTGTATGAGTCAGTATTCAGGACTTATGATTTATTTAAACTTGTTGCTGGTTCAGTATTTCAGGACATATAATTTCCACATTCATTTCTTCTCATTTTAATTTTAGCCAACCAGCAGCTCAGTATTATTCAAGTACCTGAAACTCATGTGGCTTAATATTACCTATTAAGCATTTACGTAGACTAATTATAAGTTTAATTTCAATTAACGTACAGCTCAGTATGTTTAAGAGTGCATAGTTTATTGTAATATCAGCTTTCAGTTCTGTGTATTTTAAAAAAAGTACATGATATATATTCTTAACTTCATTTTCTGATTAGTTTAACAATAGCTATGTGGCACCACAGTTTACTAAAGGATACATAGTCTTATTTACGTAAGGTTCATGAGTTTGATATGTCAAGTACTATAGTGTATTTCAGATAGTTTTGTAATTTCTTACCAGTTTAAAATTGGCTGTCAGTTAGCTCAATATTTTTGGGGATTTATACATTAATGGTAATTTCTTATCAGTATTCATATCAGCTGAAAGCAATTCAGTGCATTTCAAGATGCATAATTTTATTTTTACCCGAGTCTAGTATGAGTTTGAAGTTGGTTACAAATAGCTCAATGCTTCAGGATACATCCTTTTTTTTTTACACAAGATTCATAACTGTTAAATATTGGAAATCAAAGAGCTCAATTAGTTTCAGGATGCATAGTTTTCTCTTGAATTCCTTAGCTGTGTCAATATCAGCTTTCAGGTAGCTTAGTACATTTTAGGGTACTTAGTTGTTGTTCTTCTTTCTCTGCATCGTTTCCCACTTCTATGTGGGGTCGATGTTTCTGACAGCTTTCGTCCACCTGACTCGGTCGAACGCATCGTCCTCTGACAGTTGTTTGTGTCTCAGGTCTTCTCTAACTACATCCATCCACCTTCTTAGCTTCCTCGGTCTTCCTCTTGCTCTCCCACCAGGCAACTCCATCTGCATCACTCTCCTCCCTACATAGGTCTCATCCCTTCTCACCACATGGCCATACCACTGCAGTCTTCTTTCCTGGGCTTTCTTTGATAGTTCTACCACTTTAGTAGTTCCTCTTATTCTTTTGTTTTTGATCCTGTCCATTTTTGTTACTCCACACATCCACCTGAGCACAGTTATTCACCTGTAATTCTCCTTAGTTTGATACCAGGTACATAATGTTAGAAATAAATTTATCAGCGTAAGACAAGATATTAGGTAATTGTAGAAGCATAGACTATTTTGTATCAGTAAGCTTAGTATGTCTAAGGATGATTGTTCTTCGTGAAGTAAGTTTGATGTTACTGGTCAGATAGTTGACTGCTTTCTAGAAATTCATCTAGCACTTGAATTTCCAGTAGGTCATTGTTCAGTGCATACTTGTCTGGTTACAAAGTTTGGATGAGATTAATAGTAGGGTGCTACTGGTTGTATTTTCACTCATTTCTCAAAAGTTCTTGTGTTGTCAGTGGTAAATAGTTCATTAGTTAGGACTAGTTGACTTTATGGAATATCTTCATGGTAGTCAGTGTAGTTAGGAATAGTTTTGTGGAGTAAAACCTGTGTGGTATTGCCTTCATAGAACAGGTAATATTTTCAGCTAAAGTACAAATGAATCCTGGTATTTTTTCTCAGTAAGCCACCACATAGGTATTGTTAAACTGGCCGCCACCATAGTAGGGACTTGGAAGCAAGCCTCTCAATTACTCTTTGTATAACTTAATCCACAGATTGTTTCAGCTGCTGAATATCAGAGAGTTTTTGAGAGTTAAATCCTTGATAGCTTTAAGCTCTTGTATTACTGTAATATTATGCAAGCATTGGTACTTTTTAACTTTTAAGACTTAGGTTATGCACAGGCTGTGCTTAATACAGGAGGAATATCACAGTCTGAGTGATATGTTTATATGTTAGGATAGGAGAGATTTCAGAGTTTTGTGTAAAGTAACACCTGAATAGACTTTTGTTCTTATCAGTTACATTGTTGTTGTTATGTGGTGTCATTAAAGATGCAATACATTTATGAATAAACCTCTTAGATTGAATGTCAAGTATAAAGTACAGTTGTAAGGTATTCAGAAAATATTCAAGTGCAGGCTGTAACTTATAGTCTTTGTTACTTAATGGACTTTGTTGCTTATCTGGTATCTAGAAAATACTCAAGTGCAAGCTATGATATAGGGTCTTTGTTACTTACCAGAAAGCTAGACCCACATTTTGAAATTTGGTGACTTATGGAGAACTTGTCATTATTTTCATGGGTTTAAATTATCCTCTGTGATTTTGTACAAAGCCTGCCATCATTATAATAATGCACCTTGTTAAACATTAAACAAATTATTGAAAATTTTCAGCATAAATTAATTCAAAGTTTACTGCAAGTGCTGAAGAGTTATGTTATCAGGGCCCTTATTATAATCACGGTATCTCTGCATATTTCAAGACACTACTGGAACGTGAAGGGTCCAAATTGAAATGGTGTTACTGTTAAGGGAATTTGGTAATGTAGGCACAAGATTCAATATTTGAAATTCAAAATGCTTTTTCAAAGGGAGTTTGGTACTCAAATTAAAATTGTTTCTTTTAGGTTCATGTGGTTTTATATAAAATATATTTTAGGTAAATGGATCTGTAACTAAAATCTCATTCAGATTTTAGTTTAAAGAAAGTTAAGTATTATTAACAATGGTTTCTTATGTACATGAATATGTAAACTCTAATAATAAGTAAATTGAAATTCAAAATTCATTTTCAAGGGGAGTTTGGCACTCGAATTGAATTTGTTGCTTTTAGGGGTCAATTTTTTTTTTTTGCAAAACACATTTTAGGTAAATTAATCTGTAAGCAAGCTCAAATTCAGAATTTTGATGTAAAGGAAGTTAGGTATTCTTAATACGCTAATGGCCTTTTATATATATGAATAAGTAAACTCATAAGTGCTCTTTTAATTGCCGTTTGACAAAGATATTTGTGGTATATGTATTAATGAGCATTCTCAGTTATGAGCAGGGCTTGTTCATCTTAATGTTACATTGATACTTAGACTTTCTGGAACGATTCAGTTCATTTTCTTGACCAGAGCACTAAGTATTTTTCAGACTTTTGCTATAAAAGCTGAATTCTAGTGGACTCCTTAGCTATTGGATAGTTGCTATTTAATTAACTGCCATTTTCAAATTTTTGAGACAAGCAAGTCTTCCATATCTCTTTCCTTGTAAGGTTCTCACAAAGGGATTACTTTTCCACGAAAGGCTTAAATTGGAGTACAGTTAGGTTAAAGAAGTTGAACAGCAAAGTGGAAGAGATTAAAATGATGGAAAGTAAAAGAAAGATATTTGATTGACAGGGAGGGATTTGTTTTCGTTATAGGTACACTTACCCTTAAGAATAATTCACTGTAAAGCTTTGTAAACAAGGGGGCTTATGAAGTATGTAATGACGATAGCCACAATCTTAGCTTCTCAGTGTCATCACACATTTTGGATACTCTTGTCACTACCAAGCCTTAGATCGAAATGGAAGAATGTGAAGTAATTCTGATGTCTGTAACAGGATTTGAATCCTCATCCAGAGTATTAGAATGAGGTCACTTTATCCACTTGACCGCAGTTGTCAGGTAGGTAACGTGACCTCGTTCTGATTCTCTGAATGCAGGTCCGACTCCTGCTGTGGACGTCAGAATTACTTCATCATCTTCCATTTAGATCTAATGCTTGGTAGTTACAAGTACATCCAAGAAAAGTTTGAAGAATATAAGAAGTTACAAGGGCATTGTAGTGGCTATTATAACTACATAGATAAGTATCTGGTAAAAAGTGACCAGTAGCATCTGTCGTGGTTAATTCCAGGCAACGATGAAATTTCAAAAAGTAACTGGAAATGAAATCGTAAAATAGTTTTGTCTCAGTTTAGGAACTAAATCATTTTAGACATTGTTTCTAGTTACATTTTAACAAGACGTGTGACTTTGTTAATTTGAATTGTTTGAGAAATTTGGTTGTTATTTCTGAGGTGTTGATTTTTCTAAATTGTAGACTTCCCAGTGTAACAGTGTCTTGACATGTGGAGATTTTCTGTAGGTTAAGGTATTTTTTATTTTTTATGTTTTGTATAATTCCCATTGAAGTTCAGTAATTTAATGAAACCAAGATTCACTTGACTGTTATTGTTAAACTTCAACTAAAATTTGAATAATGGGAAAATTATTGTAATACCAAAATATGTATGTATTGATTTGTAGAAGGACTTCTGAATTTCAACTTTGAGCTCAGTTCTCATCAGGTATTGACTTTCATTTAGCTACAAAAGGTAAATTTGTGTCTTTGTTATTTCTTAGCACAGCAGAGCAAAGTTTAAAACTATTGAAAAAAAATTCTATTGGCACTAAAAATCAAGAGAATTGTAACAATATACATCGTATCTTTAGTGATGGTATACTGTTTGGACATTGCAATCTAGGTTTGATAAACTGAGCTTGGAAATTCATATCTATATAAATTTTCCCCACAGGCCAACATTTTCAGGTATCTTTTTAAGGTGATGTAATGTAGACATTGTCCGTGCTTTTATCTCTCAGCCTTCCATTCTCACCAGACTTCCCTTCATGTGAATTTGAAATTACACTCTACACTTTCAAGGGCATTTCTGCAGTCTCCTGTTAAAGCTTTTACATAGAAATACTTGGCAGATTTACAGCTCAACTTGGACCCTCCAGAATTTTAGACTCTTGTGCTGTAAGAGCAGTTTTCGATCGCTTGAATACTTGTCAGCAGAAAGTTCCGCACATTCTGTGCTTTGCCAGAATCTTTACATAGTTATCTGAACCATCATTTCACTTTACATACTTTGTTGAAGCTTTCTTGTGTGCCATATTCTCTACTGGAGGGATCTTGAACATTTGACATGCTTTGCTGGACACACACACACACACACACACACTTTCTCTCTTACTTACTTACTTTCAGGGTGCTTTCTCTATTTCTCCCAGACACAGGGATGAAGTACCTCAGTCTTCAAACCCTCACACTTAAATTCTTACTGCAAACTCTTTCATGTGTGGACCTGAGATTGTTAGGGGATGAAATTAAGTAAATCATTGAATTTAAAGATATTTGCCTGTGTTACTCAGTTGTCCAATGAATTTTAATGTCTTCATTGTAAATAAGTAGTAGAGTTTTGTAAAATGATTTATGAATCAATTCATGGGTTTTGGTATGAAATTAAGGTGAATTTTTCATTGTAAAGGAATTTGCCTTTTTTGCCCAGTTTTCAAATGAATTCTAAAGTTTTCGTTTTAAATATTTGTTAGAGGTGTGTAATGTGATTTAAGTTACAAGTTTCATTTTATATGTTTTTATGTTTTAATGAGAACTAGAACAGTGTCTGTAAACATTCATCTCTAAACGTGAACAGATTAAAGGAAGTGAATTACTGCTCTTTACTAATTGATGTAAGTTGAAGTACAGAAGTCCTCATGTATTTATACATTTTGTAAAACTGGAAAGACTTTTTAAAATAAAGGACTCCTTGGAGTCAGCACTGTGGTGCCTCCAGGAGGGAGTAATATGTCCTCAGCCAGAGGTAGTATGAGATCAAATCAGTCATCAGCAGCTGAAACCGATTCAAAAGGGCTGATTGTTTTTCTAAGCTGACATCAGCTGATTTGGCCAAGATGGGAAGAACCTTATGTACTTGTATTTTCCAAGATGTGTTCAAAATGTTCTATGAACCTGTGAAAATGTTTGGAATTTAAAATGTCTAAGAAAATGTTCGGACAGGGAGTCCAACGAGGCTTGTGTTAACGGTTACCACCGAGACGAGCCTTAGGCTTATGTTCAACTGTTGTTGCTCTTTGAAGCAAATGTCAGCTTGCCATTTATTGTCCTCATGATATGGTGTAGCAAACATGTAGATTTTTAAAGCCAGAATTTGGTTTCATATGATGTACAGTTGCCCAAAAAAAGTATGTGAGTAGGTGAGAACATCTACAACTCAACAGTGTTTTTGGTTTTTGTTTGAGATTTTGTGCAGGATTTTCTCTCGTCTTGTTAGAGGAGTTGAGTGTATTTGATCTTGTAGAAGAAAAGACGCAATCGAGCAAGACTTGGTTATGGCGAATGTGTTTTCGAAGGTGCTAACCATTGTACTGACAGTTGTAGCTGACAATTATTTCCTTAGAGCTGTGTAAAAATTGACTTGAATATTTCTTGATAGGGTTATTTCAGTTTTCAGAAATACGTAAGTGTAAAATTGACTTAATTCTAAGAAAAATTCTCATTTGTAAATTTTTATCATGAGTTGTCACATTTTACTTATAAGACAGTTATGAGATTCCGTTTGATCAAATACTGTTTCCTGGAGAATTATAAGTAAACTTGTTGGTGTAGTACGGAAAATTTTAGCTTGCAAGGCATCATTTACTGAGATTAGAGTCTGTCATTTTTGCTGTTTTTTTTTTTTACTAGTTTACATAGAACAGTTTCGCAAGATTATTTTAAAGCTTTGAATATTATTTATATCCTGCCAGATGTCTTATAAAGTATAAAGTTAAAAGTGAGGTTGAAAAGTGTAAAGTAAGTCTGTCGGACCTTGTAGAGAGAGTTATCCTTGTGGTCCAGCAAAACCTTTAATTATATTTCAGACGCATACTGTCTTTTCAAAAGGGGGTACCAGCTTGGGGCTCAAACGTCTTGCATCTTGGGCCGACATTCATTCGTGTACTTGAAATAAAGGAGGGATAAAACACCACAACAATCATGTTTAGAATAAGTGCGAGAAACCTTGCAAGTGTTCGTCACATCGTTAGTAATTAGACAACAATTAGAGAGTTGAGTGTTCATCCTGGAGGAACTTTGATTGAAATATGTAAATCTTTGGTCGAAAATTGATAAACAGAATCATTTGACAAGTTTCTAACAAGGCAATAAGACAGAATATGGCCTTTAATATATTGTAAAGGTTATTGTACTACATCACCAAATACCTTGCCAAAAAGCATTCCTTGATTTTGAGACTGTGAGGTAATATGTAGACTTTTCTGAATGCAAAACGTGAATTTAGAACAAATGTTTTCTCCTTCATTTAATGGGATGAGGAAACTGTCCTCACTTGTAGGTTACCTTTCTGTTGGAAGGGTCCATTGATAGGAAAATATTCCTTTAAAACCTTGGTAAGATGTAGATGAATCAGATGCTATGGAGAAACTAGTTGCCATTTCCTTACGGAAGTTACAAAAACCCTCGGTTTGTTGATGTAATTGTTAATTGATGTCAGATGTTCACAGGTTTCCTCTTACAGTTTGTTGACAAAGAAAGTGTCATATAGGTTGACTGAGCTTTGTGTTTGCTCATTAAATCGGAGAATTATGTCTCTGATGTGAGGTGCTTAAGTAATGGTGGCTTGGTGTACTGTTTATGAGTGTGGTCTTCAAATACTGACTTATGTCAAATTCTTGGATAGAGTTGTCATCAGTAAAGTTTATTTTGCTCATTCTTAATGTTGTCTTGTGGCATAGATATAGAATGAGTTCATTAGTTTGTTGTATGAAACGTATGACAGTGACAAAATCCTCTGCATTCTTTGTTAAGTGATGTAACTGTTTTTGCTCGCAGCGATAGGCTGGCCGCTGCTGGAAACAGTTTGTCATTTTCTAGTATCAGATATAATACTACTTAATTTGCCAAGAGTTTTATTTTGGATATAACTGAATATGGAATAGTTTGCTTAGTGCAGCTGCTAAATCTTCTGACCTCCAAATGTTCAAGATAGGAGCAAATTCATTCTTCCTTTTTCAGCTGACTTCTGAATTCAGGTGTATCGGTCTTACTTTTTATTCCATCGTGTGTCTTTATTTATCACCTTTCCTATAACTTTTCTCTCTCTCCAGGCTGATTTGTTGACTGTCCATTAGAGTTTTCAGCTGAAGAATTAAAAAAAGAAAGGAATGATTGTTTTGTAACATTTTGTTGCTGGGGAGAAATTGATAAGAGATCCGATTTCGTTGCTTTTTCGTTATTTAGATTTATAACTTTTACAGCTTGTTCAGTGCTCCTAATTGGTCTTGGCAGGTCTTACTGGGTCAGGGTAATTGCAGAAGTCACTAGAATATCAACAGATTTTGTAGTTCATATACTTGATCTTGGGTAACTTGATTTAAGACACTGGTCATGATGTAGATTAGAACTTATCCTGGATTTTAAATTGATTTATAGTATCTTTCTAGATGTCAGTAGACTTGATGTAGATTAGAGCATTTCCTGATTCTTACATTGATTTATAATACTGTATTATCCTGGTTCTTACATTGATTTTTAATATAACTTTCTAGATTCCAGTAGATTCAATGTAGATTAGTATATTTCCTGGTTTTTAAATTGATTTATAATGTAACTCTCTAGATTTCAGTAGATGTGTAAAGAGGTTTCCTATGGAATTTTATCGTATTGTAAAGGTGGACGTTTGCTATTTTTGAATAGCAATATCAGTCAAGAAATGTACGGAAGATATTTAGTTTGGGATTAAATACATCTTATTTTCTATGGTGGTAGTTTGTGTTTTATTCAAGCCCTTCCTCACAGCACTGTACTTTGGCATTTGAAGTGTCAACTTACGATAATAGTTTTGTAGTATGATAATGTTAAAAGAGTTGTTCCACGGGAAAGCCTAATGATATCTAGCTTATTAAAGGTATGGTACATCATGGTTAGATTTTGTTTGGTCTTGTATGGTGGTGTATAGAATATGGACAATACTGTATTAGTTTATGGTGGTGGTGTATGTATTCAAATGTTATTTTATTTGGAGACAAAGGACTTGGTATTTGTGTTAGATGGGTACAGTGGATGTGGTACTTACCAATTTATAAAACTAGTGACAGTGGATTTACAACTCGCCAATGTATAGGTGACAGTGGATTTGCTACTTAGCAATTTCTTGGTGACGGCGTAGTTTGGTTTTCAGAAATCATTTAGTGACAGTAGATTCCACAATGGTAGAATCTGGTATGTTTAATGGTGTTTGAAACAAGTCGAGGATTCAGAAAAATGGCCCAAGATCAATTGGGATTCAGGAAGTCTTTGGTCTTTTCAGACTTTCTTTTAGAAAGTTTGTTTTCAGATGGTAGGTGTGGTTTTAGAAAATCTAACTGTTAAGTCTGTGGTACTTTCAACTTTCAGGATATAAGTTACTTTTTCTATACTGTTATTTTGAAGTTTCTTATGGTATTTCACACTGAAGAAGTTTTCCTGACCCTTAGAAATGGTGTTATTGTGTGATACTTTCACTTTTAGAAAGTCTTAATCTGGGAAACTTAGTCTGAGGAGGTCTGATTCTTCATGATAACTCTGCCTTTCAAAGTCTTTGTTTTATATATATTTTTTTGCATTCAGGATGTGTTGGTTTCTATTAGTTTAGGGTGTAGAAAGTATACTGGTTTGTGATAATCTCCCTGAAGTGATTGTGAAAGAGTGAGATATATATTCATTTACAATGCACTGAGATGCTTTTAAAATCTTGTAGCCTTTTAATTTGTACTTGTGTTGCCTTTAGAAGTGTGTGTTAGTCTTGGTGCTTTGGCTTCCAAGATGTTATGTCTGAGTTTTTGACTAAAAAGGCTGAAGTTAGCCTTTTGTGATTTTTTGGGCTACGAAGTCTCTTAATGTGTGACCTGGAGGTCTCTTAGTTACTATTTTTGCCAGAAAATGTTTTTTTGTTCCTTGTTTGTTTTTTGTTTTTTTTTTGAGGCAGCAAGTCTGCTGGTCTAGAATTTCTGTGGTTAGAAAGTCTGTTGGTTCAATTTTGTAAAGTTAGATACCTATAAAGTTAGGTATTCTTTTGGTAGTTTGTGGTTTGGGAGAGTTTTTGCTTAGAATGCCTTTTTGTCTTGGATGTGTTTATAGGATTCATTAGTCACTGGGTTGAAATGTCTTTAATGCTGTTAGTTTTATGACCAGGAAGTCTGTTAGTCCTGGAGTTTTTTTGGCTTGGAAGGCTGTAAGTGAGTCATAATTTTTTCCAAAGTGTGTCAATTCTGGAAAGTTTTTTTTTTTTTTTTTTTTTTTTTTTTGCAAAAAAAGGTGTGTGTTTGGGAGATTTTCTGCTTAAAAAGTGTATCTTTGGGGGAGAATTTTTGCATTGAAAGTGTCTCAGTTTTAGATAGGTTTTTACCTGAAAAGAGTTAGTGGTTGAAAGTGTTTTTTGCCTTTGTGTTAGTTCTTCGGTTTTTGTTTAGAAAGTGTCACAGTTTAGTCTAGTTATTTTGCCCAAAATGAGAGGGTTTTGTCTTGTTTTTTGTTTAGAAAGAGTCACAGTTTAGTCTAGTTTTTGCCTAAATGAGCTTTGTCGAATGTTTTACCAAAAAAGAGTCACAGCTTTGTATTTCTATGCCCAGAAAGTGTGAGTTGGATCGAGGCTTTTGCCTAAAGAAGTGTGCAATTATTGAAGTAGTGAGATGAAAGGCCAAGATTTAGAGTATCCTGAACACAGACCAAAAATACAAAGATACTGAAACTTAAATTGGCAATAGCTCTTTAAAGGAGAGTTTTGAGGTATAATGTCTAAATTAAAAATATTAAACTCCCCATGAAGTTTTTCTTAACTTGGGTACTAGCAGGTCCTGACAGCAGGAATAATGGTAACATCAAAATGATTAATATGAAACATATTCATAATTCTGTACTCCTTTATAGGTGATCAGTACGAAACTACAGTGTTTTGTGTCTTGTAATCTTACTGTAGTGAGTCTGTGAAGGTCGGTTTTTGTAACATGAAATTCCACATTTCATGGTCAGTTTTAAACAGCAGTTTTCACTTGTAGGTAAATTTTGCTCATGTTGCCCTATTTTGATATGTATAACAAAGAGATATTATCTTGATAGTCTTGTGTTTTGTAAGCAAAATGAAATGGCTGTTCATAGTCTTGCAGACTTGTTCCTGTGAACAGTACAAAATTGCTTTTCATAGTCTTGGTAAAGCTGGAAGCTGAAAGAATTTGGGAGGAAATCCTAACTTCAAAAAGCCCAAATGAATGTACCAATCAGGTGCTGGACATTCCTCCATAATTACCTGTAAATGAGTTATATTTTTGCTCCATAGTTACGTGTGAATGAAGCAGATTATCCCCTAATTACGAGGCAATTGGATGAATATTTCTTCCTAATTACATAATTACCTGTTAAAGAGGAAGATTTCTTGCCCAAATTACGTTAATGAAAAGTTTTTCCTACCAAATTAGCTGTTAATCATTGGTTTCTCCCTAATTACAGAATTACTAGAGAGTTAGACCTATTCATATCCCTAATTGGTGGCAGTGGGATACATATTTCTCCCTAATTACATAATTATCTTTTGAAGATGTTGTTTTTCTCTAATTACCTGTCAATGTGGCAAAATTAGGTGGAGTTTTATCGAATTACATGGCAGTTACTAGTTTAATTAGGCCTATACATATCCCTAATTACTGGCAATGGGGTGGATTCTTGCAAGGTGTATCACACAGAACCTAAACTGGCCTGGTGGTCCACGTGTACGGTGAAGGCTGACGTTAGTCCGACCTGCTGTCCTGCTGGGGGAGGAAGAACTCAGGGCAGGAGGACATTAGCTTTGCACGTCTCCTCCCATTTACCTGACTCAATCACTTACACTGAATGGTGGCATTAGGCCTATAAGATGAAGTGGTGGGGTGCCTCAAGGCGCGCTTGTTCCACCTGAAGGGGTTTGGGTCACTTGTCTGCTTTTGGGGGGACTGTTTATGTGTCTTGGTGTAATTAATTGCTTTTGTTGCAACAAGAGACTGGAGGATGACTCTTGTTGATTTGTGCATTGGAGTAATATAGTTTTAACTGAAAGTAAAGTTTTTAGAATTGAAATAAAGTTAATGAGCTTTTGTTTGGCTTCTTCGTGAAATTCCTGTAAAATTCTCTTGCTAGAAAGACGTCTGAAGGTATAAATTAATATTCCAGACTTTGCAAATTAATCTTGTGGATGAAAATATCATGTAAACTGAAAATAGCACCAAATTAAACTTATATAACTTGTAAGAGTTTCGAGTCAATGAATTCAATTTAGAGTAAAAGAAAATTAGTTATGAATAGATAACCATTTTGGTTCAAGTGATGTTGATAAGGTAGGCCTAAAATTTAGCTAAAATAATTTAAAATTCAGCCAAAGTTGTTAATTACAATATAAAAAATAACATAAGTAAAAAATGTGATTTTGAAGAAACACTGAAACCATTCGGCCAAAAAATGCTGTAAAAATATGTAAATAATTGCAGTTACAACTGAAATTAATTTATGATTTCTCTGGTTAAAAATAAGCCCCTCTAATAATGGAGATTGGTGTTTTACAAGTTATAATTAAGCGTATTATATCACCAAATTTACAAGGAATAAATCAGCCAGGAAAAGCTGTTTTAAAAAAACGAAATCAAATTATAAAAATGCTAAGCAAAAATTGCCAATTTCAGTCTTAAAAACTTCAACTAAATCTGAATCATTCGAAAAATAATCGAATTTTGAAATCACTCCTATAGAACATTTCTACGTCTATCACAGAGCTTATTTTCTGACGTGTTTTGGTATTTTGCCGTCAAATTTGACGTCAATTTGTCAATGTTTATTGCAAAATTGAAGTCTCGTGTTGATATCACGCTTATGAACATGTTAAAACCCCAATCTTGCCAAAAAATATTGATATTTTGACGTCAAAATTGACGGCAAAACGCCGAAAGATGTCGGAGAATAGGCTGTGAGAGACCTTGGAAATTTACAAAGTTATTTTAGTAAAGTCCTTATTTAAAGAAAATGACGTAAATTTTATATATAAATATCAACTAAAATAGTTATTAAATAACATAATTTATCAATATTTACAAGTAAATTACTCTTTACGGCTCTAAATAAAGAATTGTCTGGTGCAAAGTCGGTATCAAAATGGCTAAGACACACGAGAATATATTTATCGTAGTCATCGTCTTTTTCGCTGCTTGTCCCTTCGTTTTCTATGAGAACGAGAGAGAGAGAGAGAGTGGGAGAGAAAGAGAGCGAGAGAGAGAGAGTGAGAAAGAGTCGTAAAGTCTCGTAAATTCACGCAAAATCACGGAAGTGGCAGAATTTAGGTTTTAAACCCGAAGAGTTTTGAGAGAGAGTTGGGGAGAGAGCGTGAGAGAGAGAGACAGAGAGAGGACGACTGGAACGAAATTCTGGCATCACATTTCTACACGGATTTTTCACGCCATGTTTCATGAAGACTTTCTCTGCCAAGTTAAACATTAGCCATGGTAGTTGAACGTGAGCTTTAGGTCAAAGTCTCGGTGGGTATAACCCCATACCCCCAACCCTCTTCGGACTCCCTGTCACGACATCTTATAAGGCATTTTAAATCTAAACATTCTCTCAGGGACAGAAAATGGCCGACGCCATCTTGGATAATACAAGTGCATGAGGCTTCATAGATTCCCATCTCAGCAAAAGTCAGCTTAGAAAAAATCAGTCCTTTTTCAAGTCGGTTTCAGTTGCTGATGACTGACTGACCTGACCTCATATTACCTCTGGCTGAGGACATATTACTCCCTCCTGGAGGCACTGCAGTGCTGCCTCAAAGGGGTAAAAAAAAATAATTTGATTTTTATCATCATTAACATAATTAACTTCCGTAATTATAAAATTCTCTTGTGGATCAAAATAAAAGACTTTACGGACACTTCGAGGATTTTATTTTTACTTTCATTATACACTGTATTACAATTATGACGTCATTAGTCGTGACCTTAGCAACTTGGTACGTCACTCATACTACCAATGACGTCATCGCTTACATACGTTCTTCAAGCTATCTTATGACGTCACCAGTATCGTGACCGACCTTAGCGACTTGATACGTCACTCATACTACCAATGACATAATCGTTTAGAATCGTTTTCTTCGAGACGTTTTTGGTTTAAGCGATCTCTTATCATAAAGCTTTTTAAGGCCATTTCTATATATTCGTAAGTTTTAACTGGTTTTAAAAGGCCTTAACTAACCATAATATTCATAAGTTTCTGGTGCCTTTTAAAAGGCCTTATATTCTTAGGTTTTGGGTGGATTTAAAAGGCCATTTTTACTTACAATCGTACGTTTTAGGCAAGCCTTTTAAAGGCTTTACTGAGACTTAGTCTATACTTCCAAAATACCTTTTTGGTTTGACCCATACTAAAATCCTTGTTTCTCTAGTAAATAAGGCTTATATTAAGGCCGGAACAAAAGGCTTTTAAAAGTCTTACCAAGTTATACACCAAGCCTTTTATAGCCTTTAAAAGGCTTTGAATAAAACTAAATTTTTCTTAGCCATACTTTAAAATGGGCTTATCTTTACCACAGGCCTTTGAACATGGTACCCCTATTTTTTCTCTTATTCTTTGATTGAAGTTGCAACTCGTGATTGGAGAGAGAGAGAGAGAGAGAGAGAGAGAGGAGAGAGAGAGAGAGAGAGAGAGAGAGAGAGAGGAGAGAGAGAGAGAGAGAGAGAGAGAGAGGAGAGAGATTCTTTTACCAATGTGTGTACCACAAACAACCTTGAAAATTTTACGAGAAATAAGAGCTAGATTAGTTTTGAGAGAGAGAGAGAGAGAGAGAGAGAGAGGAGAGAGAGAGAGGAGAGCGAGAGACGAGAGAGAGGAGAGAGAGAGAGAGAGAGTAGAGAACCAATGTTTCCAAATCCCACAAACCTTTCAGCTTTACAAATGCCATTTTTGCCAGTCTTAAGCAGCCAAGCAAATCAGTTCCTGTTTTCCAAATGACCTCGAGATTGAAACCACCCCAAAACCTTCCTTAATTGAAAATGGCCCCCCCATCACCCAACCCTTTTTCTTGCTGATAGCACCTACAGTATAAGGCCACTTCCTCTAAGCAAGTAGAAGGAATGAGGAAAAAGTGTTGTTCAAATAGATACTACTTTAAGGGCCAAACTAGGCCCACCATAGGGTCATCTAGATTTTAGAAAGGAAGTGATCTGTTAAGTGTAGGCCATAAGGCCACAAAGGGTCAAACTGGTACCATTATCTGGGTCTCTAGATCGAAGAAATGATCAAATTTAAGCCACAGGGCACAAAGGGTCAAACTATGACCACCATAAGTGCCTCTAGGACGAAGAAATCTATCGAATTTAGACCACAGTTTTAGAAAAGTTATCCAGAAAATTCTAGAAGTATCAAATCTCTAGAAAAAAATTTACCTAGAACTTCTAGAAAGTCTTGAGGTTATCTAGAACTTCCAGAAGTGTCAAGCTCTAGAAAAAAATTTAACCTGAACTTCTAGAAGTCTTGAGGTTATCTAGAACTTCCAGAAGTGTCAAGCTCTAGAAAAAATTTACCTGGAACTTCTAGAGGTCTCAAAGTCAATAGAAATGTTATCTAGAACTTCTAGAAGTGTAAAAAAAATTTACCTGGAACTTCTAGAAGTCTCGAAGTGTTAGAAAAGTTATCTAGAACTTCTAGAAGTGTCAAGCTCTAGAAAAAAATTCACCAGGAACTTTCAGTCTCGAAGTTTTTAGAAAAGTTACCTAGAACTTCTAGGAGTGTCAAGCTCTAGAAAAAATTCACCTGGAACTTCTAGAAGTCTCGAAGATTTTAAAAAAAATTATCTAGAACTCCTAGGAGTGTCAAGCTCTTAGAGAAAATTCACCTGAAACTTCTAGAAGTCCTCGAGGTTTTATAAAAGTTATCTAGAACTTCTAGAAGTGTCAAACTCTAGAAAAAATTCATCTGGAACTTCTAGAAATCTCGAAGTTTTTAGAAACGTTATCAAGAACTTCTAGAAGTGTCAAGCCCTTAAAAAATTCATCTGGAACTTCTAGAAGTTTTGAGGTTCTGGAAAAGTTGTCTAGAACTTCTAAGAAGTGTCAAGCCCTAGAAAAAATTCACCTGGAATTTCTAGAAGTCTCGAAGTTTAGAAAAGTTATCTAGAATTTCTAGGAGTGTCAAGCTCTAGAAAAGAATTCACCTGAAAATTCTAGAAGTATCGAAGCTTTATAAAAGTTATCTAGAAACTTCTAGGAGTGTCAAGCTCTAGAATAAAATTCACCTGGAACTTCTAAAAGTCTGAAGTTTTAGGAAAGTTATCTAGAACTTCTAGGAGTGTCAAGGTCTTGAAGAAAATTTACCCTGGAACTTTTTAAAGTCTCAAAGTTTTAGAAAAGTTACCTAGAACTTCTTGGAGCAAGCTCTAGAAAAAAAATTCACCTGGAACTTCTAGAAGTCTCGAAGATTTAAAAAAGTTATCTAGAACTTCTAGGAGTGTCAAGCTCTAGAAAAAATTCACCTGAAACTTCTAGAAGTCTCGAAGTTTTGGAAAAAGTTGTCTACAAACTTCTAGAAGTGTCAAACTCTAGAAAAAATCTACCCAAAACTTCTACAAGTCTCAAAGTTTTAGAAAAGTTATCTAGAACTTCTAGAGGTGTCAAGCTCTAGGAAAAAATTCACCTGGAACTTCTATTAGTTAGAGAAGTTATTTAAAAATTCACCTGGAACTTCCAGAAGTCTCGAAGTTTTAGAAAATTCATCTAGAACCTCTTGCAGTGTCAAGCCCTTGAAAAAAATTCACTTGGAACTTCTAGAAGTTTTTGAGGTTCTAGAAAAGTTATTCAGAACTTTCAGAAGTCTCAAGCTTTAGAAAAAAATTCCCCTGGAACTTCTAGAAGTCTCGAAGTTTTAGAAAAGTTATCAAGAACTTCTAGAAGTGTCAAACCCTTTAAAAAAATTCATCTGGAACTTCTAGAAGTTTTGAAGGTTCTGGAAAAATTGTCTAGAAGTGTCCAAGCTCTAGAAAAAAATCACCTGGAATTTCTAGAAGCCTCGAAGTTCTAGAAAAGTTATCTAGAACTTCTAGAAGTGCCAAGCGCTAGAACTAATATACTTGGAAATTCTAGAAGTCTTAAAGTTCTAAAAAAAGCTATCTAGAACTTCTAGAAGTGTCAAGCTCTAAAAGAATTAACTGGAACTTCTAGAAGTCTTGAAGTTATAAAAAAGTCACCTGGAACTTCTAGAAGTCTCAAAGTTCTACAAGTTATATCTAGAATTTCTAGAAGTGTTAAGCTCTAGAAAATATTCACCTGGAACTGATAGTCTGGAAGCTCTAGAAAAGTCATCTATAACTTCTAGAAGTGTCAGGCTCTAAAAAAAATTCACCTGAAACTTCTAGTCTCAAAATGTTAGAAAAGTTATCTTGAACTTCTAAAAGTGTCAAGCTCTAAAAAAAAATTCACCTGGAACGTCTAGAAGTGTCAAAGCTCTGGAAGAGTCATCTAGAGCCTCTAGAAGTCTTAAAGTTCTAGAAAAATAACCTAGTGGTGTCACAGGGCTCAAATAACCTCAGTGTCACGCCTAACAAAAAGGTGGGTGTTGAAACGTATCCATTGACCACAGGTACAACAGACTTCTAAAACTGTCACTTGAGATAACTATTGCTTGTTAATATAACCTCTACAAACAGACCAATCCGTTAAAAAATCCACTCTCTTGTTACTTTCTGAAAGCATAAACAGGTAAGACCAATCATGCTTTAACAATACTGGTTATAGGGAGACCAATTACCCTTTATCAATACTGGTTATAGGAAGAAACCACCATTTAACAATAATGGTTACCACCTGAAGTTGCAAATCAGTGTATTAAATCACTGTTGCTACAATCAGAAATGAAAATGGGGGGGTGATTGAATATCCTGTAAGGATTCTTCAAGGCAAGAATCAAGAGGATAAAGCAATCCTGATGATATAAGGACTTAGGAGAGACAGAGTCCTGGTCCCTATGCATCCTAGGGCAAGGAGTCTCAGGTCCTATGGAAAAGTCAAGAGCATTGGTCCCAGTATAAAGTAGGTGCTGTACAAAAACAGATTTCTCCATTCAGCACAGACCTGCACATCCAAAGTTAAACACTGGAAAGTGAGAATCTGATCGCTATCATTATTGCTCATAAGCTATTGACAATGCTTACGCAAGAAGGCAAAAGGGTACCAGCTCGAGTGGTAAGCTCCACCAGAATACAATTACTGTGTGTCCTTAACAATTCAAAACCTATGATGGAAAGCAGTGAATAAACCGTACATAAATATTATTATTCAGAAGTTGAAACCTATTCATAAGGAACAAGCCCACCAAAGGGGCCACTGACTTGGAATTCAAGATTCCAAAGAATATTAAGGTGTTCATTAGGAAGAAGTAAGAGGAAGTAGATAAAAGGCTGCAAGCAAGGAGCATTATCCAAATGAAAGGGAAGTAAGAACAATAATATAAAGTTTATTTCTGAAGCTTATCTAAACCAGCCAAGCAGGGAACCTCTTGACACAATGAAATACTATTACCATGGCTGGACAACCACAAACTCCCAATTCAAGCCACTTAATCCCAATGAAAAAGGTTCTTGCGGCTCTTGTCATCCAAACTGGAGAACACTACTCGATCCCATGGTCAAACAAATGACCTGGTGTAGGAAATTATGTTACACAGCATTAGAAACTGCTACATAGTTCCTCTGCAACATTCAACAGTGTCAAAACATTGCCAGATGCAACGTTTGCCGTCAAAAGCAAAAAGGAAATACTTTCTGGCCTTGGAGACATTAAATGCAATGCTATCAATGCTCAGGAGAATCAGGAAGTGGACATAAATTACATCCAAGTAATCAACAAAAGTCTTGTCCTTAGAACTTGGCTTCTACGGCCCCAAGTATTCCTGTCTTTTTAGGCTTAACTGACAAGCTACCATGAGCAAGTTACAGGTGTAACCACCTG
The DNA here is from genome assembly GCA_039081455.1 of Macrobrachium rosenbergii. NCBI lineage: Eukaryota > Metazoa > Arthropoda > Malacostraca > Decapoda > Palaemonidae > Macrobrachium > Macrobrachium rosenbergii. The sequence goes on along the minus strand of JANJGK010000981.1, from coordinate 209,079 downwards.
TGTCATAGTGATGGTTACAAAAAGCAAACACACACATGAAATAATTCATAACCACTGCAATTTGGAAATCAGGACAATATATGTGATCTGCCAAAGACAGGCAAAAATGGCATTTACATAATATTGTTATTAGCAATAACATATGAGAGAGAGAGAGAGAGAGAGAGAGAGAGAGAGAGAGAGAGAGAGAGAGAGAGAGAGAGAGAGAGAGAGAGAGAGATTCAAATTACTTTTCCTGTAGCATACAGAATCTTGCTGTTCAAATACAGCTGTAGAGGTTATAGATGTCTGTAGAAAGGTGTCTGCAGTATGTATAGTCAATGGCAAGTGTAACTTTTGGTAGCAAACGAGACTAGAAAGTTTATTTAGAAATTGTGCAAGAAACAAAATGTAGGAGGAAAAGTGAAGAACTTATTTTAGGCAGAGGAATGGGAAAAAAAAAGAAGGTACCAACTGGAGTGACTTCGAGTGTTTAACGGACAAACAGCTGAAGTGAAATCTGTTTGAAGTACAGCTGTAAAACTGTCAACTTATAACAACTGATAAACTTCATTGAGATACAAAACCAGAGACTATTTCTGAGAACTGGAGATTAAAAAAAGAGAAAATCCACCAAAACAATGATTGATAACTTGTGCCAGCCTCATGAGATGGCTGGGAAACCTAGACTATATCAGAAGGGAGGAAAAGGAAAAAGCCAAGATTTACATTAGATTTCATTAATGCAAAACCCTTGAGTGAGAAAACCTGGAGAAAAGTGGAGAGTTGAGTAACTAGAAAGGCTACAACTTGGCAGCAAGGACAAGAAACTCCTCCAAGATGGAGGTCTCTTAACTAGGCGCAAAGTGAACGTTACTAAGAATATGTCTGATCAAAGAATAGACACTTAGGAGAGAAAGTCGTAGGGGGTGAAAGTCAGACGTGTCACCTTAAAAGACATATGCTGTGACATTAAAATGCTCCATAATAATACTAAAATAGTACTAGTGGATGAGACTAAGTCAGCACTGACTGAAACAAGTACCAGAGACAACCACAAGGAAGAGAAAGGAGTTCAAAGGCACATAAATACATCACCCTGTTCAAGCAGATGAGATGACCATTTGAAGTCTAAAGGAACAATGATTAAGATATGCCATTAGCATTTCTATGTGACAAACATGCAAGGAGACAACACGGTCAATATCAGGGAAAACCAACGATTACTGAATGAGAAGCAACATCAAACTATAAAATATTGCCAAAACAAAACGAAAGATGGCAGAAATGAATGGAAATGTGCAGCACAAATTAAGAAAGTTGTCAGCAGTGTATACTTTGCACTCAACATCCCCCAAAAAGCTGACAATTATTCAAAATGAACAAAACAACATGACCACATAAAAAAAAGACATTTCTTGGGTTTAATTGCTGCCAATTACCACTTACCTCATATTCTGAATTGAGAAAAAGGTCTCATCTAGAAAACAAAGTAAAGTTTGTATGAACACGAGAGAGAGAGAGAGAGAGAGAGAGAGAGAGAGAGAGAGAGAGAGAGAGAGAGAGAGAGAGAGAGAGAGAGAGAGAGAGAGAGAATGTTAACAAAACAAGCAAAAATTTTATTTAAAAAAAATGAGATATAAAACATAAAAAATCAAATTACACTCAACACATACAAAATAATTCTTCACATTTCCACATCAAAATTCTCTTCTTTTCATATTCTTTACATAATTCATTAACACCCATTATTTCAATCTTTTCTATCTACAAAGGAAGGAGACACCTCGAAGCAGCAAATCGGTGCACATTCAAAGTGTGAACAAACACTCAACTCTTTGCAACTGGGTGTTCCCTTTCTTCTTCTTCGTTCTTTCACTGATCAAAGATCTTTTTTTATTCAAACATAACCAATTAGTAGGAAGTGTTAGACATTATGGGAAGGGAACATGTAAGATTCAGGTCAAAGGCCAAGTGCTGGAACCTAAGATGAGGAGGGAAGCTGCAAAAAAATCTAAGTAATGCCTACAGTGCATCTTAGGTATTATATCTCAGTGCCAAAACCTCACACCACTGAGTTAAATTACTTGACTCTCATAGTGATGGCAAAAAGAATTTGTGTTCAATAACAGAATTAAGGGTTTTCCTAACCTGAAATTCTTTAAAAAATAATTGGATAAACTGACAATGATGATGATTCTGTCAAAGAAAAATATGAACACATATTATTACAGCAGGACAGGGGCCAAAGTTATTCCACATTGTAAAAAAGTACAATGCATAGCCTTTCCCACCTCAAATAGAATGAGAGAGCTCCTATATATGGGAAGAAATGCAGAGTGCATAAAAAGCCTATAACATAAGGAGAGAGGCCTTGCCTCATGTTAAAACAATGGTAGAACGGCAAACACAAAATGAGGAAATTGCTCCTCAGTGGAACTATCTCAGAAAGTCTAAAGCAAAGCCAATTCTGAACAGGAATTACAGGGAGACTGACTGCTTGGAAAGGATGAAACCAGGTCTTGAATGAAGATATGACTAGCCACAGGGAGCCTTGGCTATATTCTGGACTGGTGGTGATGGTATATCTACAATACATCTATTACGTGACCCTTTTTTGGCCGTGAACACCACAAGGAAACAATTTTTCCTGTGCTAACAAAGGTACTGGAAGAGTTTCAAGATGCACAACATCAGTCAGTAAAAGAGTACAGTCTCCAATGGGGATGGAAGATCTTTGACAAGTATAGATAAAACACATCTACTAAAGCTGTCAGTAGCTAAGTAACCCAGAAGGCACCAAACCAACAACTGACCTGACCCAACGCATTCTTTATTAGACGCTTACACAGTTACAGAAAGCAATTAAAGAAAAGACAAAGTCAAACAGCTTTCTTCAAACAATGGCAAAGACTAGGTATGGAAGAAATGAGGAGGTTACCTGTAGGAATATATCAGAGTATAAAATTGAGGCCAAAGGCCAAGCACTGGGACCTATGAAGAGGTCATTCTGAGCTGAAAGGGAAATTGAGAGGAATAAAAAAGGTTTGAAATGTGTACCAGGAGGAAAAAGTTTTTGCAGTTGCACAATGAAACATTTGTTATGAGGGGGTTGAGGAAAGTAAGACGGAGGAAAGAGAATTTGAAGGGAGGTACAGTAAAAGCAGAGGCCTATTGGGGAAAGAGGAGGCTGAAAACACTTAAGGGGTGATGCAGTTAAGAAAGCAGTAAATATTGATAGAATAATAACAATAAGAAGATGGAGGCTGTGCTTTGATGCTTATAACTGAGGAGAATAAGAAAGAACTCGAGGATGCTGGTATGACTAAATGGACAACACAAAGTGGGATCTGAGGACATTAACGGTTGTGCTTCCTTACATACAACTTTGACAGAACAACCTGAAGACACTAATTGCAGGGTTGATAAAATACATGGAATCATTGACATTGTAACTCAAAATGAATGAATATTCATTTGGAACAGATCTGTAAGGCCAACAACTTGCTGGCAAGTTTCCAGAGGACAAAATCGCCATTTGTGCAGTGGAGAGGATGTGGTTGTAACAAGCACAAGACAAGAAAACAAACACAAACATCAGAAAACCTAAAGCAAGTGTGCAAGGCACTTCGATGACGCATTTTAAGAGAAGAGAAGAAGTCACAGACTGGAAACACAGAGGATCAAAAATTGGAAGCATGATTTAAAAGGAAGTCAGGACAAGGAGGAGGAAAGTAGGAAAAAAGGTCTGAAACTAGTGGCTTCCAGTTTGGCTTTGCTCCAGGAAAATCAACCACTGAAAATATTTACTAAGAGCAAATGCCATGAAAAGAAGGATATAAATACATAAAAACCAAATCTGTATATCTTCTAAAGGTGTTCAAAGGGCAAAGAGTACCAGAAGACTCACTGATTAAGTGGCAATGCTAACATAATACAATATCTGGGCTGAAGAAAGCACTACATACGTCTTCCGAATCTGACAAAAACATTTGCGTCTGTCAAATATTAGAGGAATTTCTACAAAATGGCAACAGGGGAGAGGCTCCTTGTAGCCTCTGTATGCAGACCTGGTGTCCATGTTAATATCAAGAAAAGGCCTTGGAAAAACATTTGAAAGCTGGGAGACTGGAAGAGATCAGAGCTGGAAGTCAAAGCGAGTAAAACTAAGAACACAATGACAGGTAGGAACCAAAGGAAAAGGTGTGGGCTGGAGACTGACCAGGTGGATGCTGTATGCATGGTCTTGTAAACTGTCACATTATGCATCAAATAAACGTGAAAGCGCTTGGTACTGAACTTCTGCTTGTCATTTTCCTTTGGGATTCGCTTATACACTGAAGTCACGTGCATCTACTGTGATTTTTTAAGCACAAGAGCTAATATTTAAGACGTGGAGGCAGGAAAAATTATATTTAAAGTGTCAACATCTCAATTGTTATAAGTATGGGGTCAGAAAAGTCTACTCTAGTGGTGAAAGTTTTCTAAAGCATAGCCATGAGTTACTGACAATAAAAACACATTTGACTTCACAAATCTTCAATGGAAACCCAACGTTTTAATTAAAAACAAAAATTGGCATAATTTTCGACCTGCACTGGTCAGCATAGCGGATTTAGAATGTCCCGAGGTCACCTGACTGGCTTAATCCTAAAGAACAGTTGCCCTCATGCTGCCAATGTGAAAGGACAGTATGGAAAGCCAAGATGGTAACTGCAGGACAAGGAAATATTTCATTCTGATAAGCAACAAGTCCTGTAACTGATGTTTCGAAGACCACTGCTGGAACGGCTGAAGCGACAAAACTTTTGGAAGTGTCTGTTGGTTGAATTTCAAGTGTGAAGAAGATGAAGTCAGAAAATGCAATCCTGACAACAATTAATAACTGCCAGAAGGGAAAATATAGAATGAAATTGGTTGAGAAAATATTCTTGTAGACAGACCCATAAAAAACTTGACTGCTTTTGTGCATTTAAGCATTCAAATATTATTATTCTTCTTTTTCTGAAATACTTAAAGCCATTTCTTAAAAAAAAGAAATATGGCAAATGACAGGTCTCTGGAAAATTCACACAAAAGAAAGGAAAGATTTAAATGACTAAATAGAGAGATATGTAGACAGGTTTTGGAGAGCAGATGATGGTGATTGAAAATCTCCAAAATATTGTTTGGTCACGTGACAAAGAGGAAAGTGGAGATATCAAGGTGACTGATACAAAAATGGGTGAAGCCCACACATGGGAATTCCGGCTGACGAGAAAGAGACACTTTTTGATATGTAGCAAAGTCCATTACATAACAAAGACTACATTATATCCAGCACTTGATTATTTTCTAGATATCTTTCAACTATCAGATTGGAAAATGAATTGTTTCCTAAAAACCAAACCATTTACATCTAAGCCTTGTTTTGTTGCTCAACTGAAATCATGTGTTTTACTAAGACACTTCCCCTGTCATGTCTAACACTTCCTTTGAAGCTGTACCAGATTTCAATAAAGCCAATATTCAACACATTTTCTCATTTATAATAAATACAAAAATAGTTTGATAGACTATCTATTATTTATTTGAGATTTCATTACTTGGGAGCACTGGTAACCATGATAATGTAATCTAAATTACAATAAATAAATGTATTTTTGATATGTAATTTACAATTCAGTAAATAGAGAACTGTATTTTTTAAATCTAATTTACAGTCGTACAAAAATTTATAATTAAAATGCTGTAAATGCAGAACTGTAGTTTTTTAAAAATCTAATTTACAGCAAATACAAAAATTCTTTTTGAAATATAATTAAAATGCAGTAAACACAAACTGTATTTTTTAAATCTAATTCACAGCAAATACAAAAATATTTAAGTTATTTCTTCTAAATCCTCTCCAATCTAGTAACTGATATTTCAAGACTGAAGAACCAGTAACCTTGAAAATAACCATTGTATTTTTGTAAAGTAAACTATCGAAATATACCTAAAACTTCTTTAGAATTTTTCACCTATTATTTTTAGCATTATACAGAACATTTTTTTAGACTAACCATACAATGTTCAAATTCAGTAACTCAAGCACACAGTGATGGATATGTGTACATTACTTCAGAAATCTAAAGAAATCATATACATCAATTTTACCATTACACATGACATTTACGAATTGTGACTTCACAAAACCTTTAAAATGGCAATTTAATATGTATACTTATCTGGTTATTGTGTAAAGAAAACAAATCTCTTAATTTTCACTTGTACCCTGACAAATTTAGTCAAGAGCAGACAAACCAAATGGTTATTTTGGCTACGGGAAAGAGAAAATTTACTGATTGGTGCTGTCTCCACTGAGAGGTCCCTAATTTGCCCACAGATGGCCCTCCTCAATAAACCTCAGGATCTGTAATCCTTGCACACACACACACTGTGCAAAGCCTGATGATGTAAATATATGCCCCAAACACAAGCACAATTATGAGGAAGGATAAAGATTGCAATACAGAATGTAACAAGCAAAGATTACAAAACTAAGCAAAATACATAATTAATCTAAAAGAATCCTAATTTGCACCTCAGCTTCACAGATACTTTGAGGGTTTGGCCTTTTGATAAGGAACAGAGTCTGTTCAGTAACAAATAGACTACAATACAGCCTCCACCTGAATATTTTATAGATACCTTACACTTCACAGCAATTCCAAAATTCCTAAACCATACTAACCTGTAATTTGCATTTACATTAAATTTAAGAGACTTATCTACAAGCGTAACACGTCCAAAATGGTTATATAGCAAAAAATAATCAGAACAATGCTGATGATGATAAGCACACAAGTATAATACGTTGTGATGTCACTGTAATTCAGTGGTAATAAGTATGCCACCTACCTACAGGCAAAAAGGCACAGAATTACGGACAAATTTGCTCAACGCTACACCTCAACAAGAAGCAAAATGAATGAAGAAACGCATGAAAGGAAACGAAATTCACATCACAATACCAGAAAGGACATCAAAATAGCATAACCAACTCTAAAGGCAAGAGGGAATGAGGCCTTGAGTTCTGTGCAAGCAAACACTGTTGGAATTGTTGTTTTCCTTTTTCAAGCCCTCATAAGATCGCACAACTGGGAAACGTCTAAACAAAAGAAGATTATTTAATGATTAACCAGTTCGTAAGAACAGGGACTACAAAGTAAAAGGACTCGAAACATGGAAGACTAGAACATCGTAAAGAGAGAACAAAAGAGGATGTTGTAAGTGGGACCAAGAAGGATGAAGAAAAGCGAGGGTGTCAGAACAGAGCCCTGAAGAGAGCTATGAGATATGGGGAAGGAAAACCAACAGTGACAGACTCTTGCCTGACAGCAGAGGCTGAGAACTTCTAGCTTGGTTTATTGGCTCCAAGGGCCTCATGAATACTTTGCACAACATAAAAACACAATATCAAAAACAGAAGTAAAAGAATGTGTACTGTACTGCAGTTCCTTGCTATGATAGACAATGCATAATAAAAAAACCTGTGAGGTTTAAAAAATAAACAGAAAGGAAATGGTAATGAAAAGGAATATAAAATTGAGGCCAAAAGCCAAGCACTGGGACCTATGCGATGCTTCAGCACTGAAAGGGAAATTGAGAAGAATAAAAAGGATTGAAAGGTGTAACAGGAGGAAAATCTTTTACAGTTGCACTATGAAAGAACTGTCAGGAGAGGGTGGAAAATAAGATGGGAGAGGGAGAATATGAATGAAGACACAGTACAAGGCATGAAAGGATGTTGCAAAAAAACTGGTTCCTGACAATTTGATGTGGGCTAAGACAGGACGTATCCGATCATACAAGATTTGCCTAGCAGGAGGAACTGACTGACATCTAGACAAAACTAACAAAAGGGGCCCATTTTTGGCAGTTACTCAAATCTAGACTGAGCACCTGGCCTCCTCAGTGCTGGAAGACATTAAAAAAGGGACCTCTTGTAGGAAAGAGTTTGTAAGAGAGCGAAGTAGAAAGGCGAGACCGACTTGCTCTTGCCTAGAAAGGTCTCACCTGTCACTAATGACTATCTAGCTAGTTCTACCATCGTCTGCCCTCACTGAACATGAGGGCATAAGTGAAAGTGAGATATTTGTACAATGCACTTCAAGACAAATATTGTACTGAATACTACAATATAATATTGTAATATTCAGTATTACAATCAAGACTCACGGGACTTATTAGTGTTTGACCCTTAATGGATGGGCTAATTATACATCATGCAAAACCCTAGGTTGGCCAATTTAAGAGAAAACACATCAATGGAAGGTGGAAGATATGCAAATGCATATGGTTTAAGAAAAAAAAACTCTAAAAATTTTTCCCCAACTTCCACAGGAAGTTGAAAGTGACTATTTACAACCCTGTGTGGGGCCTCTTTTCCAAGACACTCATAAAAATATGCTAATTTGACCAAGTTATACATGGTTTTTCTAATAATTTATCTGATCTTATTTTGTAAAATTATAATGACAGCTCACACAATATCATAATACATAAGAACTGAAATCAGTAACAAATTCTGAGTGTATTTATTGTAAAATATTTATGAGATTGACTGAGATGGGGAGATACAGTAGCTTTTTGTGAGGTAGACATATTTTTTCTCATATATCTTTGCACTTTCCTTTGCAAGATTACAATTATAGCTGACATACTATCATAGAAGATAAGAACTAAAACCTACCGCAATCCCTGGGTACATTTATAGGCAATCAAGTCTCAGGGCATACTGACCCCACCCCCCGCTCTGTCCTGTGCTGAGCTACTACAGTTGCCATAAGTGATTTCTTGACCAATGACGTGATATGAACATCTTTCCTGCTAAATTTGTCAAAATTAATACTCGTAGGAATTAGCCCACCCATTGCTCAAAACCTGTTATAGATCCTCACCCCATATTTTGTTCAGAAATAGAAAAAATTTTAAAAATTGGGTATATTCAACAGGTTCCTCAATCTTCTAAATCTTGTTCTTCTTGCTGTGAATCTTCTGCCATTTGTGCTGCATGTGGTTGATATTTGTGATGGTTCCTGTCAAAATGTACCTGGAAAGCAATGAACATACTTTAGTGGTGAATATGTTTTGTGTGAAGGGTTTGCAATGTTATTTTTCAATAATAACTGTGGATATGATTTGATTTCTAGAAACTATTAACGCCTGTCTAAAAGAAATTGGTCAAAGTTACCAAGAAAGACAATACTCATGCAAGAAGGTCCAGGAGAATCTATAGACATAAAAATGCTGAATTGAGATATGTAAACAAAACTGTTTTAACCATAATTACTGTACCATTATTGCTAACAAGAAAACTGCCTGGTCTTAAAACTAGGTCTAGGTTTGGGCGAGTTCCCATTCAGGGAATCCTAAACACCCAGTCATTTTGGGAGCCAGGTACTACGCGCTCATAAAAAATCTGGAGATTTCTGAAAGGAAAAATGTGGAATTAAAATTAAATTCACTAAACACAGGTAATCCAAGGAGAAAAAACTAATGAGACCTGAAATATTCAAGGGCAAAGCTACAGGTATGAACACCTTACTTGCCTCCCTTCCTAAAATGCCAGTTAGGATAGTCAAAATAAATTACAGTACTGTGGACAACTGTCAAAAGATGCACAGTTAAGATTTGAGACAAAACCTTCCCAGGAAAGAAGAGGTCCAATCTCATCTGCTGACCACTCATTTGCCGTATGCCTTAAGAACAAAGATGTGGGCACCTTCAGGAATGGATTGAGAGGCAACAAGTAAAAGTCAAGATATTTATGTGTCAAGTGTGAAAGTTTTATCTCTTTATTCTAAAAAGTGTCATATTCAGTTAAAACCCCTCACTTTTACTCAGTGATGAAAGGAAAATGGTATAAATGTTGTTTGATTGACATCTACAAAATGTACTTGAACTACTTCCTACATAACTTTTGTAGTACCTTACAGCCACATTATACAGTCTTCAATTCAAACAATATCCTGAACAAAACTTACTCACTACAGCTGTATGATTCTGACGATGCAACTCGGTATCCACAGACACAGATATCATAAAAAAGTTGAAACTTCTTTTCCCACTCACTATAATTTTAATACTGTTCTGACAATGATTTTCAAGTCCTAAAAGTGTGGTTGTGTGTGTGTGTGTTTTGATACGAAGCACTGGCACAACACATCAAAAAAGCAATAACAATAGGCTACCCCTGATTTCATGAGAGCAACACCTCATCTCTGTCTCTCTCTCTCTCTCTCTCTCTCTCTCTCTCTCTCTCTCTCTCTCTCTCTCTCTCTGACTGACAGAGAGAGACATGAGCACAAGCCCATGCATCCACATTTCCACTGAGGAACGCTACACTAATGCACAAGAACAGAATGAAAGCGCAGGTGAAGACCGGCTGCAATTATTAAAATCAAACATTTTTCACCACAGTGCTCAGCAAATACAATCACTACCTGAATCCTGTAAACCCCAGACATTTAATTCTCTTTCAGCAGTGTAATTTACATTTATGACTCATAAAAATTTGGAAAAAAGCAAAAAAATTAATTCATTTGTCTGTAAACTCAAAACTGAACTGGGTGAATGAACCTTTTTACAAACAGCACAATTTACAAGCACATAAAAATCACAAACCAGAACCATTTGACACCATGACGACACTAAATGTATTTGCAAAAATTATAGTAACGGAAATGAAAATGTATCTCGGTGAGGAAATTCTCCATGAATTCCTCCACTCAGAACTAAACACCTTCAAGGAGGCTGCATCTAGCACATAAGCCAAAAGGGGTTCCCAACAGAATGGAGACTCAATCACTGGCTTTAGAAGTCGTTCAGAACCTGGTTGGTCCACAGACCAAGTAACTGAGGATTTAGGCATGAGCGTAAGGGCCTGCAATGTGTATGAGCATGCCATGTCCATCATATCTTAGTCAGGAAAGTCCCAACACTGAGGCCAGTCACATAACTAGATAACAAGAGTTAAATGTATGCTTAACACCCTTGGTGTGTAAAATACTGACTCTTACTGAAGCTTAATATTAACCTTAGCATATTACTAGGCCACATAGCAATGGGCTACAACAGAGCCCTGAAGGTAATAGTGTACATAAGTGCATGACAACACACAAATTCTTGGAACCGCTAGATCAGATCAAATCAAAGAATAGCAGATGTAATCCTATATAATCTACCTTTGTTCATCAAATAAAGAAAAGGAAAACAAAGTCTCCTAATGTAAGTGTATCTTACAAAACTGGACAGAAAGCAGTAAACTTTTCCCTCAAATCCAACCAAACTGTTCACACGATGCCACATAATCGATACACGTTACAATGCTGGCAGCTTTTTTAACCTGGGAGAGCTTACGACAAAAGTAGAATCTTCTTTATCTTATGGAAAGTGATTTACAAAGATATCTTACTGTATTTGCTCAGTTTAACTGGTCAAACACTATTCCATTATTCCCTATAAAATGTTAAAGCAAAGGAAGTGAGCTGGCAGATGTCACAAGAGGGTAAATCTTTGTATTCTTGCACACAGTGGAAGAAAAGGATAAAGAATTAGTGTCAGAATATTGAGAGATTGAAGAAACTACCAACAGACTGATGTGGAGCAAATTTATTAGGCTACATGAATGCAATGACAAAAAAAGCAGCTTTCACTAAATACAATCATCAAAAACACTTGACAACGATGGAAGTCCTATTGTGCCTCTCACAAGGTTGTCCAAAGTGGACTGTTTGCAATAATGAGGAGGGAATATTGAAGGTAGATGCAGCTTAAGAAGTTGAACAGCTACAAAAAAGCTGCTGGGCAAAACATCTTCAGTACTACTCAAGCCATGCAAGGAACAACACAGGAGGTACCCACCCGTGGGGAGGACTGGAAGAGATTATGGGAATTAAGCCACTATATTATCAAGTAAATGAAACAAACCACTTAGTAAAAATTCATTTCTCCCCAAGGCCTGGCCAGGAGTGAAGCCAAGTGGAACGGTTCAGCGCAGGTGCTGACGTGAGTGGAGGAGTGGCTAGCTAAGCTGGTGGATCATAGCAAGGACAATTTGACGACAGAAAACTCTTCATAATATCTAGACAGAGGTCAGAAAAACCCATGCTCAAGTACAGTACTGTACATTAGTAGTGCACAGAGTGCATATCACTAAACATGAAGGATGGATTGCATACACAATCATACAAAAGGAGAATAAATGAAAGAAGGGGGCAGAGGATAGAAATGGAAACATCAAGAGAATAAGGTACAACACTACCAAAGAGCCATGATAATTAGGTGATAATACTTATTACTATTATGACTCTCATTGTGTTTGACATAAGGATCTGCTGTTTAAAAACAGGTGTTCCATACAACTTTCTTCTAACTGTGGAACAACTATAAATTACTCGTTTGAAAGTATGCCAGCCCCAATATTCTACTAAGATATCCCATGAAATTATGATGCCTCATACCATGTCCTTTATTTCTTACACTTAACGACTACAGAACAATCTTCCAAGCTGTGCCATGGATGCTGGTTGATGCTACACAGTTTATGAGATGCTGAAGAGCTACTCTGAAGAGGCAGATGCTGTTATCCTCCTTTGCAACTGAATACCAACACTGATAAGCAAACTCTTAATGGACTACACAGAAGCAAAGGTCAAAGGTCACACTACAACATACAGGGACACCATCTAACAAAAAGCAGCAGCCTTTGACCACCATCTAAAGCACAGTGTGTTTCCAAGACACTCATGCAAATGAACATTGTCTATGGCAACACATGAAACTACATGCTTTATACTTTTACAAAAATAATGTGTGAGCTCTCATCAAATCCTAATATGAATCCAAACCTCACTTCTATATAACTAATTACAATTCATCATTATCATTCACAATACCTCACTATTCATCAAAGTTTAATATTACATTTTAGCATAATTTGCCTAAAACTGGTACACTAGTTCCTACAGACTAAGAGGAATCACATTCTTCAATGAGAGGTACAAAACAGTGAAAGGCTGTGGAGATGGAAAAGGTAAAGAAAAAGGCACAAAATAATGCCTTCGAGAGGCTGAAGGAACACAGCAAGGAACAAGGAACATTAATCAGGTCTAGGGTGCTACACACAAGACACACTGCCGAAGGTGACCCTATTCAAAGTTGTAGGAGCTGTCAGACTCAAGTTGAAGATATTGTCACACGTTGCCAACAGTCTGTACAGCCTACAGAACTGATAACTATAATGCTTTGTGCACGTGTGATTCCAAACTGCCTTCAATTGTTTCTGAAAACCTGAGGCAACTGTGATTGCTGCCAAGATAGACCACTGATACAACTAACAGTATAACTGAAGTGAACTGAAACTGGCCAGTGCAACCACCTAACTCAACGGGAAGACTTCCTTCTCAACTGCCCTCTCCTAAGTCTCAACAACAAATGCACATGCAATGCTTCTTCCTCCTTCCTCTTCACCTCCTCCTCCTCCTTCTACTACTACTTCTTCTTCTTCTTCTTCCTCCAACCACACATATGTATTGAATGTACAGTACTGTGAAGTGGCTGAGAGATTTAGTGTCCACATGCTAAAAAATATTACTATTATTATTATTATTATTATTATTCAAAAGATGAACCCTATTCGTATGGAACAAGCCCAGCACAAGGGCCACTGACTTGAAATTCAAGCTTCTAAAGAATATTATGGTGTTCATAAGGAAGTAAGAGAAGGTAAAGGGAAATACGGAAAGAAGTTCTGGAACTGAGAAGTTTGACAGCAAGGCACAGGTGCTGCTGTTTAGCGAATCTGGTTGCTCTTGGCAGGAAAAGGGGATCTGGGATCATTTATGAATGTGAAAGATATCTGTTAAAATACAACTTATGAAAAAGTGACAAACAAGAGACCATCCATTGATGGTCCAAGTCATGACTGCTAATGTTAGGAGACAGAAACCTACCATCACAAACCACTCTGTCTAAAAGAGACAAATCACTGGTAGAAGCAGACATCCATACTGGAGAACAGTACTCTAGTAAAAGGAAGCACAAATGACCTGTAACAGATTGCACTGATTCTATCACTGTTATAAATATACGAGGCTTAACAAACAATACCTAACTTTTGTGTGGCATTTGCTGAAACTTTCATTAGACGTTTCTTAAAAGTAAGAGGTGACTCAAAAGTTACACCTAGAATAGTCAAAGCTTCAGACTCTTTCAGCAAAGTCCCATCTACCTGAAGGGGAGGATGGGGTGGAAAATCTTTACGATATCTGCTAATCAATAGTGTTGTCGTTTTACTGGAGTTCAGCCTCATACCCCACCAACTACACCATTCACTGATCCAGTCCATGTCCCAACTGAGGCTGAGAGCAGCTTCATTTCTCATAAGTGGAGACTTTAATGCTCCCAAAAGTATTCCATCACTGGCATACGGACCAATCTTGTTTTCCAGGCTAACAACCATATCACTTGTATACACCAAAAATAATAGTGGACCATGAACATGACACTGTGGAACTCCAGACACATTAAGTCTTGGTTCACCAAAGATCCCATCAACAGCAACTTGCTGCTGCCTAACTGTAAGGAAATCTTGAAGTAATCGTAAAATATACCCACCAACTCCAAGATTATGACGTTTATAAATAAGTGCCTCATGATTTACACTAAAATCTATGTGAATTAATCTGCACTCAAAACCCCTACCAAGATTCTCTTGCAAATGGCATGTCAAGTCTAAAAGAGCATCACAGGTACATAACTGCTTTCTATATGCATATTGGCTATCTGCTGACAATCCTTTAGATTCCACATACTTACAGAGTGGCTTAGCAGTAAGTTTTTCAGCAACTTTGAAGAGCACAGGAAGAACAGAAATATTGGCCAGTAGTTACTGCAGTCTGAAGATATGCCACTCTTTGGAACAGGCATTGTATTACTAAGCTTGGTCTCATCCCCAAAGATACTAAGTTGACAGGAAAATCTATAGACTCCACTAATCTTGGAAAACATACACACTAGAAACTTTTTTTAAAAAACAAGGGCAAGAAACCATCAGGATCTTCTCTGCCCCAGCTATCAAGATTATCCAGAATTTTCTTAACATCCCTGGAGCAGAATGTACATTTTGTAAGAATAGGCTCAGGATGACAAGTATCAGGGAGAGGGACATCCTCAGCTGATTGCTTAGCTTCACAAGCTTGATGAAGCAGTCCAGCCTTTTCCCTAGGGCCAGTAACCAACCTCCCATCATCTGTTAGTAGTGGTGGAATGGAAGACGAGCCTGACCCAAAGATAGATGATGCCAATTTGGTTAACCACAGATGAGGCTAATTCCTTAAAGTTCCCCCTTCAAGGAATTATTGTAATTTCTCTCAGCTGTGCAGTAAGTTCTGTTCACAGCGAGGCGAGACTCAACAGAAAAGTGTAATTTTCATTTGAATGATTTTGTCTCCAATGTGTTGAATTTGTCATGGTAAGCTTGTCTACATATATCTCAAACCATGGCTGGTCATTTGTCCTGAATTTGCTGACCTTTCTAGGGACATACCTTATTAAAAAAGCCATCAGCATTTCATTTGACTTTTTGGGATCAGGATCTAATATAGTATCTGAAATATTAAGTTCCTGACAAGCTTTAATAATGCGATCCCAATTGGCTCTAGATTTCAGCCAGACCTTTTTTCCAATGGTGGCATTAGGAATGTACTGACTGACAGATATGTCCATATTGATGACTCAATGATCACAAGCGCCTATACATTCACAGACCCTGGACTTGACAATAGTTGGACCATCTGTGAATATGAGATGTATTACCAGAAATATAATGAATAAAGTCTCCAAAATGGAGATACTTTGGCTTGTGATCAGAGCAGAAGAGAAACAATACTGTAGGAAAGAACTACATTTGGAAATAGGATTGAGACCAATAGGACGGCAGAAAGGACCAAGGAGAAAAGGCATGGCTGAAGACCTGCACTTTAATATTCAACCTATCCCACAGCAGTCATTCCCATGAATTCCTAGCCTAGACTAACCTGTGCATAACATTTATCATTTCAATTATTATTACTTTTATCATTATTATTATTCAGATGATGACAAACCCATATTCAAACAGAACAAGCCCACAGGGGCCACTGACTTGAAATTCAAGAGGCTTCCAAAGAATATTAGTGTTTATTTGAAAGAAGTAACAGGAGGTAATAAGAAATAGAGAAAGAAGAGATCAGTTATTAGGAAAGAAAAATATTAAAGTAATATATAAATAGATAAAAATGTAAGAAAATTATCAAAATACAAGGAACCACTTTATCACCATCAACCTCCAAAGGTGGCATAAAAACGAAACAGGATGGTAATGTGCCTGATATGAAAATAAGTCTGTTAATCTTGGATCTCACGTTGCAATGCTATCTCATCTAAAAATATCAAGATAAATTATAACATGAAAAACCTAAAAAGGAGAGATAGAGAGAGGCAAAGCACAGAAAGCTCCTCAGATCTGTGGACATCAAAATCTTGATCACTCATGCACTCTCCTAATTCCTGGATATCAAAGCAAGTCCAAACTAACACTTCTTCCATTTGTCCAGATCTTTATTTCTTTAAATCTTCAGTTAAAGAAAATCCTTATGAACAGTCAACAGACTATAATAAACCCAAGAGGGCTTCAAAAAGAAATCAGCCTGCACACACACACACAGACAGAGAGAGAGAGAGAGAGTATACCTTAGTTTTACCAGACTACAGAGCTGATTAACAGCTCTCCTAGAGAGGGCTGGCCCAAAGGATTAGACTTATTTTACGTGGCTAAGAACCAATGGGTTACTTAGTAACGGGACCTACAGCTTATTGTGGAATCCGAACCACATTATAGCGAGAAATGAATTTCTATCACCAGAAATAAATTCCTCTAACTCTTCATCAGCCGGCCGGGGAATCGAACTCCAGCCCAGCGAGTGTCAGTCCACAGCTCTACCGACTCAGCCAACGAGAGAGAGAGAGAGAGAGAGAGAGAGAGAGAGAGAGAGAGAGAGAGAGAGAGAGAGAAGAGAGAGAGAGAGAGAGAGAGAGAGAGAGAGAGAGAGAGAGAGAGATATTAATAGCAGCAGACAGCACAAATGAATTTGCTCATAGCTTATATATTTAGAGATCAGAAGACTCCATAACTGCCCTAGGCAGCTATTCTGCATTTTTGTTGTCACCAAGATAAAAATCCATTTACAAAAACAAAACCAATAAAACGTTTAGGAGGCAGTTGATTCAGCAATCACAAAAAGTATCAGTCAGCTGTCAGAAATAGTACCCTGTTATAAACTTCAAGAAAAGCTTTCAGTTACCTTAATATCCTTACTATATTTCTCAAGATGTGTATGATATATGCTCAACTCAGAATCTGTGTATAGAGGGAATAATTTCATCTTAATTAGCCACCGAGACTTTTTAAATGAAAATTTTTTTGAGAAGGCAAGAGTACACTTCAAAATACAATGTTATTTTAGAAGTCTCCTTTCAGAGGATCTTGTGTAATTGGAGCCTCAAAATTCAAGCAAAGATGCAATGCATGGCTACCCTAAAGCAATATTAGTATTTGAGTAATTTACTTCTATTTTTCTCTACATATTAATCTTTTTTTTTCTTTTCTAATAACTAATCTTCCTGTATTTCTTGTTAATTTCTGTAAATTCTTTCAAGTGAACACTGTAATATTTTTAGGAAGCTTAGTGAATTTCAAGTCAATGGCCCCCGTGGTGGGCTTCTTGTTCCATATGCATTGGGTTCATCTTCTGAATAATAATAATAATAATAATAATAATAATAATAATAATAATAATAATAATACCTGTACTCACTCTGCAATAGGCCAGACTCATTGCTCTAATATATGCTACAAGGGGACCCAAGATGGACATATCCTGTAGCTCAAATTCCCACATTCCTGTACCTGTAGCCGTAACAGTCAAAAAGCTGGAGTGGGATATCATCTGAAATGGAAAAGTAGAAGAATTCAGTCATCTTCTAATGAAAAATGGAGTTACCTTTTAAAATAACATCACAGAATCAAGATAATGGATTATTCTTTAAATAAAACACAACAGAATAAATATGTCGATTCTTATTTTCATCTGAAACTACTTCCTAAGGAAGCAGTAACATACAAATCAATAAATTAGTTTACGAGACCATGAACTCACTCTATGAGACTCATATGGCCCGCCCAAGGAATTCGAAATGAGTGTTGAAAATAGGAGCTGGGTAAAGCTGAAGTTGGAATGGAATGGAATGGAATGCAAAATTTAGGCCAAAGGCCAAGTGCTGGAACTTCTGATGGGGTCAATCAGCACTGAAACGGAAACTGGGAGTGAGAGAAAGGTTTGAAAGGAGTAACAAGAAGACAACCTTTTGCAGTTGCACTATGAAACAATTGTCAGGAAGGTTGAGGAAAGTGAAATGTTAGGGAGAGAATATGAAGGGAGATGCAGTCAAAGGAAGGGGTTAAGGGGTTATAGCAGCTAGGGGCCATGGAAGGGACGCTGCGAAGGCCTCAAAGGCAATTGCTTCCAAACATTTAAAACAAAAACCAGCCTACAGTAGTTCCAATATGCAATCTGCTCACTACTGCTTCATGAGCAGCCTGCCACAATTAAGTGTCATAGTTACCTAATGAACTGGACCAAATATAAGACATTTAATACCCACTGAATTGTAGTTGCTTTCTATCAAACAAAATGCAAGCACCTAATCACTAGTTTGTATACATCAATCAACTGCATAAGCCCAGGCCATGAATCAACAACCTAACCTAACCAAACTGTTGAGGCAAGTTACAAACATACAGGTAATAACTCATTCCCTCAGCTAATTAGGTTAAGTAATCATTCTTTTTCCTTGGGTAATTAGGTCAGGTAATAAATGTTTCCTTGGCTAATTAGGTTAGGTTAGGTAAGGACATTTTTGGCTAAGTAGCCTAATTCGATAAAAGTAATATTTTCACAAATTTAACAAACTCCGTTAGTGGGCGAAGAGATTCGCTCATGGAAATGAAGAGCGGATGAATCGTAGAGACTGTATAGGGGATCCTTTGACGAACTGTATATACCGTGCACTGAAGGCATTACTTATGGTTCTTTGCAGTGTTCCCTAGGCCTCTGGCTGCAACCCCTTTCGTTCCTTTTACTGTACCTCCTTTCATATCCTCTTTCTTCCACCTTACTTTCTTCAACCCTCTTTCTTCTAACTGCTGTTTCATAGTGCAACTGCTTTGAGGTTTTCCTCCTTGTTACACCTTTCAAACCTTGTATACTGTCAATTTCGGTTTCAGTGCCGAATGACCTCACAGGTCCCAGTGCTTGGTCTAAATTCTAGTATATTCAGTTCAATCCACAATTTTAACAAAGCAAAAAGTATATTATTAAAGTACATTAAAGGAATACTGCCGTATTGTGACATCACACTAATGATCTGGCCTTGTGAAGAGTCAGGCTAATGTCAGGAGATGGCTGGCTGCACATTGGCTAGATATTATTGACATTTATTAATATCATTTTTAGAAGGAAGAATATAATAAAAAGGATGAAGAATATAAAAAAAAGGTGCATATAAAAAGCAGGACAGGTGAAATCATTTGAGAAATTTCCTGAGATAGTTTGCCGTCTGTTGCTGACGGCCCCATGAACTCCATTACTCATTATTCCTCTTTTCCTTTCACTGTCGTCATCATTATTCTCTTTTGGATCATAGTGAATGGTGTAGCCTATATTATAAGCAATAATATTATTATAATATTACCTACGACAGAACGAAGAAGCACGAGAAAATAGCAAACGATGTTACTCTCAGCACTGTTCAATGACAACTAACACGAAAAAGATTGTTGACATTCTGTCACTCTGGTAAGGCCAAAGTATCAGCCAATCAGAACGCAGGTTTAAAATCAGCCAGATTCTCATTGGCTGAATGATGTCCAGTAGCCACGTCCTCCAGATGAACCGAATACATCCGGGAGTGTTAGTTTATATACAGTAACTTAAGTACTCGAAGGTACCAGCCAATCAAAACACAGCTTCAGAGAATGCCGCATTCTCATTGGCTGAATGACGTCAGTTACCCACGTCCTCAGACAGTTAATTACTAAGACAGGAATCTGATACCAGATATGAGGAATATACACCAGACATGCAGAATAAAGCTGCAACACATCTAGTGAATGAACTAAACAATGCAATACAAGGTCTGACGTTCACTCTAGGAAGACAACTTGTTCATTATAAAGGAACTAATGATTCTTGGAGTTGAAAATCACAAAAACCTAACCAAAGAACCACTTTCCCTCTCTCTCTAAATAATCTAACAAAATGCCTCAATGGTTTTGATGACATTGTGTTCTCAAGCAAATGTGTCACAAACATTTAAAAACCAGAGGCTCCTAAGACCAATGCTTGAAGATCAGGTGTCCCTGATTTCAACACCATATGCCTGAGTTTGAACCCAGACCACTAACATCAACACTTGAAAACCAGGAGCCTCAAAAAAGCCGTTTAGCCACGAAGGGATGGTTTAAAACGTTATTTACTATTTGAGTTAAGCCGTGCAAGGAAGTAACTACGCAGGAGGTTCCCCACTGTGCAGAGAACTGGAAGAGATTATGGGAAATACACCAATTACAGCATTTCTTTCTTTAAATCTCCAGGTAAAAACCCTTACGGACAGAGACAACAGACTATAATGAAGCAAACAGGGCTCCAGAGAGAGAGAGAGAGAGAGAGAGAGAGAGAGAGAGAGAGAGAGAGAGAGAGAGAGAGAGAGAGAGAGAGAGAGAGAGAGAGAGAGAGAGAATCACAAGATTCTACAACTGCACAAGGCAAACTATTCCACATTTCAGTTGTAGCCAGGATAAAACTCCCAGCAAACTGAGTAGTATCAAATCTTATGCTAGAAAATTACCCTCTCTAAGCTCTTGGTTGGGTGAGTCGGTAGAGCTGCGGACTGTCATTCGATGGGCCGGAGTTCAATTCCCCGGCAGGCTGATGAAGAGTTAGAGGAATTTATTTCTGGTGATAGAAATTCATTTCTCGCTATAATGTGGTTCGGATTCCACAATAAGCTGTAGGTCCCGTTGCTAAGTAACCAATTGGTTCTTAGCCACGTAAAATAAGTCTAATCCTTCGGGCCAGCCCTCTCTAGGAGAGCTGTTAATCAGCTCCTCAGTGGTCTGGTTAAACTAAGGTATACTTTACTTTGTAGCAGCAGCCTACCTAACGTTGTGTTATGAAATGCTTTAACCAGAACACACTGCTGATTCATGTAACTCTCATAGGGCTGGCCAGCACTTAGGCCAAGTGGAAGGGTTCAGTATTGGTACTGACCTGAACAGAAGAGTGGCTAGCAGAGAAACAGAAGAGTTGAAAGTACATGCAACATCATTGGTTTGTAAAATCCTTGCTAGTTACTGAGGCTTTCATCTAATATTAGCAAATTAGGAATATAAATTGGAGCATAAAATTTAGGCCAAAGGCCAAGTGCTGAGACCTACGAGGGAGATTGAGAGTAACAAGGTTTTAAAAGGTGTAACAGGAGGAAAACCTCACAGTTGCACTATGAAACAATTGCTAGGAGAGGGTGGAAAGTAAGATTGAAGAAAAATAATATGAGCAGAGGTACATCACAAGGACTGACACAGGTTGCAGCTAGGGGCTGAAAGGACGCTGCAAAGAACCTGAAGTAATGCCTACAGTGCACTTCGTGAGGTGCACTGATGCCACTACCCCCCTACAGGGTTACCAGACCAGGGGACATAACAATGGGATTAACAGAGCCCTGAAGACAGTAGCTTAAATAGCAAATACACCAACTGCATGACAATGATAAAAAACTGATCTACTGTGCAGCAGCAGCAATGAAAACAAATAAGATCTCCGAATCATAAGATCAGATCAAATCAAATAATAGCAGATGCCATCCTATACAAGGCGTCTTTGGTCAACAAATAAAGAAAAGGAAAACTCTGGACAAAAGCAGGAAACTCCTCCCTCAAATTCATTCAAACTATTCATATGATACATAAGATAGCATGTCATAATACAGAAAGTTTTTTTTAACCTAGGATAGCTTATGACAAAAGTACAAATCTATTGTAACTTGTAGAAAGTGATATACAAAGGTATTCTAATGTATCTGGTCAATTTAACAAGCCTGGCCTAAAGGGGAATGCACAGGCAAAGAAAGAAAGCTTTCACTAAAGATTCTCGTCATCAAATACATTTGATAGTCATCAGTCCTATTTTACCTCTCATAAGGTTGTCCAAAGTGATTGTTTTCATTAACGAGGAGGGAAAATTGAATGTAAATATAGCTCCAGAAGTTAAACAGTTAAAAGAGAAAGTTGATAAACGTAGGAGGGGATCCTGCAAAACATCTTTGTTACTGCTCAAGTTAACACTGGAGGTTCCCAGCTGTGAGGAGAACCAGAACTAATTATGTGGATCAAATCTTCACCTGAACACCCTTCTCAACAAAGTCAACATACTACAGTAGTCCCAAGTCAGCTACAAAGGGATATCAGTCTGCACACACACACACACAGAGAGAGAGAGAGAGAGAGAGAGAGAGAGAGAGAGAGAGAGAGAGAAACAGAAAACAAAACCGATACACCTGAAATTCAGGAGACGTCCGCAGCAAAGAACACAAGTGAATTTGCTCCTCACTGAAATATTTGTTGCTCAGAAGATTCCACAACTGCACTTAGTAAACTATTACACATTTTAGTTGTAGCTAAGACAAAAACTCCCAGCAAACTGAGCATGTAATATTAAACCTGATGCTAGACAATGACCCTCCTTGTAGCAGCAGCCTACCTAATGCCGTATTATAAAATACTCTAACAAGAACACAGAGCTAATTCATGTAACTCTCATAGGGGCTGGCCAGCAGCTAAGCCAAGTGGAAGGGCTCAGCACTGGAGCCGACCTAAATGGATAAGTGTTTGCTGTAAATGGATAAGTGTTTGCTGAGCTGGTGAATCTGAAGAGGGAAAACGTAATGAAAAGACTATTCGTAAAATCCAGACAACTACAGATAAATCTACGCTAAAGTTTTGTATGACAGCAGCACACAAAGTCTGTATCACACAACAAAGTGAATGGATTGCATACACAGCCACGCAAAAGAAGAATAAAAGTAAGAAGGGGGCAAAGAATAAAGATAGGAGTGTCAAGAGAAAAAGGGCCAACGCTACCAAAGAGCCACGATAACTAGGTGGTAAGATAAAACAATAATTATTACTATTATCCAACTCTTATTTTGTTGGACATAAGGGTTTGCTTTTGAAAAAGATGTTCCATACAGCTTTCCTCTAACTCTGGAGTAAGTATAAGTCACTTGTTTGAAAGATCATTAGGCCCAGTGCTCTACTTAGGTCCCTTGAAGTCAAGATGCCTTCAACCAGAATCTTTTACTCCTTACACTTCAGAGCTATGGAACAAACTTCCTCCAAGCTGCGCCATGGATGCTGGTTGATGCTGCAAAGTTTATGATAAAATGTTACTATGAAGAGGCAGATGCTGTTATCCTCTTTTGCAACTGAATGCCAACACTGATAAGCAAGAGTTAAGAGACCTCTACAACACAACTGTCTTTGGAGAATTTAGCCTATGTATTTGTTAGCCATTAATTATCTTGATAATTGAGGTTAATACATGATACAGACACCATCTTACTTACAAACATTCAGATGCAAACAAATGGGATCGCAAATTAAAATTATGTTCAGAGCGCTTCCCTTTGGCACCTGTGAGTTCAGATTTTGTCCTGAGCACCTATTCTATAAAATACAGCACTATATTGTGTTTTAGGATGAAAAATCATACAGTAGTGTATTGACTTCATGTCATACTGTACTTAGATAGACATGAAGAGTACAGTAACCAACTCACAAATAATTCAACATACAGACAGCTGTTCGGAACATAACTCGTTTGTGAGTATGGTGGTGTCTGTACAAACCACCGATACAGTATAAACCCATGAATGAAACTTACTGCTCATGCATCTGCAAATTTCTCACGTTCCCAGAGTCCCTGGCTTCTCCACCTCAGGAGGACTTCCACAGGACTTCAATCAAAGGTGGACTTGAACAGGGCTTCTTCCACAGCAGTTCCTGCAAGAGCAATATTCAAAATTACTACAAACATACAATGCATGGACTTAGAACTACAATAATTTTGTATTTATCCCATAAATTTGCAAAGCACAATGGTCAATGATGAAAGAAAAATGGACAGAACAAATGTCAAACAGATAAAAACGACAAAATGGAAAGAACAAATGTCAAACATATGAAAATAAAGTATTCATTTCTTTTAACACGGGACATCTCCCTCAATTACCACATTCATACATGAACTGCTCAATCCTGGATGGAATGGAAGGGAATATATAAAACTGAGGCCAAACGCCAAGCAAGCACTGAGACCCATGATGAGGTCATTATGAGGTCACTATGAGGTCATTCAGGGCTGAAAGGGAGATTAAGAGGAATAAAAAGGTTTGAAAGGTATAACAGAGGGAGGAAAAGCTTTTGCAGTGGAAACACTATGCAACAATTGTCAGGAAAGTAAGACGAAAGGAGGAGAATATGAATGGAGGTACAGTGAAAGAAATGTAAGGGGTTGTAGCGCCTAGGGGCCACTTTATAGTCTGTGCACTGTAGAAGTATATTGGAGCTATGTCACTCAGTCTTTGGTTCATAAAATATCCCCCCAAAATTAACAAACTATAGCTGTAGGATTCTGATGCTATAAGCCAGTAATGTCCACATACCCAGAAATCACATAAAACTTCAAACTTCCTTCACACTTTAGGAAGTTGATGTGTTACAATTCATTTAAAATATATTGAAAGAAGTTGAAAAGATTGGTTCCAATTCTTTTAAAATATATATAAAGAAGTTGACAAGATTGGTTCCAATTCATTTAAAATACTTATTGGAGAAAATATACTGAAGGTACTAGACCAGATTGTTTCCAATTCATTTAAAATATATTGAAAGATGTTGACAAGTTTGGTTCCAATTTTCATTCATTTAAAATATATTAAAAGAAGTTGACAAGATTGGTTCCAATTCACTTAAAATATATAGAAGAAAATATATTGAAGGTAGTTGACAAGACTTGTTCCAATTCATTAAAATACACTGAAAGAAGTTGACAAGATTTGTTTCAATTCACTTCAAAAATACAGAGGTTAAAAGGATTTGTGTGCAGTCAAGATTAAAATTAATATTTTGCTCATTTAGATACCCTATGAAATTGTATAAAAAAAATCGTGCATGGCTTCACAGGAAAGTATCCAGAAGAAAAAATTCCACTGATACTCACTCTCTCTGCAATGGTCGTAGATTCCAGTGGTGGGTGACACTCACGGCTGCCGTTGTTGAGAAAAGCAGATACTGTTATTTTTTACTTTTCTTCTGATGTGTGTGGAGACCAGTTGATTTAGGCAGGTATACACTGGCAATAACGGGTACCCCTATATGCCTATATACTCTAATAGCGATGGAAAGTAGCAGAGCTGAAATGGGAGAGGAAAACTTTGTCATCTTCAAAACTAAAAAAACCTAAACTGGATTATCCATCAATATAAACAAGGGAGAATATAGAGATTTTGGTTCACCTCTTGATCTAAAATTTATCCTCATCAAGCAAATCTGTATAAATCATTCAAGGATGGTTTGGAAGCTGTTCAGAACTTTGTTTGTCCTGTGTAACTGCAAATTTAGATGTACCCGTAAGGGCCTGTAATGTGTACAAGCATACCATGTCTGTTGTAACTCAGTCAGGAAAGCCTGGACATTTAAGCCAGTTCCATAACTGGGTAATGGGAGAGTTAAATGTACCCTGAATACCCTTGGCATGTAAAATACTGTTGCCAAAGTTTGCAACAAATCGTAGCAGACTACGGCACATGGCAATGGGCTACAACAGAGCCCACAAGAAGACAGCGTAAATAGCAATATGCAAAGTGCATAATAATAAAATCTGAGCTACTGAATGATTCTAAGACACTTGTGAAATAAGCCTTGTCTATGGCTATGGAGTCACAAGCAGCCTAATGCAATGGATATGGAGTCCTCCAGGTACAGAGACAAGAACTCCAACTGCGCGTGTCTCACCATTCAAGGCCCACAGCCCCATCAAGAAACATCTTGACTGGCTGTGGGGAAAGACCCCTTCAAAATGTCCCCAAACCTAAGCATGCCTATACCTACTGACATGATCAGAATTAAACAGTCAATAACCTTTTGGACACAAGAAAAGGTATTCTTTATATCACACTTTGGGAGACTTTTCTTGTTTTTTTTTCTTATAGCTGTTTAATGAGAAATGAGACCAAGTCACATTTTAAGGTTCCCACAGGGGTCTTCCTCAGGGTCTGTTCTTGAACAAGGCTGGAGACAAAAATATGAAGAAGTTATTACATACAAAAATGCTATTCCAACTAAGTTGTGAAAACAACACCAAAAAAATGTGAATGATCTCTGAGAACCAATCAATCAATTTCTACTGTACACAAGGGGATGTCTGGGTCCTCCACTTTGTAGCAACTTCATGAAATTTCTTGGGTGTAAAATTTAGTAATTCTACAATATCTCTGCATGGAGAAGATGGTGTTTATTAATAAAATTTTTTGACTATACAATGTAGAAAAGGGTGTATACAATGCAGCACAGGTGAGACAGTTTGAGAAATGTACCACCTTTCATTCATGTTTTTACATTTACCTCCAAGGGGCTGGTACTAAACATGGAGCCCTGAGGAACTTACCTGTAGAATTATCTCTGATCTGGGACCATTGCTATCACTGTATGAATTCCCAATTTATACTTCTGTAGAAGAACAATAACATTGGAGTGTCACCTGAATTAACTGTATCCCACCGCACACCTGTTTTTCACCTAATAATTCATTCACATGTAAAAGTACAGCAACCACTGAATCAAACGATAAGAAGTTACCCTCTTGTCATGCTAATGGAGGCTTGGCTGACTGCACCTTCTAAGTAGGGGCAGTGGTGATTACCCATCAAAATCCCACTTGCCGTAAGAACATCTGATGAGACGGATGCCATATGAGAGAGCTCCATGCTTATGAGAATACTTTTACTATTGTAGATATCTTAAATAACTCGCCTCTCTCTCTCTCTCTCTCTCTCTCTCTGACACACACACACACACAGTCTGTCTCCTGGAATGTTTCGATGACTTAAGCAAATCTGCCCTAAAATGGAAAACTGCAGCATCTGCAAAATTTTCGAAACCGAGATATGCCACCAACTGGGCTCGTGAAACACCAGTACACAAGTTACTGCAGTTTCGGAATGAATCTTCAATGCTTTATTTAGGGGTTCCATTTGCAGTATCTGCAAAATCAGTATTAAGGCAAGGGAAAACTGCAGTGTTTACCATTTTTCTCAGTTTTGTATTTTTGCAGATACTGCAGTCTTCCATTTTAGGGCAGAATTAGTGGCGCAAGTTAAACGCCAGGAGAAAAAAGGATGAGAAAAAAATTCCAGGAAATTGCCCGAGGGGGGTAAATGATTCAGGTTGCTCAGTTGCCAATTAATTCCACTAAAAGTAAAATAAGGACTGATGAATGACTCTTCGTGCTCAAAATGAAAAGTCGATTACAAAAAAAGCCGAACGACAAACTGACAGGCAGAAAAAACGATGCCAATATTCAGATATAACACAGCAGTACATTTTACAAATACCGGAAGTTCCTCTTTGGAGGAGTGGTAGAGCTTTCGACTGGCATGCTGTTGGCCCAGCGTTCGACTCTCCGAGCCGCCAAAGAAGAATTAGAGGAATTTATTTCTGGTGATAGAAATTCATTTCTCGTCATAATGTGGTTCGGATTCCACAATAAGCTGTAGGTCCCGTTGCTAGGTAACCAGTAGGTTCTTAGCCACGTAAAAATAAGTCTAATCCTTCGGGCCAGCCCTAGGAGAGCTGTTAACCAGCTCAGTGGTCTGGTTAAACTAAGATATACTTTTAACAAATACCGGAAGCGCTCACAACAAAGCAGAATAGAATAGAAGAATAAAATACAGAATTAAGACCAAATACCAAGTGCTGGGACCTGAGAGGTCATTCAGCCCTGAAAGAAAAATTGACAGTGAGAAGGTTTGAAAGGTGTGATAAGAGGAAAACCTTGAAACAATTGTTAGAGAGGGTGGAAAGTCAGATGGAAGGAAGAGAATATGAACAGAGGTACAGTAAAAGGATTGAACGAGGTTGCATCTAGGGGCCACAGAAGGGAAGCTGCAAAGAACCTTAAATAATGCCTACAGTGGACCACTATGGGGTCAGGCACAGAGCAAGAATCGTGCAAACCCAGGCCCAAAGAAAACCAACAATGTGCAGCAAAGAAAAAAGGGGCGACTGGAGTTTACCCTCAACTTAGCCGACATAAAAAACCAGGAAGTGAGGAAGTTGGGGAAAACACGCTGGCATGCAAGCAGTTAGCCTGCCCAGGTAACTCCTTGGGTGCAGTGGCACTCAGGTTCCAACTTCTTTTAGGACTTGTATGGCCTAATGGGTAGCACCCTTGCCTTTGAATTGAAAGACCTGGGTTCGATCCTGATGCGAGTCAGAAATTTATTTCTGCTCCATACATGATTGTTGATTATTACTATATATATATATTGTAGATATACATACAAAAAGTATGCATATAACATAAAAAAGTATGAAAATAAAAAAAAGTATGCAAATAAACTAAAAAAGTATGCAAATTAAAAAAAAAATGTGAAAATAAACTACATAAAGTGTGCATATAAACTAAAAAGTATGAAAACTAACTGAAAAATTATGCATATAAACTAAAACAGTATGCATATAAATAAAAAAGTATGTAAATAAAGTATTAAATTATGAAAATAAACTAATAAAAGTATACATACAAACTAAAAAAGTATGAAAACAAACTTTAAAAAGTATGCAAATAAAAAAAAGAAAAGTATGAAAATAAACTACAAAAATCTACATATGAACTAAAAAGTATGAAAATAAACTTAAACAGTATATATGCATGTAAAATAAAAAAGTATAAAAAAAGTTGCATATAACCTAAAAAAGTATGAAATAAATTTTTTTAAAATGAAAATAACTTTAAAAAAAGTCTGCATATAAACTTTAAAAAAAAGTCTCCTTAGAAACTAAAAAAATGTCTGCAAATAAACTAAAAAAAAGTCTGCATATAAACTTAAAAAAAAGTCTCCTTAGAAACTAAAAAAAATGTCTGCAAATAAACTAAAAAAAGTCTGCATATAAACTAAAAAAAAGTCTGCATATAAACTAAAAAAAGTCTGCATATAAACTAAAAAAAAGTCTGCATATAAACTAAAAAAAAAGTCTCCTTAGAAACTAAAAAAAGTCTCCTTAGAAACTAAAAAAAGTCTCCTCAGAAACTAAAAAAAAGTCTACATCTAAACTAAAAAAAAAGTCTGCAAATAAACTAAAAAAAAAGTCTGCATATAAACTAAAAAAAAGTCTGCATATACACTAGAAAAGTCTACATCTAAACTAAAAAAAAGTCTGCATATAAACTAAAAAAGACTGCATATACACTAAAAGTCTGCATATAACTAAAAAGTCTGCATATAACTAAAAAGTCTGTATATAACTAAAAAAAAGTCTGCATATAACTAGAAAAAGGTCTGCATATAAAATAAAAAGGCTACCTATAAACTAAAAAAAAGTCTGCATATAAACTAAAAAAAAGTCTGCATATAAACTAAAAAAAGTCTGCATATAAACAAAAAAGTCTGCATATAAACTAAAAAAGTCTACCTATAAACTTAAAAAGTCTACCTATAAACTTAAAAAGTCTACCTATAAACTTAAAAAGTCTGCATCTAAACTAGAAAAAAGCCTGCATATAAACTAAAAAAAAGTCTGTATCTAAAATTTAAAAAAGTCTCCATATAAACTAAAAGTCTGCATATAAACTAAAAAAAATCTGCATATGAACTAAAAAAGTCTGCATATAAACCAAAAAAAGTCTGCATATAAACTAAAAAAAAGTGCATATAAACATAAAAAGTCTGGATATAAAATAAAAAAAATCTGCATATAAACTAAAAAGTCTGAATATAAACTAAAAAAAAAAGTCTGCATCTGAACTAAAAAAAAATCTGCATATAAACAAAAAAGTCTACATATGAACTAAAAAAAGTCTGCAAATAAACTAAAAAAAAATCTACATATAAACTAAAAAAAAGTCTGTACATAAACTAAAAAAAAGTCTGCAAATAAACTAAAAAAGTCTGCATATAAACTAAAAAAAGTCTGCAAATAAACTAAAAAAGTCTGCATATAAACTAAAAAGTCTGCATATAAACAAAAAAGTCTGCATGTAAACTAAAAAAAATCTGCATATAAACTAAAAAAAAGTCTGCATATAAACTAAAAAAAAGTCTGCATATAAACTAAAAAAGTCTGCATATAAACTAAAAAAAGTCTGCATATAAACTAAAAAAGTCTGCATATAAACTATAAAAAAGTCTGCATATAAACTAAAAAAAAGTCTGCAAGTAAACTAAAAAAATCTGCATATAAAAAAAAAGTCTGCATATAAACAAAAAAAAAGTCTGCATATAAACAAAAAAGTCTGCATTTAAACAAAAAAATCTGCATATAAACTAAAAAAAAAGTCTGCATATAAACTAAAAAAAAGTCTGCATATAAACTAAAAAAAAGTCTGCATATAAACTAAAAAAAAGTCTGCATATAAACAAAAAAAAAGTCTGCATATAAACTAAAAAAAGTCTGCATATAAACTAAAAAGTCTGCATATAAACTAAAAAAGTCTGCATATAAACTAAAAAAGTCTGCATATAAACTAAAAAAAAAGTCTGCATATAAACTAAAAAAAAGTCTGCATATAAACTAAAAAAAAGTCTGCATATAAACAAAAAATCTGCATATAAATTAAAAAAGTCTGCATAAAAACAAAAAAGTCTGCATATAAACTAAAAAAGTCTGCATATAAACTAAAAAAGTCTGCATATAAACTAAAAAAAGTCTGCATATAAACTAAAAAAAAGTCTGCATATAGACAAAAAGTCTGCATATAGACAAAAAGTCTGCATATAAACAAAAAAAGTCTGCATATAAACTAAAAAAAGTCTGCATATAAACTAAAAAAAAGTCTGCATATAAACTAAAAAAAGTCTGCATATAAACGAAAAAAAGTCTGCATATAGACAAAAAAGTCTGCATTTAAACTAAAAAAAAGTCTGCATATAAACAAAAAAGTCTGCAAATAAACTAAAAAAGTCTGCACATAAACTAAAAAAAGTCTGCATATAAACTAAAAAAGTCTGCATATAAACTAAAAAAAAGTCTGCATATAGACAAAAAAGTCTGCATGTAAACTAAAAAAAAATCTGCATATAAACTAAAAAAAAAAGTCTGCATATAAACAAAAAATCTGCATATAAATTAAAAAAGTCTGCATATAAACAAAAAAAAGTCTGCATATAAACTAAAAAAAGTGTAAATATAAACTAAAAAAAGTCTGCATATAAAATAAAAAAGTCTGCATATAAACTAAAAAATTCTGCATATAAACAAAAAAGTCTGCATATAAACTAAAAAAGTCTGCATATAAACTAAAAAAAAGTCTGCATAGACAAAAAAGTCTGCATGTAAACTAAAAAAAATCTGCATAAAAACTAAAAAAGTTTGCATATAAAAAATCTGCATATAAATTAAAAAAAAGTCTGCATATAAACTAAAAAAAGTCTGCATATAAACTAAAAAAAGTCTGCATATAAACTAAAAAAAGTCTGCATATAAACAAAAAAAGTCTGCATATAAAAACAAAAGTCTACATATAAACTAAAAAAGTCTGCATTTAAACTAAATGTCTGCATATAAACAAAAAAGTCTACATATAAACTAAAAAAAAGTCTGCATATAAACTAAAAAAAAGTCTGCATATTAACTAAAAATGTCTGCATATCAACTAAAAAGTCTGCAAATAAACTAAAAAAAAGTCTGCATCTAAACTAAAAAGTCTCCAAATAAACTAAAAAAGTCTGCAAATAAACTAAAGAAAAGTCTGCATATACACTAAAAAAAGTCTGCATATAAACTAAAAAAAAAAGTCCGCATATAAACTAAAAAAAATCTGCATATAAACTAAAAAAAGTCTGCATAAAAACTAAAAAAAAAATCTGCATATAAACTAAATAAAATTCTGCATATAAAGTAAAAAAAAGTCTGGAAAAGAGCAACTTGCAAATTGACACTTCCTGGTGGTACATATCATAAGAAAGAGATATTTTCTTCTGAGAATTTCATCTTAACTTTTGAATGACCTCAAGCCACCTCACAAATGCATTACCTACAATATTTCTCAAATAAATATTCATTACTCCCCAACATAAGCAAGAATATATTGTGTGGTATTACGTCTGCAATCTGCCAGAATTGTTCATGTCTTAGCATGAAGGAGAGAGAGAGAGAGAGAGAGAGAGAGAGAGAGAGAGAGAGAGAGAGAGAGAGAGAGAGAGAGAGAGAGAGAGAGAGAGAGAGAGAGAGAGACTTGTGTTTCTCCCTTCATAAGTACATTAATCACGTCATGTACATTACCTGTCATTATTTCAGATTCTTGATGTACCTCATCTTATGCATCATTGTACGGCCTTTCCGCCGATATGTATATCTACCTTTTATATGCCTTGTAATGAATGTTGTACGTACAGTATTTTTATGCTGTCAGAAAGCACAAATTCCTCGGGTCACCCGCTACCTTTCCGTCCGCTTTTTGCTTTACAGACACCTGAGAATAATAAAGAATCAGTCTCTCTTTTGACAATTGTCTTGAACCTCACACTGGTGGCCCCGGGTCAGGGACAGATAGCGCGGTTTTGGCCGCACCCTACCATCAGAGAGCCTTGAGCAGACTAACTACAGCACAAAGTTTAGGCCTCTGATAGCACCTTCCCTGGCGGAAGCCATGCCACTGACGGACTAAATACGGCGTACCCAAAAGGGCACGTTTTGGCACTTCGTTTGACCACTCAAATAAATCAGCACCATTAAAGGACTGAATACGGTGCATTTTCCAGGGTTTTGGGGCGTGAGAAGTAAAGATGTCACAAGCACACCCTCAATGCGAACCTGTGAGCAGCGTCTATACATCTCTCTCGCCAACAAAGCCAGACACAGTCAAACTTCCGCTGTTCTCGCGGCAAAACACGGCATTATGGTTCCGGCGCGCATAAGAGCCCTTTCGCATGGCGCGCATCTCAGACAATGCTACCAAATCAGACACAGTCATGATGGTGTTCCCAGAAGAAGTATTCAACAGAATCTCCCCCTGGGTGGACACGCAACCAGACAAAGTCACACACACAGACTTAAAAAACAAACTGCTGAACTCTTACTCCAGGCCCCTATCTGAGAAAGAGCAGCACGCATTCAACCTGTTATCCCAGCCCCTCGGAGATGCATCACCCAGAGAAGCCTAGGACCAACTGCGGGGGTTGGTAACACTCCCAGGCCGCGACGAAAACGTAAGGAAAAGAAAAAATGGACCTAACAAAAGTAATTTTCCCTCGGCACCTACCGCAGGAAGTTTGGCGCCAGATAAGGGATGCAGAGGACCTAGACACGGATGCCTTAGTCAATGACACCCAGAAACTGTACGAGGCCACCAAGGCCTTGATAATACACGCCACCGCCCTGGGAGCCTGCAACCTGTCGGGGGAAGATGGCGACGATGACGGAGACATCAACGCCGTTTATAAGAAGAGAATGCCACTCAAAGAGCACAGGACATGGTCAAACCTGGTGTGGTGCTTCTACCATAGAAAGTTCAAGACCAATGCCAGAACCTGCAGGCCTTCCTGTTCTTTCACAAAAAACGACAAAGGCAGCCACAAGTAACAGCTGTGGCCGCGAAATCCAACTCCCCCCGCCCTGCAGATTTTTCATCACGGACGAAATTTCCAAACGGCGCCTACTGGTAGATACAGGGGCAATGCAGTCGGTCTTCCTGCCATCCAGGGAAGGTTTAGAAAAAATACCTGACTCAACACCCACCCTCATAGCAGCAAACGGAACTCCCATCTGCACTTATGGCACGACGACCCGGGCTATCTCAATCCTGGGGTGCAGATACCACTGGCCTTTCGTCATAGCGGATGTTAAGTTCCCCCTGCTGGGCACGGACTTCTAGTCGATGTCACCAGACAACACCTCCTCGACACAGGAACATGCCACTCCTGTCAGCTCTCCACCGGACCTGTAATACCCACCATCTGCTCCACAACCCCCAACAGCTACACGTCCCTCCTACAGGAGTTCCCAGACATATTCAAACCAGAGCTGCGCCAGTCACCTGGGGCTTCAGCAAAGCATGGCATCTTCCACCACATCACCACAACGGGCCCACCAACCCATGCCAAGTTCTGACGACTGTCCCCCAGAAGTTACGAGACGCCAAACGGGCCTTCGCAGAGATGGAACATATGGGTATCTGTAAAAAGGCATCAAGCCCATGGGTGTCTCCCCTCCACATGGTAAAGAAATCTGATGGTTCATGAAGGCCCTGCAGGGACTATTGGCACCTGAATTTAGTAACAACACCAAACCACTACCCCCTCCCTAACATGCAGGACCTAACAAGTGCCCTCCACAGAGCCAAAATTTTCTCCAAGATGGACCTACTGAAGTTGTACTTCCAAGCCCCTGTACGTCCCGATGACGTCCCAAAAACCGCCATCATCACGCCTTTCGGGAGCTACACATTTTCCTATTCCACTTTTGGTCTCAGGAACGCAGGAGCCACATTCCAGCGCCTGATGGACACCATCTTGGGAGATGTGCCTTTCTGCATCTGCTACGTCGATCACACTCTCATCTTCTCCAGGTCCCCAGAGGAACACCTTCGCCATGTCCGCGGCGTCATGAAACGCCTGCAGGACAGCCGATTAGTTGTCAGGTTCAACAAGTGCATTTTTGGGAAAGAAAAAGTAGACTTCCTTGGCCACGAGATTTCCCCAGCAGGAGTGCGCCCCACGGCCTCTAAAGTAAAAGCTATAGAAAATTTCCCGGAACCACAAACCATCAAGGCCCTTCAGCAATTTCTTGGGATGATAAATTACTGCCGGTGCTTCATCGCAGATATCGCCCGCATCACGTACCCCCTGACGTCAATCCTGAAGGGGAAACCAAAAACACTAACTTGGGAAGCTCTGCAGCAGCAGGAATTCATTCAAATGAAAAGGGCCCTCTCCAGTGCCACCACCTTAACTCACCACAACCCCGTCGCTGCCCTCAGGTTGACAACAGACAACAGCAACATTGCCTGCGGTGCAGTACATGAACAGCTGGCGAACGGCACACCCCAGCCCTTGGCCTTCTTCAGTCGCAAGTTTTTGCCAGCTGAGACCTGCTACAGCGCCTTCAACAGAGAGGTGCTGGGTATCTACCAGGCTGTGAGGCACTTCAAGTACCTGCTGGAGGGAACCAAATTCATAATCCTAACAGATCACAAACCCTTGGTTCACGCATTTGCAAAGCAGGGGGACGCGTGGTCTGCAAGGCAACAGTGGCACCTGACCGCCATCTCCGAATTTGGTTGCACCATCAACTACGTTCCTGGCAAGAAAAACCCAGTGGCCAACACTCTGTCAAGAGTAGACATCAATTCTCTTCATCTCAGCATCAACTGCGAAGCCTCATGAGAGAACAAGCAGCAGACCCAGAGACGGCAGACTACAGGATGGCAGTGACGGCTCTCAAATGGAAAGACGCGCCCTTAGCAAACTCAGACACAACTCTCCTCTGTGACACCAGCACAGGCTGCCCACACCCCCTGGTGCCCGCTTCGAGGAGAAAGCACGTGCTCGACATAGTCCACGGTCTCTCCCATCCATCGGGGTGCACAAGGGCCCAGCTATTAAGATATGGGAAGAAGATGGCGAGCCAGTATTCATTTTCTTCCTGGTAAAACAGAGCCTTGCAGTATAACAAAACTTGCAGTGATACGCACAAAAAATAAGCCATGGGTTTAAATCAATGTAAATCAATGTACATTGCAATCTTCGTACAGTACGCATAAAATCTGTCATGCATTATTAGACAAATACAAAGTTCCTGCTGAGATCACTTATTGTATGTATGTATGTACAGTATAAGGTTTATTTTATGAACACAGGAAACCACAAGGTGAGCCTTGCACAGAGAGAGAGAGAGAGAGAGAGAGAGAGAGAGAGAGCGACTGTTATGTAAGTTATCCAGGGTTGCATCATCATAAAACAAATAACCCTTACTTAATTCACTTTATAAAACTGGATTTAGGACCTTTGCCCCGCCCTGAAAATAACACCAAAAACCTAATTATCCCCCTCACCTGCTTCTTCAAATCCCCTGTGCTGTGACAGACAGACACACACACACACACGCCATGAAGCATACCAACCCCTCCATATAGCCACGTGTGGAAGAGCTACTGTTTTGTGTCACAAACTGCAATGCAAAGTTCTTTCTTAATTTGAAATTTCCACTTTTGTGTGTCTATTTGTATATATCCATCTTATTGCCTTTAAAATCTGTTAAGAAGGAAGGAAAGAAGGAGAAGGAATGAAAATAGACAATGAATGAGAAATTACATGCTTCAGTAATGCATGGCTCATGTTCTTCATATTGGCTAAAATTGCTGTGGCTTTGAAAAGTCACAAGTCCGTTTCTGTAACAGAGCAAACCATATATGCATTCTTGCTTGTACAGAGAGAGAGAGAGAGAGAGAGAGAGAGAGAGAGAGAGAGAGAGAGAGAGAGAGAGAGAGAGAGAGAGAGAGAGAGAGAGAGAGAGAGCACCATGCACTATTTGAAACGTTAACATCAAATCTCATTTGGGGTTAAGAAAATCTAAAAAGAGAATTCACCGTATTCCTTTTACTTTGGTGCTGACTTATCTCAAAAGTGTTTAAGGGACTGAGGATTCAAATGAAATCTCGGTGTATGCCACAGACACTGGATTCAATTCTGCTTTCATTATTCTTCCAACTTTTAATTCTTCAAACTCCAGGTAACTTTCCTCCAGAAAAAGTTATCAGGTCCTTCAAATACACTAGTACCTATTAGGCAAAGAGATTAACATTCCACCTAAAGCATGAGTCTCCTATGTCCCCATCCTCAACAGAAAAATCAAAACATTACTCAAGTATAGTCAGTTTCAGTAAAATTGACAAAACTCCAATGTTCCTAGTTTTCCCAAAACTGGCCCAAGGGGTTATCAATCATTTCTGCTCTGAAGAAAAGACACTTTATTAGAGTAAGAGGGCCTCCCTGAATATGTGCATAACCCTCTGAGTCATACTGGACTGTCTTACTATCAAGAAGAAACTTAGTACTAAGAATGGAATGGAATATATTTAGGCCAAAGGCCTAAATTACAACCCATGAGGTCATTCAGTGCTGAGAGGGAAACTGAGAGGAATAAAAAAGTTTGAAAGGCATACCAGGAACAAAACCTTTTACAGTTGCACTATGAAACAACTGTCAGGAAAGGGGTTGAGGAAAGTACGATGGAAGAAAGAGAATATGAACAGAGGAAAGAAAGGGGTTGTAGCAGCTACGGGACGATGGGATGCTGCCAACAACCTTATTAAGCAATGCCGACAGTCCTCCGTGTGAGATGCCCTAATGGCACTAACCCCCCCAAATGGGGCTTTGTGCTAAGGACCATGTAAAGCACCCAGTTCTAGGAGTTAAGAAGCAGCCTATCCACCAATATCTTCCTTCAAATCTAAAGGATATAACAAAACACTGTACAATTCCTTGGCATTCATTACTGAGAGAGTTATGTGACTGAACAAGGACAGGAGCAGCTAAATGAATTTTGGCCTCCCTCACCCCAACCAAAATAACATAGGTGGAAGATCCAGGATAAATATACAAGGCATACAAAATAAATTGAAGATATCTAGTGATTGAAACACCACCATTAATTTCAGAAAATATAAACAACAAATCTACTGGTCACTTTTAATGAGGGCATTGTGGTTATTACAATTAGGGCACAATACCAAGTTTCAAAGGGCATTCTAGGAAGACCCTCACCCCTTTGAAAGGAAATAATAATTCTCAGAGTTGAAAATCACTAAAAGCTATCATAAACAATCTAAGAAATACCTTAACAAGGGAGAAATGAACAGTGCATGAGACATTCACAATGCACGTAACCTGAAATGACCAAATGCTTTCAAGAACTTGGATCCAGCTACAATTAAAATTCAAAAGTGACAAGATTCTCTACACAGCGTTCGTTCCTCATACGATTTCCTCAGCAAAAGTAATACAATTAAGCCCTAATGTCGTCATCAGAATACTAATATTAACATCACCCTTCAAGTAATACCCCACAAACCATATAATGCAAAAGATAGTCAAGTTAGTTCTTTATGCTCCCAATCACAGACTGATAACAGATTGGAGTTACAGAAACTCTCCACTTGGAT
Organism: Macrobrachium rosenbergii; assembly: GCA_039081455.1. Classification (NCBI taxonomy): domain Eukaryota; kingdom Metazoa; phylum Arthropoda; class Malacostraca; order Decapoda; family Palaemonidae; genus Macrobrachium; species Macrobrachium rosenbergii. The sequence continues at coordinate 170,539 of JANJGK010000981.1, read as the reverse complement.
ATGTATAGCATAAAAGCTATACTTCATGGAAAAGTCTGCATTTCGATTGGTACATATGGCTGTAAAGACGAGGCACAACTAATAACTTGGGGTCGCAGAGAGAAAATGGCTCCCAGGATGCAAGTGTACCAAGAAACAGATCATTTACCAGTCCTCAAATTAATATTGAAAAAATGCAGATGATACTAAAATCTAGCAAGGCAAATATTTTCAACAAATGACAACACACCTAGGGGAAAATACTTATAAGCCAGGGAAAACTCACAGTTGCTACTGGGTATGGCAATAGCACAGAATGGAAAGCTGTGGCAAGCATTCATCAGACCCTATCCATCCTTGGGATGCTGCATTAATTGACTGATTATCAGTTTCCCTGTCGAATGATCACATCTGAACCGTATACAAATGTTCAACAATCATGAGGTACTGTGCAACAGCTGTAGGGAATTACGAACTACATCACATCCCTGACATACAGCCAAGTGCCATTCACAAACGCTAGTTTTGGTTTCAAAACAGATCAAAGTCATGAAACTACATGCATGAACTTTCCAAGAATAATGTACAAGCTTTCAATTCCTAATATGAATTCTAACTCACTTCTACTGTATATAACTACAGTAATTGCAATTCCTCACTATCATTCACAATACCTCACTATTCATCAAAAATTTACTAATATATTTTAGCAAAATTTTGGCTCAAACTGTCACAATAGTTCCAACAAGCCCAGGAATCACATTCTTCAATGAAAGGTACAGAACAGTGAAAGGCAAAGAAATTGAAAGGCTGTCGAGATGAAAAAGTTTAATACAAAGTACAAAGCAATACCTTTGAGAGGCTGAAGGAATGCTATTTGTGTCTACAGTGCACCACATAAGAAAACTGCACTTGCCCTAAGAAACAACTGTCAGGAGACGGTTGATTAAAGCATAATGGAAGAAAGAGAATGTGAACAGAGGTACAGTCAAAGGAATGTAATAGGTTGCAGCAGCTAGTTAGTGTTACAACTGTATCTAAAATCACACTTACCAGAAAGGTGTGAAATTAGGGTGCCCCCTGTTAACGGCCATGCGGAATAAGGTCGGGATTGACCTAAGCTCATCTTGACCTCCTCCAACATCTGTTTAAAGGAAAGGAAAACTGTTCTTATTCCAGTCATTATTTTTGCACTCAAGCACACAGCCAAAAAAGTAGAGATTTATGAAACATCACAAAACTAGGGAAACTAAATGAAACTCACTTCTTGAACATGAACCTTTTAGGCCATATGATGTATAGACTGTAAGACTGTACACCCATTTGCCAGTTTGGATGTTGCTTTGGGTCATCATCTTGAGGTTGAGGTACACAAAACTTGCGGCCTTCCACGACATTCCTGCAAATATTCAATAAAATGTTCAAAGAACGGCCTCAGAACCTTTTCAGGAATAACTATGGCAAAAGAATAACAATAGCAATAACAACTGTGCATCTTATATATTTGATTTTACTTCCATCATCCTGAAAATATTTCATGCGTATTTAACAATCAATGTAGACACTTGCATTCTTCAACTAAAACATTTATGAAGCTGGAAATGTTTCAAATTAATAAACGTTCTGTGTTTTTGGTTTGTAAAAGTGTATCAGTGTAAAATGTGCTGGGAAATAAATCTCAAAGCATATCCTCATGAAGAAAAACTTCTACTGGCACTCACTCTCTTTAGTAATGGTTGTGGGTCTTGTAGGTGGATGGCACTCATGGGTGCCACTTCAAAATCATATCCATCAACTCTTGTGTCAATCAGGACAGATAAAGGCACATTGAGTTTTGAATAATGAGGCCCCAAACGCCACTATTGTATACTCCAAGCGTTGCAGAAGCTGTTGATGGGAAGTGATGCCTGAAATGAAAAAAAAATATATATATTTATCCTAATGAAGCAATTTTGTATAAGTCATGATTTAATGACGATATTCATTAATGGGTGGACATGCTCACAAACCCACAGACATAACAAGTTAGGTTACATGATCAGTTTATTTTACTCATTTTACAAAAACATACTCAAGGAAAGATCCACTGTGATATCACACAAGCAGCAATAAATGACTCGTAGTCTGGAGCTCTCAAAATTTCCTCTGGTGTTATAGCAATAGAGGTAGAGGTAAAATTCTACTTTAAACCATTATCACACTTCTGACTTAAAAATACTGTCTTATCTTTTAATGTGTGGCATCGAACATTTCTGACATTCATGTCTTTCGCAAATGACCTAACCGACCAAACAATATCATGGCCTAGGGTAAAGACCTGATCCCACAGGTTCTGTTAGGCTAGGTGTGGTTGGTTAGGTCATTTGCAAAAGAAACCAAAGTCAGAAAGGTTCAGAACACAAATTAAAACACAAAAATTATATTTTCATATCAAAACTGTGATAATGGTTTAAAGCAGAATTCTTCTGTCATTCCAAAGTCAGTGACTGACAACTCTGAGGGGGGGGGGAGGGTCGCAGCCCCCTTACATAGGGTGCTGTGCCCTAACCTGGCTGGATAAGGAAACATTATTATGGATAAGGAACCATATTGCTATGGATAAGAAAATATTATGGAAAAAAATATTATTATGGAAAAGGAAACATACTGTTCTTATGAAAAGGAAACATATTGTTATGAATAAGGTAACATATTTTACTCGAAAAGGAAACACATAGTTATAAGGAAACATATTATTAAGGAAAAGGAACCTTATTGGAATAACAAGGTGATTTAAGACATACAGGCTAGCCTGTATTATCAAAGAAGAAACAGGTCATAATAGGTTGACGTCCGGTTCAACTGACCCTAAACCACTCAATGACCCAAAACCCTGACCTTGCCCAATGCCCAAAGGCTCATGGTGACCTAAAACACCCCATATTGCTATGCTAATTAGGCCAGCCTCAGCTCACGACCCTAAATGACCTAATAAGATAATTAAGATATACAACGTTCTATTGGAAGGATTCCCATACCAGGACCCTGTCCTACAGAAGGATGTAATCCTAAAACCCCTCCTAGAGTCACTCCTGAAGGTGCAGGAGGAGGACTCCCTTCCATCCCACGACCACCAAATGGCACCTGGCTTTCATTTTACCCGCTGTTAATTTTAAAATGGCGTTATTTAATATTCGGATGCCCTTTGGGGGTCGTGGGATGGAAGGGAATCATCCTCCTGCACCTTCAGGAACGAATCTAGGAAGAGTTATTTATAGGAGTGCATCCTTCTGTAGGCCAGGGTCCTCTGAGTGTGCAGAGTTTCTGCTCTATTTTAGACGTTATTTACGTTATTTTAAACTTAATAACGGCTAAAATAACAATAAATAACGTCTACAATGGAGCAGCAACTCGGCACACTCACAGGACCCTGACCTACAGAAGGAGGCACTCCTAAAACCTCCCCTCCTTGATTCCCTCCTGAAGGTGCAGGAGGAGGAGGACTCCCTTCCATCCCACGAACACAAAATGGCACTAAACTATGCAATAACGTCATTTAAGATTAAAATAACGTCTAAAATAACGAAAAAAAATGTCTAAAACAGAGTATCAACTCGCCATACTCACGTGAAACCCAGCAGGGAATGTTCAATGTTTGTTTACATTCGGGAATTATGGGTAAGAAATGGTTGACCAATCAGAGCGCAGGATAGCTAGTATCTGGATTCTCATTGGTCGAAAGCCATTGGTAACAAAGTCCCCTTGATGGACAGAACACAATTGTAACTATAAGCGCGGGAAGGAATTGACCAATCAGAACGCAGGCTGGAGTGGCAGCTGGATTCTTATTGGCTGAAATACGTCCTTTTCAAAGCCTACCAGACTGATAGGACACACTCCCAACACCTACGATGTCTTGACTGCTAAAAGTTTGACATTTTCAGACAAACTTTCAATTTTTTCTCATATTTAAAATCGATTTATATATAACATTCTATATAATTTTATTCAGCATTTATTCCTCTTTAATTTGATATATAATTATAACTCCCATCACATACAGAAAATATAAAACATTTATATAAAATACAAAAAAGTTAAGCAATGAGCTAACTTTCAATTGTATCAGGTAATAATCTGGGAGTGTAAAGAGACCTTTATGCAACTAATGCTTTGAAGCTGATTTCAGCCTCTCATAATCTAAGGGTTTACGCCTTTATGACACAGTTACTATCTGATACGAGTTAGTTGTTCCTTTTAAATAATTTTATACTAATTCCTTGGAGAGAGAGAGAGAGAGAGAGAGAGAGAGAGAGAGAGAGAGAGAGAGAGAGAGAGAGAGAGAGAGAGAGAGAGAGAATAATTTTATACTAATTCCTTGGAGAGAGAGAGAGAGAGAGAGAGAGAGAGAGAGAGAGAGAGAGAGAGAGAGAGAGAGAGAGAGAGAGAGAGAGAGAGAGAGAGGAGCATATGGGTGGTTGTGGGAAAAGGGATGTGTTGTGCATTGGGGGTTGTAGGAAAATGGTTGTAACAAGGGGTATGGGAAAAGGGATGTATGTGTGGGTTGTATATTGAGGGTTGTGGGAAAAGGGTTGTATATAGGGTTTGTGGGAAATGGGATTTACCTTAGGGTTGTATTTTAAGGGTTGTAGGAAAAGGGCTGCACATGAGGGTTGTGGGAAAAGCAATTTTTACATGTGGGTTGTATTTCAGCAGTTGTGGACAAAGGGCTGTATATGGGGGTTGTAGGTAGAATTGTACATGAGTGATTGTGGGAAAAAGGATGTGTTTGTGTTGTATGAAAATGGTTGTAAGGAGGTTTGTAGGAAAAGGGATTTATGTGTGGGTTGTATATTGGGGTTGTAGGAAAAGGGTTGCAATGGGGGTTGTTGGAAAAGGGGTAAATATGGGGTTGTTGGAAAAGGGGTAAATATGGGGTTGTTGGAAAAGGGATGTCTGTGTCGGTTGTATATTGGGGTTGTGGGCAGGGGTTATATATGGGGTTGTAGATAGAGCTGTATATGGGTGGTTGTGGGAAAAGGGATGTGTGGGCTGTATATTGGGTTGTAGGAAAATCGATCCTAAAGAGGGTTGTAGGAAAAGGGATTTGTGTGGGCTGTATATTGGGGTTGTAGGAAAACGATTGTACATAGGGGTTGTGGGAAAAGGGATGTGTGGGTTGTATATTAGGGTTGTGGGAAAAGGGTTGTATATAGGGGTGTAGTAAATGAGATTTAGGTGTGGGTTGTATATTAGTTGTGTGAAAAGGGTTGTATATAGGGGTTGTGGAAAATGGGAATTATATGTGGGTTGTTTTTAGGGGTTGTGGGAAGTGGGTTGCATACATATGTGGTTGTGGGAAAAGGCATGTATGTGTGGGTTGTATTTAAGGGGTTGTAGGTAGACTTGTATATGGGCAGTTGTGAGAAAAGGATGTGTGGGTTGTATATTGTGGGCTGTAGGAAAATGGTTGTAGTTAGACACTGTGGGAAAGGGATGTATGTGTGGGTTGTATTTAAGGGGTTGTAGGTAGACTTGTATATGGGCAGTTGTGAGAAAAGGATGTGTTTGTATATTGTGGGCTGTATGAAAATGGTTGTAGTTAGACATTGTGGGAAAGGGATGTATGTGTGGGTTGTATTTCAGGGGTTGTGGGAAAAGGTCTGTATATAGGGGTTGTGGGAATGGGATTTGTGTGGGTTGTAATTTAGGGGTTATGGGAAAAGTGTTGTGGGAAAAGGGATGTACAGTATGTGTGGGTTGTACACTGGGGGACGTGGGAAAGGTGTTGTGAATGGGGATTGTGGGAAAAGGGATGTATGTGGGGGTTGTATACCAGGGATTGTGGGAAAATGGTTATTAGGGAATGTGGGATATGGGTTGCATGTAGGGGTTGTGGGAAAAGGGTTGTAAATGTTATGAGAAAAGGGTTGTATGTAGGGGTTGTAGATGGATGGTTGTTTGAGACGGAGATGTGACACTCAAAGTAACATAATAATAATAATAATAATAATAATAATAATAATAATAATAATAATAATAATAATAAATACTGTTTTAATGGATGAACCAAACTGAATGCCCTATACACACAAGCAACATTGCTTACAGTGAGCCGTCCAACATATGCTGTCACATGCATTGCTTCTCTCTTTCTTTCTGCCTTTTACTCTTTGCTGTCCATCTTCTCTGATGATACATACACACACACATACACATGTATATTATATATGTATGTGTGCCAAATTTGGTTGAAATTGAAACTGGTTTTTTATAAAAATTAAAAATGTGGTCATTTTAATCCAATTATAATAATAAAATCTCTCTCTCTCTCTCTGATATTCCTGTACATGATCATTTAATCTACACTTATTAATGAGAGAGAGAGAGAGAGAGAGAGAGAGAGAGAGAGAGAGAGAGAGAGAGAGAGAGAGAGAGATCACTACTTATGGAGAGTTGAAGAAGAAAGATGGAAAAGTCAGGTTCTTCGACACCGTGATGACGTCAGTCACACATATAATAATGATAACAATAATAATAACGATAATAATAATAATAATAATAATAATAATCTTGGAATTCCACAATCAGTTGAATTGAACTGAATATAGAATTTAGGCCAAAGGCCAAGAATTGCTGGGACCTATGAGGTCAGGACAGGCCACCACTGTGTCATGGTTAGTTTCATGGGCCGCGGCTCATTCAGCATTATACCGAAGAAACTTTTTTACGCTAGAAAATTCAAAGACCTTTCCTATAACGGTGCCAGACGCACGATCAGGGCTAACTTAAGCCTTCAGTCAAATTAAAAAGCTGAAGAAACGAATACAAGAAAACTGGTCGAATGAAAGTCAGTCGTCAGTCAGCCAGTCAGTCAAGCCACCCAATCCATCTGTCAGTCAGTCATCCAGTGTGTCAATCTGTCAGTCAGCCATTCAATCTGTCAGTCATTAATCATTCACTTAGTCAGTCAGTCAGTCAGTCAGCAATCATCCAATCAGTCAGTCAGTCAGTCATCCAATATGTCAGTCAGTCACAAGCCATACAACGCTTATGGAAATAAATGAACTCCTCTTCATTAATGCTACTAGTAGTACATATACTGCTACTGACGAGACAGATATTGCTACTAGTAGTACATATACTGCTGCTAGCGGGGACAGATATTGCTACTAGTAGTACATATACTGCTACTGGCAGAACAGATATTGCTACTAGTAGTACATATACTGCTGCTAGCGGGGCAGATATTGCTACTAGTAGTACATATACTGCTACTGGCAGAACAGATATTGCTACTAGTAGTACATGTACTGCTACTGGCAGAACAGATATTGCTACTAGTAGTGCATGTACTGCTACTAGCAGGGCAGATATTGCTACTAGTAGTACATATACGGCTACTAGCAGGGCAGGTATTGCTACTAGTAGGGCATATACTGCTACTGACAGCACAGCTATTGTTACTAGGACATATACTGCTACTAGCAGGACAGATACTGTTACTAGTAGGACATATACTGCTACTAGTGGGATGGTCAATGCAGCTAGTAGGATGGATACAGCTACTGGTGGGGCAGTTAATTCTACTAGTAGGACAATTGCTGCTACTAGTGGGGCAGTTACTGCTGCTACTAGCAAGACAGATAAAGCTACTAGTGGGATGGTTACTGCTACTAGTATGGTACTTAATGCTGCTAGTAGGACATTTACTACTACTACTACTGGCAGGGCTGTTAATGCTACTGGTGGGACTTATACCACTACTATTGGGATGGTTACTGCTACTAGTCGTACAGATACTGCTACTAGTAGAGCAGTTAATGCTTTTAGTAGGACAGTTACTGCTACTAGTGGGATGGTTACTGACACTAGCAACGGGAGATACTGCTACTAGTAGGGCAGTTAATGCTACTGGTAGGGGTTACCTAATAGTGGGATGTTACTGCTACTAGTAGGACAGTTACAACTACTAGCAGGGCAGTTAGTGCTACTAGCTGCTCTAACCCCTTTCGTTGCAGAAGGCTGCTTCGTCAATATGCAAATCAGGGATATAATAATATTATCTCATTTCCCATTCACTCTTATCTATATATTTCTCCTGTTTCTGGGGGAAATGTCTTCTATCTATCTATTTATCTTTATATACCTATCTATCTATCTATATACATATATAGATGAATAGACAGATAGGTATATATAAATACATTATACATTTCGACAAAAAAAAAGGCTGTATTTTTGTTTCTAAGCCAAAAAATTTAGTATGGGGCGGTTGGTTGGCCCTATGACGTGTGTGTGTGCGTGTGTGTCTGTCACACTAAAATAGTGCTTAGACTCTCTCTCTCTCTCTCATATTAATGAAGGTATAGAAAGAGAATTATATAAAATATTCTTCTATATCTATTTTTTGTAAATGGTGGATTATTATTATTATTATTATTATATTATTTAGGTAAAGAATATAACTTTCGAATCCAATAATAATAATAATAATAATAATAATAATAAAACCTTATTTTAAAGACTCAATCAAGATGGCGCCAAACCCAAAAATCCCCTACAAATATTTAACATTTTTTAATGAATTTTGAGGCTCATTATCTAACTTCGCGTTGAGTTAACAATGAAATATGTTTAAAAAACGATCTATAAACTCCTATAAACTTATAGATCAGTTTCTATTGTCTTCTAAAACTCTAAAATGCGATTATTTTGGAAAAACTGTCTTTAGATATAGGCCTATAGAGTACCTTAGAGGACTCTAATATTTACCTAGATTGTTTCTATGCTTCACCTTTCCTGATTAATATCTTTTAAATATACTTAAAATATACATACTTAAATATACTCAAATACAGACTTAAATATCTTTTAAATATACTTAAAATATATATACTTAAATATCAATATACTCAAATATATACTTAAATATACATACTAAAACATAAATATACTTTAATATATACTTAAATATATATACTTGAATATCTTTTGAATATACTTCAATATACATACTTAAATATAAATATACCTAAATACATACTTAAATATAAACATAATTATATATATATACTTGAATATAAAGATACTTAAATATATACTTAAATATCTTTTAAATATACTTAAATATATACTTAATTATAAATATACTTAAAAGCATACTTAAATACAAATATACTTAAGATATACTTAAATGTCTTTTAAATATACTTAAATATACAACTTAAATGTATTTTAAATATACTTAAATATACAACTTAAATATAATATACTTAAATATATATATACTTAAATATACTTAAGTAAACATAAATATACTTAAATATATACTTAAATATCAATACACTTACATATACAACTTAAATATAATAATATACTTAAATATATATATACTTAAATATACGTAAGTAAACAAAAATATACTTAAATATATACGCAAATATCAATACACTTAAATATACAGTATACTTAAATATCAATACACTTAAATACATACTTAAATGTCTTTTAAATATACTTATTATAAATATACTGAAATATACTTAAATATTTTTTATATTTACTTAAATATACTTAAATATAAATATACTTAAATATACAATGTTCTTCATTTACAAACACCTGTACTCACCCTGGTGGTCATGTATAGAGTCGAACTACGCCTACATGAGCCGTCCGTTTTTTGAGTCGCTGACTCTACTGGATGACTCTATGACTCTGTCTCTATGAACGACCTGAGAATAGAGGAGGAGAAAATATATATATAGAAAATATAGAGAAAGTATCTATTAGTGTCAATTAGGAAAGCCTTTGTTCCTGAAACTAGGCCTATGTGAGCAAAGGTCCACACTGACTCTACAAGATGACTCTATCTCTGTGAACAAGAAGAAAGTGCAGAGAAAGCATCAATTAGAAAGTCATTCAAATAACCTAAATAAGGTCTTGACTCTAATCATTTCCCACAGAGAGCCGTTTCGCCAAAGCTCTAAGAACATAATAGAGTTCAATATTTAGTTTATCTTTAATGCCTCTATATGCCATTCAATTGAATAGAGTCAGGCTCTTTTTGTTATTAAAAACAGGAGATTCCAAGTGTAATGTGTTCCTCAATAATCACTGGTCACCTTTACTGCAAATTCTCTCATTTTAGTTCACTAAATTGTTAATCCTTTCAATTTTGGTTCTAAAATAAACTAAAAATTATTCTTAGAAGCAGATGAATAATATCCTTCCATATAACCTTTGAGACAGTGGCCAAAATATGGCTATTAAACCTTTAGATTTCAGGGCACTGAGGCTAGAGGGCTGCAAATTGGCATGTTGGTCATCCACCCTCCAATCATCAAACATGAAACTTTACCCATGAAACTTTAACCAGAACCCAGTGGTGGCCTATCCTATATCGTTGCCAGAAGCACGATTATGGCTAACTTTAACCTTGAATAAAATGAAAACTGCTGAGGCTAGAGGGCTGCAATTTGGTATGTTTGGTGATTGGAGGGTGGGTGATCAACATGCCAATTTGCAGCCCTCTAGCCTCCTCAGTAGTTTTCAAGATCTGAGGGCGGACAGAAAAACTATCAGTATATTGTAGGATTGTGGCTGAATCCACTGATCATTACAAAATCTCCTTTTTTCAATATATTTCTAATATTAACACCAACATTTTTCTAATATTAACATCAACATTTTTCTAATATTAACATCAATATTTTTCTAATATTAACATCAATATTTTTCTAATAACATCAATATTTTTCTAAAATATTAACATCAATATTTTTCTAATATTAACATCAATATTTTTCTAATATTAACATCAATATTTTTCTAAAATATTAACATCAACATTTTTCTAATATTAACATCAATAATTTTCTAATATTAACATCAATATTTTCTAATATTAACATCAATATTTTCTAATATTAACATCAATATTTTCTAATATTAACATCAATATTTTCTAATATTAACATCAATATTTTCTAATATTAACATCAATAATTTTCTACTATTAACATCAATATTTTTCTAATATTAACATCAATATTTTCTAATATTAACATCAATATTTTCTAATATTAATATCAATAATTTTCTACTATTAACATCAATATTTTTTAAATATTAACATCAACATTTTCTAATATTAACATCAATATTTTCTAATATTAACATCAGTAATTTTCTACTATTAACATCAATATTTTTTTAATATTAACATCAATATTTTCTAATATTAACATAAATATTTTTTAATATTAACATCAATAATTTTCTACTATTAACATCAATATTTTTTTAATATTAACATCAATATTTTCTAATATTAACATCAATATTTTTCTAATATTAACATCAATATTTTTCTAATATTAACATCAATATTTTTCTAATATTAACATCAATATTTTTCTAATATTAACATCAATATTTTTCTAATATTAACATCAATATTTTTCTAATATTAACATCAATATTTTTCTAATATTAACATCAATATTTTTCTAATATTAAGACCAAATGAAAGCCTGAGCTCTAATACATTTGGTCTTCTGTTTGGAATTAGGTAACTAGATGTCATCTAATACAATACTGCTTTGCAAGAAATTCTGACAGAATTTCTGCCAACAAACATAACTTGATGACAAGTTCTGCCAGAATTTCTGCCAACAAGCACAACTTGATGACAAATTCTGCCAGAATTTCTGCCAACAAGCACAACTTGATGACAAATTCTGCCAGAATTTCTGCCAACAAGCACAACTTGATGACAAATTCTGCCAGAATTTCTGCCAACAAGCATAACTTGATGACAAATCCTACAACAGAAATTTAGAGGCTTCACAAAGACCATTAGGTCAAATGTCTGGATCCACACACACTCTAAAAGACCTGAATGTAAGGCAACGTTCAAGAAGCTGGACAGCTATACATGAGGGAGATGACCAAACATGTCACCTACAGTGTGCCACACCACTATTCGTATGAAATGGCATTAAATGAAATGACCTCAATAATTATCCAGACTGACTTTTTCCAAAAGTATGACACTTCTGCTTCCAAGTTCTGGACAAAGAACATGTCTAAGACATAATAATCTTCCTGTCTAATTTTCTTCAAATATTGTAAGTCATTTGCTACTACAAAAAGACATCAGCCTTAACTGGCTTTTAGTGCTTTCATTTTCCCATAATCCACAAATGAATCATTTGTTTTTGTAGTATCATTATTATTCATAATAATGATTCTTGCAGAAGTTATTACCATTCATATTCCATAAGTCATAACTCGTGACATTCTTGCAAATGTTAAATTTCAGGACAAGCCAATACCTACCCCATTTAGGGTCCATGTCAGTAGAAGAGGGGATTGAACGGAAGACGGTTCCTGTGTTTCCTCCACCAGAAATGTGCCAATCAATTGCACGTCCCTGCGAAATAAATATTAAAGTTAATGAAAGTGTATCATGATAATTATGGTATTAAAGTTTAACAAGATTACTAACTTACATTTAGAGCCTCTGAGAGAGCTTTCCTAAAGGACTGGTACCTAATGAAGTGCATACTCTATTATCATTATTATTATTATCACATTATATTATTCAGAAAACAAAACCTATTCATATGGAACAAGAAGCCCACCAAAGGGGCCATTGACTTGAAATTCAAGCTTCCAATTATTATTATTTTTATTATTATTATTATCATTCAATTGATGAAGAACCCTATTCATACAGAATAGGCCCACCAAAGGGGCCACTGATGTGAAATTCCAGAAGCGTCCAAAGAATATTAAGGTGTTCATTAGGGAGAAGTAAGAGGAGGTACAGTAAAGGGAAATACAAGCCCACTTACTCTTCGGAAAGACACGTATGGACCCAGATGGGGGTGACAGATAAGATCGTGCAAAACTCAACAACTCTCAGGCAGATCAACTCCAAAGGAAAATCCTAAGCCTTCAAGGAACAGAGAAACTGAAACTGTTCAAAAACACAACATTAAAAATGTGTGCCCTGTCAGACATTGGTCAGGTTCTTCACTTCACGTCACACAAACAAATAACAATAATGATGTTTGAATGCAAGAACCATTACAAAGGGGTCACAGATTCGAGAAGCCCTTCCGAGCAGGACTGAAATGTCCGCAGCAGAAGACGAGATTTTCTGAGAAGAAAATCCTGGTCTGAATCTAGCAGATCAAAATGTACACAGCCTTATCGTTATCTGACCTCAGTTGAATTTACTCTTCTTCAGGAAAGAGTTCGCCAGAAACTCCGTAAATCAGGTTTGAACGAAACTCGAAAGGGCGTTCGTACCTAAGATAATAAAACAAAAAAGCCCTATCATGGGAAAAGCCAAAATGACGAACCTTCTGTATCTTGAACGTACGAGAAAAGGAAAACAGAAATTAGGTTATGAGTGATGTTTTCTCACTGCATATCCGACGTAATCATTCTTTTTGTCACGTTACAGAAGTTGTGATTTCTTTAAAAGCTTTGACGTGCCTGGTTCTCTCATATCTTTAATACAAAAATGAGATTATTACATAACAGGGTAATTTGTAAGACATATTTCACACATGAAATTCATTGCCATACAGGCAGTCCCCAGGTTATGACGGGTCCGGCTTACGACGTTCCGAGGTTACGACACTTTTCAGATATATTCATCAGAAATTACTTCCCGGTTTACGACGCATGTTCCAGGGTTACGACGCGTCGTACTCCGATCTGACGGAAGAAATATGGCTCCAAAACAGCAGAATAATAAAAATTTGGAGTTTTTTTTTATGAAACACTCAATAAAAATGCAGTTTACATTGTATTCAATACACCCAAAGCATTAAAAGTAAGGTTTTCTTAGGATTTTTTACGATTTTCAACGATTTTTGGTTTACAACACAGCGTAAGAACGGAACGCCCCGTCATAAGCTGGGGACTGCCTAAAGTTATCTAAAGCACTGATCTAAACTCAGTTTCCTTAAGGAAAAGCCTTTTAAATTCAGGTTCTGACATAACACTAAAAGCTCACAAGACATGCCACAAATCTTGTATTAACCCTGGGTAGGGAAACACGAGGGACATCTGTGTTTGGCAGGCCCCTGAGGTGTGCAGCTTTAGTTCTCAGTTACTGAGAAGTTCAAAACAGATATTCAGATGTTCTACAATGCCACCAAGGGAGACGTAGATGCTTTTGACCAGCTGTGCAACAAGACTTCCTGCATCAGGAGCATGCACAGATGACCTTTGTGTCTTTTCTTAAATGTTGTCAACCTCTCTTACATAACGCTTACATCCTGCATCAAGCACGGACTTCGGCATGGAGCCGGCTGATTGGCTGAATAGACAGTTGTCTCTTTCTAGGATACACTCCAAGACCTTGCCTCTGGGAACTCAGGCATCTGATTTGCTCTGTCTATAAAGTAGAGGCAGCCATCGACCCTGCAAGCTCTGAAGTTGAAGAAGTTGCAGGCCCCAAGAAGAGGAACCTGTGTCACCTCTGTCCACAGGCCTCAAGCAAAAAATCAAGAGTCACCTGCGTAAAGTGCAAGAAATGTACCTGCACTGACCACTGCTGTATCATCTGTGATTGCTGTAAATAATAATGATGTAGGAACAAAAAACATTGTTACTCATTTTGGGAATTTATATTTTGTATTCACAAACAATTTGGTGGTCATGCGTTGACTTTTGACTAAGACATTTGGTAAATACCATATGTCCGTCAAAAATTAGAGGGCCCTTTTAGAGTGACAGTTACATAGAGAAATTTTTGACACCTTCTAACTGCTGTACAATTAGGTACCACCTATGAATGCTGTAAAATTAGGTACCACCTATGAATGCTGTACAATTAGGTACCACCTATAAATGCTATACAATTAGGTACCACCTATGAATGCTGTAAAATTAGGTACCACCTATGAATGCTGTACAATTAGGTACCACCTATAAATGCTATACAATTAGGTACCACCTATGAATGGTGTACAATTAGGTACCACCTATGAATGCTGTACAATTAGGTACCACCTATAAATGCTATACAATTAGGTACCACCTATGAATGCTGTACAATTAGGTACCACCTATGAATGCTGTACAATTAGGTACCACCTATAAATGCTATACAATTAGGTACCACCTATGAATGCTGTAAAATTAGGTACCACCTATGAATGCTGTACAATTAGGTACCACCTATAAATGCTATACAATTAGGTACCACCTATGAATGCTGTAAAATTAGGTACCACCTATGAATGCTGTACAATTAGGTACCACCTATAAATGCTATACAATTAGGTACCACCTATGAATGCTGTACAATTAGGTACCACCTATGAATGCTGTACAATTAGGTACCACCTATGAATGCTGTACAATTAGGTACCACCTATAAAATGCTACACTGTACAATTAAGCACTGGACCACTTTCAGCCATTCAGAGCTTAACACAGAAGTGAGGAAGTGGGAATGGGAATCAGGTCAAAGGCTGAAAAAAAGAAGTGATGAATTGGGAATGGGAATCAAAGGCTAAAAGGCATAGCAGTGCCTAAAGTGCGTCATGCGAGGTGCACTGATGGCACTTAGCCCCTACGGGGGAAGTACAAGAAGACTTCTCATGAAATACTCCCACACTCACCCACACATCGTAGGAGGCTTCACCGCCCTGAGGCCCCACTGGGGGAGGTTCCTCTCTCTTGTTTGCGTTCGTTTTGGGTCCTTTGTCGTCCCTGAAAAACAACGTCTTCCGACTCAACAAAGCCAACGGGAGACGTATCTGACATTAATTCTCCTCTTCTGCTGCGTCTTCCGTCTTGTTTCTTCCTTCTGTCAGAAGACTCTGGCACTGAGCGGCCATCTTGCAACAGACGAAGAAGTTATCAGCCTGCAAAGGAAACAAATTTTGCAATAGGAAATTTAATTGAATATTTGACGTAGACTAAAAATATTATTATTATTATTATTCTAAGCAATTACCCCTAAGGACCTTATGAAGTTCTCCATTATGAAGCTGAAACTGAGATTGAGATTTTTGATTTGAGAGAGAGACAGAGAGAAAGTAGATGATGGGGAGAGAGAGAGAGAGAGAGAGAGAGAGAGAGAGAGAGAGAGAGAGAGAGAGAGAGAGAGAGAGAGAGAGAGAGAGAGAGTTTAACAGTTCAAAAGAGTTCAAAAGAGTTCAAAAGAAAGAGTTTAGCAGTTAAAAAAAAAGGGAGTTCAACAGAGTTCAAAGGAGAGAGTTTAAGTTCAAAAGAGGGAGTTCAACAGAGTTCAAAGGAGAGTTTAAGTTAAAAAAAGGGAGTTCAACAGAGTTCAAAAGAGGGAATTTGAGTTCAAAAGAGGAAGTTCAAGAGAGTTCATAGGAGAGTTTAACAGCTAAAAAAATGGAGTTCAACAGAGTTCAAAAGATGGAGTTCAAGAGAGTTCAAAGAAGAGAGTTTAACAGCTCAAAAAAGGGAGTTCATGAGAGTTCAAAAGAGTTCAAAGGAGAGAGTTTAACAGTTCAAAAAAGGGAGTTCAACAGAGTTCAAAAGAGGGAGTTCAACAGAGTTCAAAGGAGTGTTTAACAGTTCAAAAGAGGGAGTTCAGAGTTCAAAAGAGGGAGTTCAACAGAGTTCAAAGGAGAGAGTTTAAGTTCAAAAATGGGAGTTCAACAGAGTTCAAAAGAGGGGGTTCAAGAGATTTCAAAGGAGAGAGTTTAACAGTTCAAAAAAGGGAGTTCAACAGAGTTCAAAAGAGGGAGTTGAAGAGAGTTCAAAAGAAGGAGTTTAACAGTTCAAAAAAGGGAGTTCAACAGAGTTCAAAAGAGGGAGTTGAAGAGAGTTCAAAAGAAGGAGTTTAACAGTTCAAAAAAGGGGGTTCAGGGTTCAAAAGAGGGAGTTCAACAGAGTTCAAAAGAGGGAGTTCAACAGAGTTCAAAGGAGAGTTTAACAGTTCAAAAGAGGGGGTTCAGGGTTCAAAAGAGGGAGTTCAACAAAGTTCAAAAGAGGGAGTTCAACAGAGTTCAAAGGAGAGTTTAACAGTTCAAAAGAGGGGGTTCAGGGTTCAAAAGAGGGAGTTCAAGAGAGTTCCAAGGAAGAGTTCAACAGTTCAAAAGAGGGAATTCAAGAGTTCAAAAGAGGGAGTTCAAGAGAGTTTAACAGTTCAAAAGAGGGAGTTCAAGAATTCAAAAGGGGGAGTTCAAGAGAGTTCAAAGGAGAGTTTAACAATTCAAAAAAGGGAGTTCAAGAGAGTTCAAAGGAGAGAGTTCAACAGTTCAAGAAAAGGCATTCAACAGACTTCAAAAGAGGGAGTTCAAGAGAGTTCAAAGGAGAGAGTTTAACAGTTAAAAAAAAAGGGAGTTCAAGAGTTCAAAAGTGGGAGTTCAACAAAGTTCAAAGGAGAGTTTAACAGTTCAAGAAAGGGAGTTCAAGAGAGTTCAAAGGAGAGAGTTTAACAGTTCAAAAAAGGGAGTTCAAGAGAGTTCAAAAGTGGGAGTTCAACAAAGTTCAAAGGAGAGTTTAACAGTTCAAGAATGGGAGTTCAAGAGAGTTCATGGGAAAGAGTTTAACAGTTCAAAAAAGGGAGTTCAAGAGAGTTCAAAAGAGGGAGTTCAAGAGAGTTCAAAGGAGAGTATTTAAGTTCAAAAAAGGGAGTTCAAGAGAGTTCAAAAGAGGGAGTTTGAGAGAGTTCAAAGGAGAGAGTTTAACAGTTCAAAAGAGGGAAATCAAGAGAGTTCAAGAGGTCAAAGGAAGGAGTTCAAGAGAGTTCAAAAGAGTTCAAATGAGAGAGTTCAGTACAGTTCAAAAAAGGGAGTTCAAGAGAAAGTTCAACAGAGTTCAAGAGAGCTCAATAGAGTTCAAAAGAAAGAGTTCAAAGGAGAGAGTTCAATAGAGTTCAACAGAGTTTAAAAGAGGGAGTTCAAGAGAGTTCAAAAGAGGGAGTTGAAGAGAGTTCAAAAGAGGGAGTTCAAGAGAGAGTTCAAAATATGCAGTTCAACACAGTGCGAAAGAGTGAGTTCAAGGGAGTTCAAAAGAGGACATTCAACAGAGTTCAAAAGAGAGGTTTCAAGAGAGTTCAACAGTTCAAAAGTGGTCACGAGTGAGTTCAAAAGAGTTAAATACAGTTCACATAAGAGTTCAAGAAAGCCCAAGAAAGAGAGAGAGAGTGTTGCTCGATTATTATTATTATTATTATTATTCAGAAGACAAAGAACACTATTCATATGGAAGAAGAAGAAGAAGAAGAAGAAGAAGAAGAAGAAGAAGAAGAAGAAGAACAAGAAGAAGAAGAACTGAAATTCAGGAAGCTTCCAAAGAATAATATTGTGTTTATCTGGAAGAAGCAACAGAAGATAACAGGAAACACATAAAGAAGAAGAAGAAGAAGACACCAGGAAAGGCATAAAGAGGAGATAATTATCACTTATCAAAAAATACATAAAATAAACTAACAAATGAACACACAAATAAAACCGCCAGTGAAATATGAAACACGAAGAGAATTGCTGTCTGGATCTTCGCTTGAACTTCTGAGGTTCCCATTACACAACTAAGTAAACATTCCTCCACAAACATATTAATAAAGTAAATATTCCTCCACAAACATATTAATAAAGTAAATATTCCTCCACAAACATATTAATAAAGTAAATATTCCTCCACAAACATATTAATAAAGTAAATATTCCTCCACAAACATATTAATAAAGTAAATATTCCTCCACAAACATATTAATAAAGTAAATATTCCTGCACAAACATACTGATAAACTTTTGGTTATGATCGATCTGAGAAGTCAACATACTATAGGATTTGGGCCACGGGCCAAGCGCTGGGGCTCATGAGGGCATTCGGTGCTAAAAGGGGAAACTGAGAGTAAGAAAGGCTTGAGAGGTGAAACAGGAGGAAAACCTCAAAGCACTATGAAACAATTGTTAGAGAGGGTGGAAAGTAAGATGGAAGAAGGAGAATATGAAAGGAGGTACAGTAAAAGGAATGAAAGGGGTTACGGCAGCCAGGGGCCGCAGAAGGGATGCTGCAAGGGGCCTTATTAAGTAATGCCTACAGTGCATCGCATGAGGTGCACTGTTTGATGCGAGATCAGGATCTGGAATTCTGGAATTGGGAAGAGTGAGGAAACGCAACGGGTGGCAGGAATGGGAAAGATAGGATCGACCCCTGACCAGGAGGAGAAGGATGAGGATGACGATAGGAAACCGATTGTAGGAAGGGATGAGGGTGCGAAGGATAAGAAGACGACTGTAGAAAAGGATGAGGAGGATGTAAAAGACAGGAGAGAGAGAGAGAGAGAGAAGAACAGGACAAAGAGAAAGGAGAAAGAGAGAGAGAGAAAGTGGCATTGGTTGCAAGGAAAGGGTGAGTTCCCACAAGGTGAGTTGTTGGACCTTTCCCACATGATCATGAAGAGGGTCGAATACAATGGAAAGAGTACAAGGAAGAATGTAGGTGGGCATCAGATGCCCATTTTCCATGCTGTAAAAGGGGGGGGGGGCATTCCATGAGGGAATGTACAGAGGTGAAGCAAGTCTGAGATGTCCCAAGTGCAGGAAGTTGGGACGTACGGCGAGAGATTGCGAGTCGCAAGGAGCCGTGGGAGTGTGTGGAAATGAGTATCGAATAGGAATAGAGTAGAATGTAGAAAGGTCAAGCGCTGGGCCCTACGAGGTCGTTCAGCGCTGAAACAGAAATTGACGGCGAAAAGGATTGAAAGGTGTAACGGGAGAAAAACAAAGACGGGATATGAACCAGATACGGAGAACCCTGAGGCTCACTCTCAGGCAAATACTGACGTGTAAAAGAAAAGGCGGCAAAGTTTACATGTTGGCGATCAGTTAGGATGGATGCGTACGGTTGTGGATGTGGATGACAGAAGGCTTTTGATCACCTTTGATATAATGGTTGGAAAAACAAGAAAACAAGTGAACACACAAGCAGTGGGTGGAGAAAGCAAGCACAGGAGGTCTGATACAGATAAGAGGCGAATATACCATCCGTTGTGGATGAGGAGACATGATAAGCAGGGGTGATAATGACTTTGGTGGGGCTAAACTGCCCGAGTTTAGTCATTTTCCTCTTCTGGTTACGAAGGAGATAGAGTGGCATTGTGAGGAATTGGAGCGAGCTGGTGTCATTGAGCCCAAAGTCAGAGTGAGTGGACGATACTCTGATTTCGAGCAAGACTGTTGAAGAGCATGTGGGTACGGTGACCGGGGCATTACGAAAGCTTGAAGAAGTAGGAGTGAAGATAAAACTGAATGGTTTACGAACGAAGTAGTGCAGTTCTTGGGTCACACAGTGCGTGATTCGGGGGTGAGAAGTTTGAGAGTAGGGTAAGGAAGTTTCCCAGACCTAAGACAGTTCAGAAGTTGCGTGGGTTCTTGGGTCTGACTTAGTTTGGAAGGAAGTTTGCAAAGGATTGCTAAGTCGTTAACGGAGTGGACTGGAAGGAGGAGGAGTCCGGTCCTAAGGTGGAAACAAAGAATGATAGAATCGTATAAGAGGCTGAAAGCAGAAGCAGTTAAGGATGTGGAGTTGGGATGCCCTGATTACGGCCGCAAGCAAAAATGCTTGCAGTGTATACTGACGCCGTGGTTATTCAATGGGAGGATGTCTGATGCAGAAGCAGCGTCTGAAGGGTACTGAAGGGGACAGAGTGAATGCCTATGTAAGTCAGGCATTTGGTAGAGGACAGCGGACGTAATCAACGACTGAAAGATCTGGCTGCACTGAGGTTTTTTATGAATGCTTTGCAATCATCTTTGTTCAGAGTGAGGTTCTGTGTAAAAACGGATCACCAGCCATTAGTTTATTTGCATCGTAGGAAGAATGTGGATAGTAGACTAGCATGGACTGGAGTGAGCTCGGTTTTGTGACTGAGTACTGCATGGACCACCAGGAAGGAACATGATAGCTGATGTGATGTCAGGAATACCTGGGAGTGAGAAAGGTAGCAGGGAAGACAGCATCAATCCTGAGTATTTGCCGAGGGACTTGATTGTATTGAAAGAGAGGGAGGGAGGTGGTGATTCGATGTTTGAAAGTGACTGAATGGACTGACAGATTTGGTGAGGGACGGTTTGGAGATAAGGGTTCTGGCAACTGAAGATGAACAGAAAGTGAGTTTGTGTGCGGTACATGAGAAGAGTTGTGGGCTGACAGTAGTGGTTGACATGAACGGGAATGAATATTGTGGTCTGGTTGAAATTGGAGCCAAGTTTCAATTGTAAGTGCAAGAGTGGGTAGGGCGATGGAAAAGTGTACGTGGAATGTTGAACGTTGATGTGATCAGTGGTTCTACATGGACTGGGCAAAGGACAGGTTGGGGCATGGGAAGAGGTAGTTCTCGAGCATGCAGAATGAACGAGTATGTGTGGTATGTTTCGTGGGGATGACAGATGTGAGGACAGGCGAGACTTATTCACTGACTCTTGAGGGTACTGAGGAGACGCAAACGGTTTGCCCTGTGGTACGAGAACTGCCTGAGGGAGTGCAGTTTAGGATTCCCGCAATGATTGGGGGCGTGTTGAGAGAGTTTCGAAGATTCAGTAATTGGCTTGTGTGGTGCCAAGGGATAGTTGACTTCATTAGGAAGTCAGCAGGTGAGAACACGTGTATCCCGGTGTTTGTAGTTTTTGGGACGATAGGTATTCGCAAAATTGTACATGACAGGTATGGACACATGGGGAAGTTTAAGCTAAAGGTGTATGAAAGAATGCATATTTAGCTCACGGTTGGTTTGGAATTGTGAAGCATGTCGGAAGGGGAAATATCAGAGAGTATATGCAAGCCCTCCTCCTTTGAGGTTGAGGATGAAAGAGCTGTTTGAGATGGTGGTGACAGGTTGTTTTTTACCACCTGTGAGTAAGAGTGGGAATGGGTTGTCTGGGAGAACAATCAGGAGGTTGAGTGAGTAGATGTAGATAGGGAGAATACAAAGCAGAAAGTATTGGACAATGCTGATGAGGTCTTATGGGAAGAGTCTCTTCCAGTGATTTGGAGAAAGTGGTCTGATAGTTAGCAAGGGAATTTTAGAGCAGTTGGCTAGATATCAGGTTGGTCTGGACAGTAGTAAGGACAGAAATGCTTCTGATTACTTAACAGTAATTTGCATACTAATTTATATCCTGTGTCAATACTTTGCTGGATAGATTTTACGTAAATACTGGGACAAAAACATAAGATTGCATGAAGGTTGAAATACAGAGAGTGAACAATGGACAAAAAGACGGAGGAGAATGCAGTGTTAAAAGATAATTAATGTCTGAAAATGAGCCCCCTCGATTTTTTAAAGTGTTCTTCAATTAATTTGAAATTTTCTGTTGGTAGCCATCGTTCACAGCTCTCATTTTAATAACGGACTTTTCTCTGCGGGAATGTTGTGAGAAAGTCCGCCCAGTATAGTACAATAAAGACATCATTTGTATAATACAGTGATTGAAGTTCGATATAATATGTAACTGCTATTGGGTGGGGCACAGCGAACAGTATGCAAAAATTGACGTACGAATCAAGTTCCCCCACAGTGACGCTTTGAGTTAACCAGTTGGAAAAGAAAGAAACTTTTCTCCCATATCATTCGAATGTTGGAGTGAGGGGCTGGTTATGCATATGTATACATAAACACCCCGTATTTGCGGGGGATGCATACCACACCCCCCGCCCCCTGCGAATAGCTATTATCCACGAATACTTAAAACCCCTCTAAAAACTTCTTATACCTGAGTATTTTAGTGGTTTTATCACAAAAAATTCAGAGAAAACTTGTGGTCGTGGATTGTTTGTAAATAAAATTAGGTTAAGTAGAAATCGTGTGGTTGACTCCCCCACAAATTTCGAAGAAGATTGACACCATGACAGCCTTCAAATCCTGATCAAAATCCTATCCCCTTCTGTCTATGATGTAACCAAATGTGCAAATATCAAGTGGGATTGACTCGCTTACAGATTTAATTCAACATTTTTCTACAGGTTTAAGTTCAGTTCCATACGTACTTGTATCAATGAAATATATTTTAAACCCAAAATAAATATTTTTGCAATCAAATACAGTAAATATTGTTGCAGTCATGTCCAATCTTTTAGTTAGATTATCGAACTACATCAGAAAAATGTATTCAAAATTATTCATAAAACTTACCCATCCCTGTGGCCGATTCCCGTCGATTCCAACCTTTTTGCCAAAAAGTCCTTTAAGTTGAAACTGAAGTCATTAAGTCGCTTCAATGCAGCTATAAAGTTCATTTGATACAACCCAAGCCATACCCGCAAAAATTTCAACCTAAAATCTAATTCTGCCAAATGTTTGCAAGTTTTATTGTTGAAACCATTGCTTTTGCATTCCACTGATGGGAATTAATTATTTTTTGCAACCAGAATGGAGTCGACATCTTTCAAATACCTTGACGATCTATAATTAGCCTAACCTATTTGTTTTGCTATTTTCTTAACTCAACTTAATAATGTAACGATTCTAATATATTACCTGCAACCTAACCTAATGTATTAATTTTGCAATTACAGGTTGACCATCACTAATCCGGCATCATTGGGACCTGGAGGGTGCCGGATTAGCCATTTTGCCGGATTAGCCATTTATTAGGCTAGAATATACGAAACCCAGTAGCTAAGCATCTCATCTTAGAATTAAAATATCCCATAAATCAGTATAAGTTGGTTAATAAAGAAAAGACAATTATCAAATACAGGTAGTGCTCGAATTATGATATTTCGATGGGGTTAGCAATTAATACCGATACGAAATTTTTTAGGAAATATTTTTAGATTTTGCGCAGGCGCAGGCAGCGAGAGAGACCAACTTACAATAGACCAACTTCTTTTCCTCCATCTCTTTATTCCATCTGCTAGTTAAAAAAGTAAAAGAGAATGATAGAAGTGTTGTCAGTAACGTTATACTCTTGTGTAAATGCGTACAGCCATAAACAACCGAACGGGAAACTGTTGTTTTGCTACTAATCGTATCGGATAACAACTGTTTTGCTTGTATTTCAACTATCGTACGGTCAAACAACTACTGTCGTTATGTTACAAATGACGTTAAGTACTGTACAATAGGACTGATATATTTTTTACACTATATCCTTATTCGCTTTGGAGAAAAGATCGGCAAGGAAATATACTGCTACAGTAATTTTAAGCTGCAAGTTGTAGCTGAAGCTGAGAAAACAATGTTCAAGCTGCTAATGACTATAAATTATCGTGCATCGGCAACATGGATGAAACTCGACCGTAAATAAAATTGGAGAGAATGTATTTTAATCAAAACTACTGGGCATGAAAGAATACAAATTACTGCTGTTTTCCTGCCGATAAAAGATAAATCGTAAAGCTCGTATTATGATGAAATCAAGAGAAAATAGCGAACGGCATCTTGATTTCTTTACACAAAACAAACATGCCCCCAAAACGGCCAGCCGCGATTCCCGCGAACGTCATATATTAACGAAAAAAACAGCTAAATTAATTTCACAACAAGACGTATTTAAGTTATATTTCGACTTAAAAACACTTCGTATGACGAAAAATATCCTTGTTCCAAATAAATAAAGTATCTATATTCATTTACGTTTACTAGAAGCAAGAAAAGCGCACTGAACTGAGTTAAATGCGGCGAAATAAACACCGCGATATCGATTCCAAAACAAAACACTGATCGCAATTTATAATACAAAAGCAATATGAAAATATACGCAATTGGATACAATGCAGAAGTAAAGCATAACTTTTTAAAAGATCCATGAAAAAGATGCACATTTATTATGTTGATGTTTGTATAATGCTGTTAATATGTGAATAGAGTTCAGTATAATGTAGGCTAGGCTAGCGTATATTTAGCCTATACAATATACCTTAGCGTAGGCCAAAAGACAATAATAAATGTAAAAAATGGAACAGCAAAAGCATGCTTGCGTTTACAAACACCTCCAGTTTGTCGATGCAGCACACAGCGCCACCAAATCGCAGCGGTCGGCGAGCGAGTTAGCGCAGCGACCCGGGAAACTTGAAAATTAGTGCGGAAACATTAGAAATAACTCTAGTCGAAATTTGTGCCGGATTACTGATTGTTCCGGACTACTGATGGTCAACCTGTATAAGTAACCTGACGTCCTAATTTTGCAATTTTCATTTACTACAAAAGCAACAATTCATATCTTGTTTAACCAAAAGGTTTATCAAAACTTTATTGATGACTTTATCACATATCTCAAAACAATATATTGTTAAGGAACTGGGCTCATTGATTTATCAACAGCTTTACCTGAATTTAGCATTATGAAGGAGGGGGAAAAAAAAGTAGTAGTTATATGCCCTCGCATCAATGGCAAAAATTATAATTTTTTTACTGTTTTAGACCATATTGTATCACATAAACTTCATGGATGTATTGAAACGACTTAGGCAAAACAGCTGTAGGTCTTGAGGCGTGCTGGGTCTGTAAAAAAGGAATCTGAATTAAATTCCTTATTTTAGAAAAGGATTCTACACAAATCATTCCAGATAAAAAAAGGTCTTTGACTGCCAAGAAAATGTACTACACAGTTCCTTAGAACAGAATAGAATATAAAATTTAGGCCAGAGGCCAAGTGTTGGGACCTATGAGGTCATTCAGTGCCGGAGGGGAAACGGACAGTAAAAAGGTTCGAAAAGTGTAACAGGTGGAAAGTAAGATGTATTCAACGCCAGAGTTCAAAACCAAAACAAACATTAAGCCGTGGCTTGACGTACACAAAGAAATTTACGTTGGCATTACTTCTAAACATTTCCGGAAAAATGACCCTGGCTAGTGACGATTATTTTCCTTTAGGTACCATTTTGGATGTGACGCTTTTTCAAATCTCTCTCTCTTGCACTGAATGTCGAGTGTCAAGTACAGGTTAGGTTAGGTTAGGTTAGGAACTACATAAGATACATAGAAAATATTCAAGTGCTGGCTGTAATACAATGTCTGTTACTTAACACACTTTGTTATACATCGGAAAGGCCACACGTCCCTTCCCAAGCGTCTGTTGTCTGTTAAGTTGAGCTGCTTCTATACTTTTGAAAGACATTATTAATACTCGTGTGTCCAGCTATTTAATACAAGGAAATAAAATACATCGCAATACCACATTCAAATAGATTTCCTGCATTAATGATAAAAATTAATTCACCAATTAAGTAAGTGTTCTGTGGTACATATTTTCTACTGAATATCTTGCTTTCACCTCTGGATAATGATTGATTTAGTGAATTCATTTTTCATTATTTGAATGGGACATTTGCAATGTATTTTATTTCATTGTGTTAAATAGCTGAAACGAGCTTTGCCACATCTTAGACACACTGAGTATTAAGAATGTCTTTCGAAAGTGTAGTAGCATCTCACCTTAGGAGGGAAGTCTGGCTTTTCTGATACATAACAAAGTCCACTGAGAAACACGGACACTGTACGAGAGCTGAGAAGTACAGAAGTAGTAAAAGTATGGTACAGTAAGCTTTACGTATCCACACTTAATAAACGTGTGAAATAACACTTCATATATTGCTATCCTGTAAATGTTAGTTACTGAAAGTTGAAAAGAAAACATTAAGCTACAGAAATGTATCAACCTTCCTCATTAGAGGGTCTATAAAGCTAGTTTAACTTGTAATGGTTTTATAGATTCAAATTTCGATACGTTATTCAATACAGGGAGAAAACATTGTGTGATCAGTCAAGATTGGAAAATCACTAACCTAATCCTGTGAAAAACTTAACACATAACAGACACCTCACACATCTCGAACTGTCGACCTAACCGCTCAACTCTCCTCGCTGCTGGGAGAAAGGGAGCTGGGGATTTGGTCCGATACATGTACACATGCACTACCGGGGTCTAAGCGATGTCGGGCAGGGCAGCCGATCGAGGCTATGGTCTACCCCAATGCCAAATCAAAGTCCTTCAAAAGAGGGCATCGTGCTTACCCCATATAAAAAGTGGGAAAAAGCACGTTAAACTAAGAAGAAGATTAGACTTTAACAATGCCAACTGCGGTCCTTGAACTTTGACGAAAAGCTAGGAAATTAAATGTTTAAAATCGACCTTGAAAGCAAATTTGGGAAAATCGATTTTAACAAATCGAATAGTTTACAAGCTTGCAAACATTTTAACCAAAGTTTTTCCAATATACTCTACTGCAGACTAACCAATTGTGGTAAACATCATCAGCTTCCAAATACTTCTCAAGCCCCATAACTGAATTTAGTCTGACCTATTTTTCAACATAAAGTTAAGTATACCTTAGTTTTACCAGACCACTGAGCTGATTAACAGCTCTCCTAGGGCTGGCCCGAAGGATTAGACTTATTTTACGTGGCTAAGAACCAATTGGTTACTTAGCAACGGGACCTACAGCTTATTGTGGAATCTGAACCACATTATAGCGAGAAATGAATTTCTATCACCAGAAATAAATTCCTCTAACTCTTCATCAGCCGGCCGGAGACTCGAACTCGGGCCAAGGCGAGTGCTAATCCACAGCTCTATTTTTCAACATAGCCAGTTTGCAATCTTTAATTGGACTTCTTAGCAAACAAAGGTGCTGCATATTGATTGCACCAGGTTCAACTGTATGCAGTTAATCCAGAGAACAGAATAGAATATAGAATTTAGGCCAAAGGCCGAGTGCTGGAACCTATAAGGTCATTCGATGCTATAACAGAAACTGACAGTAGAAAGGTTTGAAAGGTGTAACAGGAGGAAAACCTCGCAGCTGCACTACGGATCAACTGCTAGGAGAAGGTTGAGGAAATTCAAATGGAAGAAAGAGAACATGAAAGGAGGTACAGTAAAAGGAACTAAAGGAGTCGCAGCTAGCGACCAAAGGGACGCTGCAGAGAACCTTGAGTAATCAAGTGTCTTACCTTTACAGGCTATCAATTCAGGTGACGGAGAAGAATGTCTTGACCTAGTAAATCTATATCCATGGGGTCCTCCTCCACGCTCAGTTCATCTAAGTGAGGGTCATTCTCTTGGGTGCTCGGCCTGAAAGCAAGACATTCCATTAGATCTTGATGGAGTCAGTTCAAGGCACAGCCGTCTAAAAGGTGCAAATATCCTTTTCTATTTGCAATTTAGATCTAGAGCTGGTGATAAAGTCTTGCCAATTCATTAAGTTGAGGTTCAAGAAGGATATATTAATTTTCAAATGACACCACCATTGCCTCATTAACTTGAAAGCATTGTTGCTGTTATTTTTGCATGAAAATGACCCCTACTTCTGATGCAGAGTCCAACTCAAAAAGGTTTTCTTAAGAGCTGCACAAAACAGCTGCAAGGTGACTTTTGCAACTAAAGCCATCATCCATCACTCAGAGGTGATACCTCATTGAAAATTTCATAATTGATTACAGGAAGCTTGTTTGCCCTACATGCAATATGTAACTGTCCTACATATATAGATCCATGTACTTTTAATGCTTTATGTACAACTTGGTTCTCCAAAGTGGGCTTTACAAATACCTTAACTTTACAGTGTTGTTAGACTCCTACATAAACAGGTAATTTTTGTTTTTCTTAAGTCTGTTTCAAGACTTAAAAACTGATAAACTTCATGTAGGGAATGACTGTTAATTTCAAGAACTGATGTACAATTATTTTATAATCTTTGAACGGACAAGACCCAGAGTCATATTCCCACTGTAATACTTGTGTGGATAACTTTACTTCTTATAAGCGATAATCGTTCAGCTGTGACCATCTCTCTATTTGGAGACTCAGATATTGAGAGATCATCTCTGTAGAAAACTTAACTTGAATATTTGACATAACCTAAAAACCTTCCACAGTACTGTACAAGCTATTTAGTAAGTGAAGAATTGCTTATAACGGTTTTGATTAATACTGATTCAAAGTTCCTTGTATATTAGAGAAGGAATCATAATGATAGATTAATACTGATTTAAAGTTCATTGTACATTAGAGAAGCCATCTACAATGCCCAGCTTGATGCTAAAAACTGATGTCTGTATAACAGACTTTGAATATATACAGTGTTGTTAAACATCACATCTGTTAAAAGGTTTAATCAGCTGTTGCACTTCTTAACGAGGCTGATTGTAGCGCACTGCACGTGACAGAAACAAATCCAACGAAATAATTAATAAAAACAGGTTCATTAACTATAAATTAACGCAATTAGACGACACTCAAGCAAGCAAAATGTTTTTCTCGAGAGCTTCGTCACCTGTAGCCTACCCAATCATAAATTTGTGTTCACAATCAAATATCAATTGCCAAATTGCATAACATAATAAATATAAAATTTATGACAAAGACCAAGTGCTGGGACCTAGGAGGTCATGCAGCACTGAAATGGAAGCTGATAGTAAAAAGGTCTTAAAGGTGCAACAAGAAGAAATCCTCGTAGTTGCACCATGAACCAACTGTTAGGATAGGTTTGAGGGAAGCAAGATGAAAGAAGGGGAATACAAAAGGAGGTACAGTAAAAGGGATGCTGTGCCTAATGCACACTGAATGCAATATACATTCAAATCATGAGAAAATAAAACGGCAATAGCCATGCCAAGCAGAAAAAATGAACAGCAGCCCACGACAAATGTCTGACGCCACCAAACCAGACGCTCGCCACATTATCTATGGGTCCAGTTCATCCTGTATATTGCATGCCAACTTCAAGCCTGGCCTAGGGTGGTCTGTCAGTGGTATATATTCACAAAATTACTTAACAAGAGGCTAATTTGTTGAGAAAACTGTTAATAACTCAATTATTTGGTAATTCTAAGCAACAGCTCTGCACAGACTATTACCCTGGAAATGGATTTTTACCTTGGAAATTGAGTTTTCCTATACTTTTAGTGTTGCTGATAAAGGAGGTGGAGTTGTTTATTGTCTGTCAACTATTATTAACCTCATACTGGGTATCCACTCAACATGGTTGGGGAACCTCTGAGTGGGGGAAATTGTTGGGAGAAAGATCAGACTGCCATGTTGTTGTTAAGGAAAGGTTACGCACATGCGCAAGTCATTAGGGAGCCATATGTTGGCTAACGAAACCTATTATAAAAGGAACTATGCCAACCTAAGGTATCCTAACGTAACCTAACCTAACAGGCCGTGTTAGTCAGGGCACTCCGCCCCCGGACCCACTGGTGAAGGAAACTACACTTGGTACAACTATATAGTAGCTCCGCGGTGATGACTGCCTTCTAACTTGACTTTTTCTACAGGTTTTTGGTTGATAATTATGAATTTACCTTTCATTTTTGGTGCTCGAGTGTAATTAAGGTGTAATTAACCCCTGAAGTCCACCCAACAAGGGGTTTCCATACGCCAGCTTCACTGTTTCAAACGGTTCATGTCCCGTCCGGCAAGTGCAATAACTTGTTCATGTATGGGTAACCCCACCACCTCCCCCGGGCCAATACTGAATGTGAAGTATAACAGCAAATTCTTCCAAATAGGCAATTTCCAAAATACTACAGGAAAAACCAATTTCCAAAGAAATAGCCAATGCAGAGCCATTGCTTAGTTCTACCCCTTAGGCCAGCACGCTTGACCCCTTTATCTGCACTGGCTCCGTAGGATGCCCAACCTTCCATTAGGGTGGGTCGGTGGCCCAATACAACCGACGTGGCTTCGTGGCT
This sequence comes from Macrobrachium rosenbergii, assembly GCA_039081455.1. Classification (NCBI taxonomy): domain Eukaryota; kingdom Metazoa; phylum Arthropoda; class Malacostraca; order Decapoda; family Palaemonidae; genus Macrobrachium; species Macrobrachium rosenbergii. The sequence goes on along the minus strand of JANJGK010000981.1, from coordinate 139,922 downwards.
GAATGCAAATCAACCTCAGCCTGTTCTCGCTATTTAACCCTAAATTAAAATCAAATTAACTCTAAATTAATGCTTTATCACCTTAATTAACTGATAATTTATCGATTGATCCCCTAATTAATAATTAACATCGAAATATACAGATATCTCGCGAATCTTGCCAAGCACATGGAGGAATCAACCCAAGCTTATTCTCGCTCATTTAACCCTAAATTAACAACAATTTAACTATAAATCAGCCACACACTAATACCTTATCGTCTTAATTAACAAATTATTGGTTAATTAACCGATAATTACTCATCAATAACCAGATAGCAAGGAATTTCTTACGGATATTGACGTCCTGGGAGACCTTGGGCGTCCGCCATCTTGCTTTTGTTGACATTCTGTCTCTCGAAGCTTTTGGTGACGTCTCTCTCGTTTCGTTATGTCTGTATAATGATAATAATGATATAATTGTGTAATGTTTTAATACATTATATAACCCTATATTATTAGTCTCTTTTATGAATAATAATTTGATATTTATGGACAAACTATAAATGAAAATTTACATAATACCTGAAACACTACACCCTTATCTTGATGGCCTGATAACTATGACTCTCAAAGCTTTTGGTAATATCTCTTACATTTTATACTATTATTATTACGATAATAATGATATAATTATGTAATATTCTTATAAAATGCATATGTATTACTATTTAAATAATTTTAAGATATAATAATGATCGAATAATGAGCAAATTATAAAAAATAATTCAATAATTATTGGAAACACTACAAATTTCTAGAGTATATTCAGTGCTTTTTAGGTTGAGGGGGGGGGGGAAGCTGCTGTAGGACCCAAGTGTTTTAAAAAGTGTTTCTTTTTTATTCCGTTTCATCATTAGTCAATATATTATATCACTCTATGAAATCTATTAGAATGCAGTTCTTAAGAAGTACTTTATTCATTACACAGATAAATCCACAAATACAAGTGATGTAGCTGAAGACACTTCAGACAAGACAACATTCAGACAAGACAAGACAATTCAGGCAGCAGATGAGATCATTCACACAAGACAGACTTCAAACCTCTTGGGTTTTTATAAACCTCTCATGTTTTATAAAGCACTGGGGTTTATAAATCTCTCATGTTTTATAAACCACTAGGGTTTATAAATCTCTCATGTTTTATAAACCTCTCAGGTTATAAAAACTCTCATCGTTTATAAACCTCTAGAGTTTATAAACCTCTCATGGTTTATAGACCTCTCAGGTTATAAAACCTCACATGGTTTATAAACCTCTAGGATTTATAAACCTCTCAGATTATAAAACCTCTCATGGTTTATAAACCTCTATGGTTTATAAACCTCTCAGATTATAAAACCTCTCATGGTTTATAAACCTCTATGGTTTATAAACCTCTCAGATTATAAAACCTCTCATGGTTTATAAATCTCTATGGTTTATAAACTCCTCAGGTTATAAAACCTCACATGGTTTATAAACCACTGGGGTTTAAATCTCAGGTCCAGTCTTTTGATTCTAGCTGTAAAATGAATCGGCTGAAGATTTAAAATAAGAAAAGAGTAAAATATAAAGAAATTTATCCGAATTTATTGAAATTTACCCAAATTTATCAGAAATGTTTAATGACACAGAGAATTTCACTTGGCAGATATTTTGAAAGAATGAATTAGAAATAGGAAGGATTTTATCAAATTTATCAGAATTCATGAGAATTTATCAAATTTCATCTAAAATGTCCAGTATTAAAAAACTATATAGTTAAAAGAAGCAATTCACTGATATTTCAAAAGAGCATGTTAAGAAGTGGTATTAATTTATGAGAATTTATCAGAATTTATCAGAATTTATTCACATTTACCTAAAATATCGAGTACTAAGAGTTAATCATACTTAAATAAATGAAAGAATTGATTGGTAAAATTTACAGAATACACTGAAAGTGTGGAATGAAATCATCAGAATTCATCAGAACTGAACACAGAATTTAGGCCAAAGGCCAAGCACTGGGACCTATGAGGTCATTCAGCGCTACAAAAGATACCGACAGTTGAAGAAGCACTTTGAATCAACTGTTAGGAGAAAGAGGGTTGAGGAAAGTGAGATGGAATAAAGAGAAGGTGAAAGGAGGTGCAGTAAAAGGAACGAAAGGGGTTGTAGCAGCAGCGAGGGGCCATGGAACACACAGCTTGTAGTGAAGGCCAATGAAAACAGATCTATCTTTTGGTGGCTGTATGAGCCGCGGCACATGAAACTTTAACTACGACCCGGTGGTGGCCTGTCCTATATCGCTGCCAGACGCACCGTTATGGCTGACTTTAACCTTAAATCAAATAGAAACTATTCCTGAGGAGGCTAGAGGGCTGCAATCTGCTATGTCTGATGACTGGAGGGTGGGTGATCAACACACCAATTTGCAGCCCTCTAGCCTCCCTCCTCAGCAGTTGTTTCTACTTTATTCAAAGTTAAAGTTAGCCATAATCGTGCTTCTGGCAACGATATAGGACAGGCCACCACTGGGTCGTGGTTAAAACAAGGAGGAGGTGCAGTTTACAAAATACCTGGTGAATGTGGCAAATTCTACCTGGGACAAACTGGAAAGGGTATAATGTGGCAAATTGTACCTGGGACAAACCGGAAAGGGTATTAATAAGAGAATTTCCCAACATCGACAGTGTGCAAGAGCAAATTCTCCAAACAGCGCTGTTCACTTACATGTGCAAAACTGTGGCTGTTCCGTTCTTTGGAACAAAACGGAAACATTATTCAAAGAGAAAGAGACGACGACAAGAAATTTGTTAGAAACGATTTGCGTAAGTTTTAGCGAACAAAAAAACTTTATATATATATATATATACAATTGAAAGGCAAGGGTGCTGCCCACTAGGCCACACAAGTCAGAAAAGAAGTTGGAACCTGAGGGCCGCTGCACCCCAGGAATTACCTGGGCAAGGTAACTGCTCACATACCAGTGTGTTGTCCCCAACTTCCTGACTCAGCAAGCAGTTAGCTTGCCCAGGTAATTCCTTGGGTACAGCAGCCCTCAGGTTCCAACTTCTTTTCTGACTTGTATGGCCTAGTGGGCTACGCCCTTGCCTTTCAATTGGAAGACTTGGGTTCAGTCCTGATGCGAGTCAGAAATTTGTGGTCGCTGCGATAACAAGTAAAAAAAATGCACCAAAGTTTCTTCTGCAAAATCAAGTTTTCTGTACAGCATATAATGCTGTATGCAACTCCCAGCCACGGCCCATGAAACGCTCAGCCACAGCCCATGAAACTTTCAGCCACGGTCTGGTGGTGGCCTGTGTTGTTGGTACCTATAGCAGTGCCAGATGCATGATCAGGGCTAACTTTAGCCTTAAATAAAATTAAAAACTACTTCTGAGGAGGCTAGAGGGCTGCAATTTGGTATGTTTGATGATTGGGGGGTGGATGATCAACATACCAATTTGCAGCCCTCTAGCCTCCTCGGTAGCTTCTAAGATCTGAGGGAGGGGGGACAGAAAAAGAGCGGACGGACAAACAAAGCCGGCACAACAGTTTCCTATTACAGAAAACTGGAAAACGTAACTCAAACCAGATCAAACACAAGAGAGTACGAAAGAGTTACTACAAATGTATTCTTTAACAACATGAACAAAAATCAGGCACAAAAATTCGAGATGGTCAATTCAGCTTCTGGAAATAAGGATTTCAAAAGTTGTTGCCCAACTTCTTCGTTCCCAAAACCCTAAAAGAAAAAGTGTTCCCTCTTCCCAATTCCCGTTGCTTGCAAGTTGCTAGGTAACCAATTGGTTCTTAGCCACGTAAAAATAAATCTAATCCTTCGGGCCAGCCCTAGGAGAGCTGTTAATGAGCTCTTCAGTGGTCTGGTTAAACTAAGATATACTTCACTTCAAGAGAAGTTAATGTCTCATCAAAAATAGAATTACGGATTTTCAATATCTGGATGACTTGCAAAACCTCTGTCTTTGATCAATGATATTTCGAAGGAAAATGGTGGTCAGGACAGAGGGAGGACGAATGAGGAAAAAGTAATGAGGTTCAAAAGGTAGGAAGGCGAAGAGGACCAGAAATAACAAAAACAACAGCTGAGTGACGAGACTACCATTGTTAGTCTGAAATGTGTTACGCAACAGGTATATAACTCTTAAGAAATCAGGGAATCTCTAGCCAACCGAGGAGGCATCATAAATATTTGAATAATAATTGAGTAACTTGTGTACCCGTGCTGTCAAAAAATGATAACAGAATTTAAATAATTTTGCCATTGCATCGCGCTTATTATGTATATTATTATATGTTCACAGGAAGCACTGTTAAAACATAACATTCAGTAGAAAATGAAGAGCCAGACTCATGAAATGCAGAGCGGGGATAGTAATAACACCTGAAACAATTCTTATAATAAGTGGACATCTTCTTTTGCAACTTACACAGTGCTTGCTCTGGGAGGTCAATCACCACAAAGTTATTAAAAATCAGCACCTTTGCTTCTTTTCTCACTCTGAGCGAACGACGACGCCAAAGACATTCTTCACACGAGCAAGAAGCGATCCTCCAACTCCACACCATCAAGGAATATATGAGAGAGAGAGAGAGAGAGAGAGAGATATTCCCCATTCACTTCCAACCCCATGGCCAAACCTAATCACAAATAGACCCAAATTCAGTTAACGGAATGAGGACAAACAATAGAACGGTAATGGAAAGATACCCAGATACCCATACCCTCTAAATGAATAAAAAAAAAAAAAAGATCAAAATAGTGAAATAAAATAGGAAATACGATCAAAGGAACCAGGTAGTCCAATGGGCTCCTTTGCGAACTGACATTTAAAGGAGGGAGAGAGTCAGCCAGTCTTCCAATCCATCTGTCAGTCAATCATCCAATATGTCAGTAAGTCAGTCAGTCATCCAATCTTTCTGTCAGTCAGCCATCCCATTTGTCAGTCCATCCAATATGTCAGTCAGTCAGCCAGTCATCCAATATACCTGTCAGTCAGTCATCCAATCAGATAGTCAGTCAGTCATCCAATATGTCTGCCAGTCACTAATCATCCAATATTTCAGTCAGTCAGTCAGTCATCCAATCTGTAAGTCAGTAATCATCCCATATGTCAGTCCATCCAATATGTCAGTTAGTCAGTCAGTCAGTCATCCAATATATCAGTCAGTCATCCAATCAGCCGGTCAGTCACCAGCCATACAACGCTTATGGAAATCAATGAACTCTTGGTTAATGCTACTAGCAGGACAGATATTGCTACTAGTACATATACTGCTACTAGCAGGACAGATATTGCTACTAGTAGTACATATACTGCTGCTAGTGGAACAGATATTGCTACTAGTAGTACATATACTGCTGCTAGCGGGACAGATATTGCTACTAGTAATACATATACTGATACTGGCAGGGCAGATATTGCTACCAGTAGTACATATACTGCTACTAGCATGGCAGATATTGCTACTAGTAGTACATATACTGCTGCCAATGGGGGAGATATTGTTACTAGTGGGACATATACCGCTACTAGTGCCACAGATATTGCTACTAGTAGGACATGTACTGCTACTAGCATGGCAGATATTGCTACTAGTAGGGCATGTGCTACTACTGATGTGGCAGCTATTGCTGCTAGTAGGATGTGTGCTGCTGCTAGCATGGCTGATATGGCTACTAGTAGGACATACACTGCTACTAGCATGGCAGATATTGCTACTATTAGGACATATACTGCTACTAGTAGGGCGGATATTGCTAATAGTAGGACATATACTGCTACTAGTGGGATGCTTAATGCAGCTAGTAGGATGGATACAGCTACTGGTGGGACAGTTAATGCTACTAGTAGGACCATTACTGCTATTAGTGGGGAGTTACTGCTGCTGCTAGTAAAATAGATAAAGCTACTAGTGGGATGGTTACTGCTACTAGTATGGTGATTAATGCTACTAGTAGGACATTTACTACTACTGACGGGGCAGTTAATGCTACTGGTGGGACTTATACCACTACTATTGGGATGGTTACTGCTACTAGTCGCACAGATACTGCTACTAGTAGAGCATTTAATGCTTTTAGTAGGACAGTTACTGCTACTAGTGGGATGGTTACTGACACTAGCAACGGGAGATACTGCTACTAGTAGGGCAGTTAATGCTACTGGTAGGGGTTACCTAATAGTGGGATGTTACTGCTACTAGTAGGACAGTTACAACCACTAGCAGGGCAGTTAGTGCTACTAGCCGCTCTAACCCCTTTCGTTGCAGAAGGCTGCTTCGTCAATATGCAAATCAGGGATATAATAATATTATCTCATTTCCCATTCACTCTTATCTATATATTTCTCCTGCTTCTGGGGGAAATGTCTTCTATCTATCTATCTATTTATCTATATCTATCTATCTGTCTATCTATATACATATATAGATGAATAGATAGATAGGTATATATACAAATTCATTATATATTTCGACAAAAAAAGGCTGTATTTTTGTTTCCAAGCCAAACAATTGTTTTGTATGGGCGGTTGGTTGGCCCCATGACGTGTGTGTGTGTGTGCATGTGTGTCTGTCACGCTAAAATAGTGCTTAGACTCTCTCTCTCTCATATTAATGAAGGTATAGAAAGAGAATTTTATATAAAATATTCTTCTAAATCTATTTTTTGTAAATGGTGCATTATTATTATTATTATTATTATTATTATTATTATTATTATTATTTAGGTAAAGAATATAGCTTTCGAATCCAATATAATAATAATAATAATAAAACCTTATTTTAAAGACTCAATCAAGATGGCGATAGACCCAAAAATTCCCTACAAATATTTAACATTTTTTAATGAATTTTGAGGCTCATTATCTAACTTCGCGTTAACTTAGCAATGATATATGTTTAAAAAACGATCTATAAACTCCTATAAACTTCTATACACTTATAGATCAGTTTCTATTATGTTCTAAAACTCTAAAATGCGATTATTTTGGGAAAACTGCCTTTAGACATAGGCCTATATAGTACCTTCGAGGACTCTAATATTTACCTAGATTGTTTCTATGCTTCACCTTTCCTGATTAATATCTTTTAAATATACTTAAAATATACATACTTAAATATAAATATACTTAAATATACTCAAATATAGACTTAAATATCTTTTAAATATACTTAAAATATATATACTTAAATATAAATATACTCAAATATATACTTAAATATAAATATACTTAAATATGCATACTAAAACATAAATATACTTTAACTTAAATATACATACTTATATCTTTTAAATATACTTCAATACACATACTTAAATATAAATATACTTCAATATACATACTTAAATATAAATATACCTAAATACATACTTAAATATAAATATAAATATATATATATATATATATATATATATATATATATATATATATATATATATATATATATATATATATATATATATATATATATATATATATATATATATATATATACATATATATATATATATATATATATATATATATATATATATATATATATATATAATATATATATATATATATATATATATATATATATATATATATATATATATATATATATATATATATATATATATATACATATATACATACACATATACTTGAATATAAAATATACTTAAATATCTTTTAAATATACTTAAATATATACTTAAATATAAATATACTTAAATGCATACTTAAATATAAATATACTTAAATGCATACTTAAATATCTTTTAAATATGCTTAAATATACAACTTAAATATACGTAAGTAAACATAAATATACTTAAATATATACTTAAATATCAATAGACTTAAATATATACTTAAATATCAATACACTTAAATATATACTTAAATATCAATACACTTAAATATATACTTAAATATCAATACACTTAAATATATACATAAATATCAATACACTTAAATATATACTTAAATATCAATACACTTAAATACATACTTAAATATCTTTTAAAAATACCTAATATAAATATACTGAAATATACTTAAATATCTTTTATATTTACTTAAATATACTTAAATATAAATATACTTAAATATACAATGTTCTTCATTTACAAACACCTGTACTCACCCTGGTGGTCATGTAGAGAGTCAAACAAGGCCTACATCAGCCGTCCCTTTTTTGAGTCGCCAACTCTACAGGATGACTCTATGACTCTGTCTCTATGAACGACCTGAGAATAGAGGAGGAGAAAATATATATTAAAAATATAGAGAAAGTATCAATTAGAGTCAAGGTCTTGACTCTAATAATGTTCCTGAGACTAGGTCTATGTGAGCAAAGGTCCACACTGACTCTACAAGGTGACTCTATCTCCGTGAACAGGAAGAAAGTGTAGAGAAAGCATCAATTAGAAAGTCATTCAAATAACCTAAATAAGGTCTTGACTCTAATAATTTCCCACAGAGAGCTGTTTCACCAAAGCTCTAAGAACATAATAGAGTTCAATATTCAGTTTATCTTTAATGTCTCTATATGCCATTTAATTTAATAGAGTCAGGCTCTTTTTGTTATTAAAAACAGGAGATCCCAAGTGTAATGTGTTCCTCAATAATCAGTGGTCACCTTTACTGCAAATTCTCTCATTTTACTTTATTAAAATTGTTAATCCTTTCAATTTTGGTTCATAAATAAACTAAAAAATATTCTAAGTGGCAGATGAATAATATCATTCCTTTGATTCAGTGGCCAAAATTTGTCCAGAGGGCTGCAATTTGGTATGTTTGGTGATTGGAGGGTGGGTGATCAACATGCCAATTTGCAGCCCTCTAGCCTCAGTAGTTTTCTGTACAGCGTACAATCAAGGCCACCCAAAATAGACCTATCCTTTGGTGGTCTCGGTATAATGCTGTGAGATACGGCCCATGAAACTTTACCCATGAAACTTTAACCACAACCCAGTGGTGGCCTATCCTATATCGTTGCCAGAAGCACGATTATGGCTAAGTTTAACCTTGAATAAAATGAAAACTGCTCAGGCTAGAGGGCTGCAATTTGGTATGTTTGGTGATTGGAGGGTGGGTGATCAACATGCCAATTTGCAGCCCTCTAGCCTCCTCAGTAGTTTTCAAGATCTGAGGGCGGACAGAAAAACTATCAGTATACTGTAGGATTGTAGCCGAATCCACTGATCATTACAAAATCTCCTTTTTTCAATATTTTTCTAATATTAACATCAATATTTTTCCAATATTAAGACCAAATGAAAGCCTGAGCTCTAATACATTTGGTCAGGTTTCCTTCTTCTGTTTGGAATTAGGTAACTAGATGTCATCTAATACAATACTGCTTTGCAAAAAATTCTGACAATTTCTGTCAACAAGCATAACTTGATGACAAATTCTGCCAGAATTTCTGCCAACAAGCACAACTTGATGACAAATTCTGGCAGAATTTCTGCCAACAAGCATAACTTGATGACAAATTCTGCCAGAATTTCTGCCAACAAGCATAACTTGATGACAAATTCTGCCAGAATTTCTGCCAACAAGCACAACTTGATGACAAATTCTGACAGAATTTCTGCCAACAAGCATAACTTGATGACAAATTCTGGCAGAATTTCTGCCAACAAGCACAACTTGATGACAAATCCTACAACAGAAATTTAGAGGCTTCACAAAGACCATCAGGTCAAATGTCTGGATCCACTCATACTCTAAAAGACCTGAATGTAAGGCAACGTTCAAGAAGCTGGACAGCTATAAATGAGGGAGATGACCAAACATGACAGATGTAGTTTACAGGGCAGAAAGCAATGCAGCAGGCTTCAGTATCACCTACAGTGTGCCACGCCACTATTCGTATGAAATGGCATTAAATGAAATGACCTCAACAATCATCCAGACTGACTTTTTCCAAAAGTATGACACTTCTGCTTCCAAGTCCTGGACAAAGAACATGTCTAAGACATAATTATCTTCCTGTCTAATTTTCTTCAAATATTGTAAGTCATTTGCTACTAAAAAAAGACATCAGCCTTAACTGGCTTTTAGTGCTTTCATTTTCCCATAATCCATAAATGAATCATTTGTTTTTGTAGTATCATTATTATTCATAATGATTCTTGCAGAAGTTATTACCATTCATATTCCATAGGTCATGACTTGTGACGTTCTTGCAAATATTAAATTTCAGGACAAGCCAATACCTACCCCATTCAGGGTCCATGTCAGCAGAAGAGGGGATTGAACAGAAGACAGTTCCTGTGTTTCCTCGACCAGAAATGTGCCAATCAATTACACGTACCTGCCAAATAAAAATTAAAGTTAATGAAAGTGTATGATGATAATTATGGTATTAAAGTTTAACAAGATTACTAAGTTACATTTAGAGCCTCTGAGAGAGCTTTCCTGAAGGACTGGTACTTAATGAAGTGCATACTCTATTATTATTATTATTATTATTATTCGGAAGACATAACCTACTCATATGGAACAAGAAGCCCACCAAAGGGGTCACTGAGTTGAAATTCCAGAAGCATCCAAAGAACATCAAGGTGTTCATTAGGGAGAAGTAAGAGGAGGTACAGTAAAGGGAAATAGAGAAAGAAGAGACCTCACATATTGTTCAGAAGGACACGTATGGACCCAGATGGGGATGACAGATAAGAGCGTACAAACCTCAACGACTCTCAGGCAGATCAACTGCAAAGGAAAATCCTGAGCCTTCAAGGAACAGAGAAACAGAAACTGTTCAAAAACATAACATTAAAAATGTGTGCCCTCTCAGACATTGGTCAAGTTCTTCACTTCACATCACACAAACAAATAATAATAATGATGTTTGAATGCAAGAACCATTGCAATGGGGACATGGATTCAAGAAGCCCTTCCGAGCAGGACTGAAATGTCCACAGCAGAAGAGATTTTCTGAGAGGAAAAACCTGGTCTGAATTTAGCAGATCAAAATGGACTCGGTCTTATCGTTATCTGACCTCAGTTGGATTTACTCTTCTTCAGGAAAGAGTTCGCCAGAAACTCCGTAAATCAGGTCTGAACGAAACTCGAAAGGGCGTTCGTACCTAAGATAATAAAACAAAAAAGCCCTATCATGGGAAAAGCCAAAATGACAAACCTTCTATATCTTGAACGTACGAGAAAATGAAAACAGAAATTAGGTTACGAGTAATGTTTTCTCACTGCACATCCGACGTAATAATTCTTTTTGTCACGTTACGGAAGTTGTGATTTCTTTAAAAGCTTTGATGTGCTTGGTACTCTCACATCTTTAATACAAAAATGAGGTTATTACGTGACAGGGTAATTCATAAGACATTTTTCATACATGAAATTCATTGCCACTTCTTAGCACACCTTGAGCCTAAGAATAAAGTTCTATCTAGAGCAGTGATCTAAACTCAGTTTCCTTAAGGAAAAGCCTTTTAAATTAAAGTTCTGATATAACACTAAAAGCTCACAAAACAAGCCACAAATCTTGTATTAACCCTGGGTAGGTAAACAGGTCCCAATAGGGGGGCAATGCGACTGTGCAGAACAGCATTTTTTGTAATAACACGAGGGACTTTGGTGGCTGGCAGGCCTTTGAGGTGCGCAGCTTTAGTTCTCAGTTACTGAGAAGTTCAAAACAGATATTCAGATGTTCTATAATGCTACCAAGGGAGACGTAGATGCTTTTGACCCACTGAGCACCAAGACTTCCTGCATCAGGAGCATGCACAGATGGCCAATGCGTCTTTTCTTAAATGTTGTCAACCTCTCTTACAGTAATGCTTACATCCTGCATCAAGCACGGACTTCGGCATGGAGCCAGCTGATCGGCTGACTAGACAATAGTCTCTTTCTAGGCTACACTCCAAGACCTTGCCTCCGGGAACTCAGGCATCTGATTTGCACTGCCTATAAAGTAGAGGCAGCCATTGACCCTGTGAGCTCTGAAGTTGAAGAAGTTGCTGCAGGCCCCAAGAAGAGGAACCGGTGTCACCTGTGTCCACAGGCCTCAAGAAAAATCACAAGGGTCACCTGCGTAAAGTGCAAGAAATGTACCTGCACTGACCACTGCTGTATCATCTGTGATTGCTGTAAATAATAATGATGTAGGAACAAAAAACATTGTTACTCATTTCGGGAATTTATATTTTGTATTCACAAACAATTTGGTGGTCATGCGTTGACTTTTGACTAAGACATTTGGTAAGTACCATATGTCCGTCAAAAATTAGAGGGCCCTTTTAGAGGGACAGTTACATAAAGAAATTCTTGACACCTTTTAACTGCTTAGAGTTCTTTTTTAAACTTTTTTTCTTATTCTAGGATGGTAAATACACAAGTGTACCAAACTTCAAAAACATAAATTAATATTTAGTTGCCCTTCAGGCAATTATTAAAAATACTGATTTTTTCATACAATTAATTTTCCATTGTTTCACCTGTTGCAGATTTTGTCTGTGGCCACAGAAGGCTGAAATCTCCAAGGAGAAATGACCACACCATCCTACTTGAAGACTCTGAAGATATTATTCCCTCAAGACCCTTCAAATAATTTACAAGTGTATTTTTGTATATATTTCTATTTTTCAAAAATATTTGTAATAAACATTATTTACAATAATGTACTTCTTTGCTTTCCTCCTGACCTAAGATTAAGTATTAGTTATATTTTAATATGGAAAAATCCAGAAATCTGTATCTTGAAAAATGAAAATTATAAAATAGGTCAAAGTGGTGGTCCCTAAAGTAGGACCACTTTATCCACGACTGGAAGGTTGCCTACACAGGGTTAATGTGACCATAAAATAACGCAATAATAAAATCAGTTAAATGATTTTGAGATACACAACGAATAGGCTAATGTTTGGTCACACCAGAATGCTTGCTACAATGACATTGTCAATATTCACAATGTATACACTGACAGAGTTTGGTCACAGCAGAATGCTTGCTACAATGACATTGCCAATACCTGTCTTCACAATGAATACACAGGGTCTTGAAAACAATGTAAACTGCATTTTTATTGAGGTTTTCATCAAAAAAACCTCCAAATTTGGACCATCCTGCTGTTCTGGAGCCATATTTCTTCCGTCGGATTGGCATTGTCGGTGTCATAACCCCGGAACACGCATTGTGACCCGGGAAATAAGTTTTGAGGAATATATCTGAAGAGTGTCATAAGCTCGGAGCGCTGTGACCAGGGGACGGGCACTATCTGTACTCAGTTCCATGCCTTGCAGGGGAGAGTGAAAGATTCAACACTCTGATAAAATACCAACATGCCTTCGAACCAAATGTGCCCTTAGACAGCAGTAAAGGAATACAGGCAGTTCCAAAGTTACGACGGGCTCGGCTTACGACGCTCTTCAAATGTATTCGTCAGAAATGATTTCCCGGGTTACGACGCCGATCTGATGGAAGGAATATGGCTCCAAAAAGGGCCGAATGGTAAAAAATTTGAGGTTTTTTGATGAAATACTCAATAGAAATGCAGTTTACGTTATTCACCAGACACCCAAATAATTAAAAGTAAGGTTTTCTTACGATTTTCAACGACATTTGAGGTTACAACGATTTTCAGCTTACGACAGGCGTCGGAAAGAACCCCGCCGTAAACCGGGGACTGTACATGCATTTAATAGCTGCAGCCATACTACAATTGTGAATTATCCAGTGGTATACAATTCCTATCATCAACTGAAACTTGTATAATTCAAGCTCTGAAAGCTGTTTGTACAATACCTAGCAAGAGGAAAGACTAGCTAGTTGGTACAAATGAGGTACAAGCTGCATGAAAAACCACGAAAATCTTTGCCGGCCTTTTCAAAAGCCACAGAATGACTCCACTTTCTTAGATTCAAAGGCAGACCTTTCTCACCCTAGAATACTATTATAAATCACTAACACACTTGCAACTTTCACACTTGACAGCTGACATGCGAAGGAATTGTACTGGGACCTGGGAATTCAATATGACTCAGTGTCAAACAAATTCACTCCAGCCTCAATCAGGAAGCCCACAATTAGCGACATCTCGTATGAAATCCTGACAAGAATTCAGACAAAATGCACAAGACAGAACAAAGAAGAACTCACTTCCTGCACAAACTCAGAAAGGGAGACTCTGCAATAACTTATATTCAGACAGAAAGTGCACAAGGTTAGATGACAACAGTGCAACCTCAATTCACATCTAACCCAAAGAAGAGAAACAGTGATAAAATTTACAGATATGAAAGCCCATAAATTCCCCAAGGACTTGTGAGTGACTAGACCTGACCCATCCCTTCAAATCCTGAGGGTCAAATGGCAGACTTCAGCAGTGACAAGCTTTTACTCCTTTTGATTTATTGCTAAAAACTTGTCTGTCTGGTTCTGAACTCAAACATGGTTGCCAGTGACTTGCAAAAGCACCAGTAGTTTCAGCATTAGCTGCTCAGGTCATGGTTTTGAAGGGTTACTATCTGCAAAAATCATTCTTGAGAACCATCACGTGAGCAGTCGAATGCTAAATTATGACTGCTGCTACCTGTCACTGACAACCATGTTTGAGTTCAGAACCGGACAGACAAGTCTGTACCTACTGACCAAAATGAGCCAGAGCATCACTGGTGAAGTCTGTCAGTTTTGCCATCAGGATGTGAATGGACGGGTCAGATCTAATTATGATTTATGACCATTTTCTTCAAAAGAACGTGCATATGACGAAGGCCGTCCCACCTACAAGAACGGGCAACAGTCTGTATGGACAACTCAGAGCTTTCCATTTATGGAAGATGATCTGGACAACTAGTTCCAGTCTCCTATTCCAAGATCAGAATCATTAGCAATTCTGGAATTCCAGAAATTGGCTATTTCCATTTTACTGATGGCTCTAAGTTCCTCTTTGGAGGAGTGGTAGAGCTTTCGACTGGCACGTTGTTGGCCCAGCGTTCGACTCTCCGAGCCGCCAAAGAAGAATTAGAGGAATTTATTTCTGGTGATAGAAATTCATTTCTCGTCATAATGTGGTTCGGATTCCACAATAAGCTGTAGGTCCCGTTGCTAGATAACCAGTAGGTTCTTAGCCACGTAAAAATAAGTCTAATCCTTTGGGCCAGCCCTAGGAGAGCTGTTAACCAGCTCAGTGGTCTGGTTAAACTAAGATATACTTAACTTTAACTGATGGCTCTACCTTCCCACAGGGGAGGGATTGGACTGAATTGAACTGAATGTAGAATTTAAGCCAAAGGTCAAACACTGGGACCAATTCAGCGCTGAAACAGAAGTTGACAGTAAAAGTTTGAAAAGGTGTAACAGGAGGGAAACCTCAAAGCAGTTGTGCTATGAATCAATTGTTAGGAGAAAGAGGGTTGAGGAAAGTAAGGTGGAAGAAAGAGAATATGAAAGGAGGTACAGTAAAAGGAACGAAAGGGGTTAGAGCAGCTAGGGGCCTAAGGAAGGCACGCTGCAAAGAACCCTAAGTAAAGCCAAGGACAGGGAAAGGACCGTTATTCAGGTCTACAGCGCTACCTGCAGGAGGAACCGCCATAGGTGACCCCATGCAGAGCAAGGGAAACTTACCTCTGAAGCACCTGCAGGTTTCTGGTGCTCTCGGAGCCTCTTGCTGTGTCTGGGGTTGACATCGGGTATTGGGGAGCTGAGGGCCAATCTTCTCCAAGTCTCTTGGCTTGACAGTCATCTGAACACTTGGTTTTTGTTGAGTGTCCATAGTATAGGCTTTTATGCACTGTTGTGCCATTACGAACGGCAGGGCTCAAACAGCGGTTGCACGAAGGACGGTCCTCTGTAAAATTACCTGCAAGCAAATAAACAAACGGTTAAAAATATACACAAACTCCAAAGTCTTTTTCAAGATTAAACATTACAACAATCAATGCACCAAATACAATTGTAACTTTGACTCTAATCAATTTGATTGTACCTCCCACACCCTAGAAAGTTTGACACACCTGACAATGATCGTAGATTACTGTAGAATCTTTTATATCTCCTTCTCTGACTGAAACCTTTACGGAGTTGGTTAGGTTACGATTTTTTTTCGCCAACCCTTCATTTTCTTGCATTTTATAGAAGGGGTTTATTAAACATATATGGCAACAGTGAATGGGCTGGCCTAATCTATGCTAGACGAAGGCTCGCCCAAAAATCCTAACCTAACCCTGCCTAGTCTATAAAAAATTAATTAAAATTTATCGAAATTGTGACAAATCCAAAGAACTAAGAAATGAAAACAATTACATTAATTATCAAATATCAATCAAATAACAATCGCCAAATTAAATAATACAATAAATATAGAATTTAGGACAAAGACCAAGCGCTGGGACCTACGAGGTCGTTCGGCAGCGAGACAGAAATTAACCGTAAAGAGGTTTTGAAGTCGTAAAAAGCAGAAATCCTCGTAGTTGCGCTATGAATCAATTGTTAGGAGAGGGTTGAGGAAAGTAAGATGAAAGGAGGTACAGTAAAAGGAAAGAAAGGGATCAGAGCTAGCCACATTATCTGCGGGTCCAGTTCGTCGTGTACATTGCAGCCTACTTCAGGCCTGGCCCAGGGGAGAACTGTAGAACACCCCCGCATGGGGTACTCCCCTTGGAAAATGACTTTTTCTATAGTATTTTGGTGGTTTATCAAGAATTTATCATTATTTTTGGTGGCTGAGTGTAATTAACCTCTGTAATTAACCTGTGTAATTAACATGCAATTAACCCCTGTAATTAACTTATGTAATCAACCTGTAATTAACTTCAGCAGTCAACCTGTAATTAACCTCTGTAATTAACCTGTAATTAACTTCAGCAGTCAACCTGTAATTAACCTCTGTAATTAACATGCAATTAACCTCTGTAATTAACATCCATAATTAACCTCTGTAATTAACATGCAAGTAGCCTCTGTAATCATCCCATAATTAACCTTTAATTAACATGCAATTAACCAATTAACATCTGTAAATAACCTCTGTAATCACCCTGTAATTACCCTCTGATATTATAGATGCAATTAACCTCTGTAATTAACATCTGTAATCAACCTCAGACCCTATATGTCATTGTATGGTGGCCACCCTGGAATGCTGTTGTCACAGGAAAGCTTTTGGTAAAGAGTGGAGGTTCCTTCACCCGGGGGTCTGGGGGCAGAGGCTCTGCCCCCCCCCCCCCCCCGTGGCTAAGTAACATGGCTAGGTTAAGTCAGGGTACGATTAGGTCAGTATAGTTCCTTTTATTTTTCGGAAGACTCCCAATTTATATTTCATATTTTCCTTGGGTAAATTAAGATAATACTGGCCCCCCCAAACCCCCCTCCATGGCTAATAGGGCAAATTTGTAACCAGTAAACACCCCCCTGGGGTACGTTAGGTGGGTATTTTTAGGCTCTTTTAGTGCCCCGTCATTTCCTACCCATTTTTGCAGGAAAAATCATTTTGGGTTTTCCATGCTCAAATTGGGGGTCCCGCGGGCATTCACACGCTCCTTGGGGTATTTTGGGGCATCCGCTGTTTAATTCTGTCACAATTATTGTTAATGAGGTCACTTACCCGTTAATTAAATGCAATTTGTTGTTCACTGCTTCTGTAGGAGTAGTAGTAGTATTAAGCGGGATTTTCTTTGAAACGGCCCTCCCTTTTTCTCGTTTTATTCCTGCTTTGCTTGTGCTTGTCTGTGTTTGTTGTGCTTGTGTTCGTTTTTACGTTGTTTTTGCTTGTGCTTGTTTAAATATATTGTGCCTGTGTTCGTTTTCATGTTTGTTTTCCTTGTGCTTGTTCAAGATTATTGTGCCTGTGTTCATTTTTAAGCTTATTTTGATTTGCTTTCTTCAAGATTTAACTCCTCTTGAGTGTTCCTGTGTTCCTTTTTATTCAGGGAACATTCTAGTACCATTTTCTCCAATAAACTCTTAAGATAAGTCTTTGTAAAAGTTCCTTTTCATTCACGGAACATTTTAATACCCTTTCCTACAAGTAGAGACTTCGTTCGTATTATTTAGCTTTGATTTCTTCTCCAGATGTGGCCACATAACTGCAAGCCAAAGTAATTCTTGCCTTATTGAAGTAATTATTATTCATATTAAATGCAATTAATCTATTTCGAGTTACTTTTAACCACAAAGATTGCATTAATGATTACGATAATCACATAAGTAAAGTTGAAGTCAGGATCAAAGATGTATGTACGAATGCATAGGACCTAAAAATAACTCTACTGACCGCCTGCTTACACCAGTCTCTCTCTCTCTCTCTCTCTCTCTCTCTCTCTCTCTCTCATAAATACCAGATCTCCTTTGCAATGTTGAAATGATACTTGAAATATAAACAAATGAACTGTCATTAGGCCTAGCCTGAACTCTACTCAATGATGTCACATTTTGTTTCCGAAAACTTTGATAAGGCTCAAAAAATTCCATTTCCATTAATTTCAAAGATGTCACATTTTGTTTCCGAAAACTTTGATAAGGCTCAAAAAATTCCATTTCCATTAATTTCAAAAACTTATTTAACGTCAGAATTTTACTAAAATCAGTAAAAATGAATCATTTCTATTACGTAATTACATATGATTTTGAATGAGTGGAAGAAATTGAGAAATGAATGACTTTCGAAATATTTCGAATCTGATGCAACGATACGAACGCAGATGACAGCCAGGTTATACCTTCATGGATTTAAACCCTTCGTGATATCAATTCAGTGATAACTTTCTATATTATTGCTATGGCTTCCTAGAGTATAAATCTAAATAGGTATGTGTGTGTATGAGAGAGAGAGAGAGAGAGAGAGAGAGAGAGAGAGAGGATTTAGGTGTGTGTGTGTATGAGAGAGAGAGAGAGAGAGAGAGAGAGAGAGAGAGAGAGGATTTAGGTGTGTGTGTGTGTATGAGAGAGAGAGAGAGAGAGAGAGAGAGAGAGAGAGAGAGAGAGAGAGAGAGGATTTAGGTGTGTGTGTGTATGAGAGAGAGAGAGAGAGAGAGAGAGAGAGAGAGAGAGAGAGAGAGAGAGAGAGAGAGAGAGAGAGAGAGAGAGGATTTAGGTGTGTGTGTGTATGAGAGAGAGAGAGAGAGAGAGAGAGAGAGAGAGAGAGAGAGAGAGAGAGAGAGAGAGAGGATTTAGGTGTGTGTGTGTATGAGAGAGAGAGAGAGAGAGAGAGAGAGAGAGAGAGAGAGGATTTAGGTGTGTGTGTGTATGAGAGAGAGAGAGAGAGAGAGAGAGAGAGAGAGAGAGAGAGAGAGAGAGAGAGAGAGAGAGAGGATTTAGGTGTGTGTGTGTATGAGAGAGAGAGAGAGAGAGAGAGAGAGAGAGAGAGAGAGAGAGGATTTAGGTGTGTGTGTGTATGAGAGAGAGAGAGAGAGAGAGAGAGAGAGAGAGAGAGGATTTAGGTGTGTGTGTGTATGAGAGAGAGAGAGAGAGAGAGAGAGAGAGAGAGAGAGAGGATTTAGGTGTGTGTGTGTATGAGAGAGAGAGAGAGAGAGAGAGAGAGAGAGAGAGAGAGAGAGAGAGAGAGAGAGAGAGGATTTAGGTGTGTGTGTGTATGAGAGAGAGAGAGAGAGAGAGAGAGAGAGAGAGAGAGAGAGAGAGAGAGAGAGAGAGAGAGAGAGAGAGAGAGAGAGAGAGGATTTAGGTGTGTGTGTGTATGAGAGAGAGAGAGAGAGAGAGAGAGAGAGAGAGAGAGAGAGAGAGAGAGAGAGAGAGAGAGAGAGAGAGAGAGAGCAGAAAAATTTCATATTTATTTTTGCCTTTAAGGAAAATCAGTTCCGAACTTAATATTCAGGTTAATTTTAATGGGTCTTAAAATATAGTCAAACCTTTGCCATATGTCTATTAATGAATTTATCCATCTGTAATTATTCTCTATAAAGCAAAGGAATCTAAAAGCAAAATACTCCGTTATTCAGCATTTAAATTATTAACGGACTTTTGTTCTGACTTAAAACTCACAACATACTGTGGCTCCAATTAGCACTTACATTATTTGTAAGCTCAGGAGACTATGACAAACACTTCATTTTAAGTTAAGACCCCTACATCACTTAAGTGTGACCAATACAACTGAGGCCACTTAATGTACTTCAATAAGTGTTATAACTTGTCATTAAACACATTTATAGAACTTACTTGATAATTCCTTGATACAGATTTTCTGTGTAGACTGATCTAATTGTCAGCTGAACATACAAGCTCAGATACACCAGGGGTGTAAGTGTATCCACAATTTTTACCTGCAAACCTTGCCCACAAGTGTAATTATCAACTGTTATGTTAAATGTGTGAGCTTTGAAAGGAAATCCTTGCTTCATACACAGCTACAGGGCATAGCTGTATACTGTCTTCGGAGCTAAAATTTGAAATTCCAAGAATAGCTCTATACACAGACCAAAATTGAAGGTTATTTCAACTCTACAGGTTGATCTATGCCATTGAGAGAAAAGTTCAGGAAATTGAAGATCAGCTTATTTTTATACTTTCTGGAGTACATTTGGACAATGAGCAAGGTGATTCAGGCTTCTTTCTTCAACTTAAATAGATAAGTATTTTTCTATTCACTTTTCACCTTTCTATTACGCTTAAGTAAACTAGTCACTTGGGCCATAAACAATTTGTAGTCCCCACTCAAGGATCTCATCAATGACCCTTGAACCCTGTGGTAGGTTTTCAGTTTGACAGCATTGTTTACTCATTTGAAATGACAAGGGTAAAAAATATATAAAATTTTAAATAACTTAATTTATTGTAATAAGTCCTTTCACAATTACAATACATAAAACAGTTTTCTTTAGATAGCTCAATACTTTGATAGCATGAAAGTAACTCTTAAGAGAAATTTGTTTTAAATATAATTCATAAACTTAGATGTCTAAATAGTTATCTTAAAATAAATAACTTAATATAACCAAGTTTAGTAGCTACAAAATCAATTAACACTACAGAATATACAAAAAAAATTGAATATTTGTTCAGCAGCACACTTCAGAGCCAGTAACTCGTTTAGTAAACTAAAAAGGCAATGAATTAAAGTATTAGATAATTCATACATTGTTTCCACTTGCACATCAAAATTACAATATACAAGGTTGGGAAAAAGTTACTTCAAAAATACTTTGGTAACAAAAAGTAAAAAGGCTATACCAAAGGTAACTGCAAAAGTCTAAAGATTCAGTTAGGCTTTACAATTAGCCACAAGTTACTGGGATTCATAATATACCAGAGGTCTTTAAGATTCAGTTAAGTTTAGCCACAAGTTACTGGGATTCATAATATACCAGAGGTCTTTAAGATTCAGTTAAGTTTAGCAACAGGTGATTGGGATTCATAATATGTCTTAACATTTCTTTTAAGATTAGGTTTAAATATCTGAAAATGTATAAAGTATCTGAGGTAATTACAAAATTCTTAGAACATTCAATTATGTTGTACACAAAGCAACGTGTAAGATTCACAACAGAATCTAAAAGTTCCCTTCAATAATTGCATTATAGAAATATAAAATTCCTATTGAGAGAACAGGTGAAGGCTTCAAATCACAAAAATAGGGACTAGTTAATTAAACTTTCAGGACCCAGTCAGAAGATGTTCCCACAAGTCTGGGCATTTAACTTAACTAGACAATTAACTAAACAATTAAGCTAACATTTGCTTCCAAACAATTTGAAAACTGAGGAAAAAAAAAACACAACAATAAGTCAAACATTGAATGGCTACACAGCAAGAGAAAAAATGAAAAATAAACCCAGTTAATTACCTCTAGGATAACTGTACAATAGTACAATGCATGCTTTACACAGTGCAGTTCCACAAACCCTTGCAATTCCTAAAGTGTGGCAGCCCTGAGACTAACACTAAGTTCCTTAAATAAGTAAATCATTAGTTCATTCAATCCACTTATACTAGTAAAGTATCATTATCAAGCAGACATTGGCAACATTCCATCAGCACAGCCAAGCTTCAATTCTTCCCACACAGCAGCCAAAGAAAGAAGTCAGCTATGAACAGCACTTAAAACAGCAAAAACCAGTACAGCAACACTTCAAAGCACAGCCGAAATCAGTCTTGTCACAGAGGTTCCATAAAACAGCAGAAATTGAGCTTCCAAGAGCTTTAACTTCCAGAGGGTAAGATGGCTTCCATTAGAGGACCCAGACAGCAATCACAGGAGAACTGATTTCCTTAAATTTGTGGGTCCTTCTCTTCACCTCTGAACAATGGTCCCAAGGGCTGTGAAAAAGTATGGAGGAAGCTTTATGAAGCTTAGTTACCTCATCACACCAATAGGTGGCGGGCTGGTCACAAGTGGCCCCCCTCTTACCCTAAATTTAAGCAAAAAAAAAATGTCAGAATATATCTAATAATTTTTAATGTTAATTATTTTTTAAGTTAAATTTAAAGTTAATTCAGTGTCTTACATTCCAACCATGGGTCAGTCATGAAATATATGAATATATACTTTGAATTTCCCCATAAAAAACAATTAGCATTTATTTGCTGCCTAAAATCCCTTTACATTAATGTACAATGATCTTAAGAAGCCATTTTAAGAATATGTGTTTTATGCCAAATGACCTCTAGAGTATATTCACATAAATACAAATATCCCTTTAAATTCACTAGTTCATAAAAAAAGCTAAAGTCTCATTTAGTCTTTTAAAGCCCAGTGCCTTCTACCTTCTAATTCATTAACATGAACTAAAAAACAGATCAATTTAAAAGCCATTGATGCAATAAACAGGTTTTCTCTCAGCTGTCAAAATTGACCTTGAAAATGGAGTTGACCTTGAAAAAGTAAGGCTGTAGTGAATAGTGATTCCAAGACCGATCAAATTTATATTTAAAATTTGTCAATAAATACGTAATTTCTTTCATAAAATTTAATGAAATATATATAATAAATAAATTTAAGCTTTGAAGACTGATTATACCGCCATTATAATGATCATAGGTGGTTTTATATATATGAAACATGACCGAAATATTACGAAAAGCGCCAAATCTTGGGTGTCTAATGACACCTGCTGGAGCCTCCATAGAATAGGTTGAACATGTCGTCTATAAAACTGTAGTGACTCAAAGAATAATCGAAATAATATTTATACTTTGTTAATAAAAGTGTAATTTTTATTCATAAAATAAAATATAAAATAATATAAATGATATTTTATCTTTTAAAGACTAATTATATTATTATTATAACAATTAAAATGTCCAATATATAAGAAGCATTACCAAAATATTACGAAAACGCAATTAAAAGGGCTGTACTGAAATTCAAGTTGAAAAACAGAGACAAAATAGGTAATTTAACCAATATTACCATGTTAAAATCCACGAAATCAATTATATAAAAACTTTAATGTATATTACACCGTTATGGATGGAAATATCCCAATTAAGCGCCAGAAAAAGGCCAAAAATAACGATAAATAAACAGGGGTCCGTGACGTCATCAAGAGGCCTTGGATGGAAGAAGGTAAACAAAAGCCTTTTCACGTCTTAAAACGGCTTAATTCACCCTAATTAAGCAGGTAATTATCCCGTCACTCAACATCCAGACTTTCTTTCAGTCATTAGGGACAGTTTTGCGTAGGAATCTCCTGAATTACGCGTTAAATTGAGCTTAAATCGGCGAGATTTGGGTCGACCATAATGGCCTGGCCTGTGCCATGTGGTCTACCCTATGACTCGAGGCCGGTCGATTATTTAAGGATTGAATCCTAATTAAGTCGTTATCGTCATCCTAGGATGGTCAGATTAGGGTAGGATGGCTTGATGAGGGTAGGCTACTTGGTAATCAACATTTAAAGTCATGTTATGTCTGTGTAGTGATTTGTGCCTGTGGCCTGAATCATGCATAACATTCCATTGCATTCACTGCAGTTGCAACGTCTGTAAATGGTTTTATTAGCTTCGTTTTGGGGGTCCGAATTGCGTGTGGGGATTTTGACCCTGTTTTCATTGCAACTGTTGCAGTGAATTGACAGTACGGCGGCTGTACTTAATCCTGGCCTGGTCACGTAGATGGAGATTTCAAATCGGTTATATAGCTCCAGAAATTGCAGCCTTGTCGCTTGCAAGATTATTAGGCGTTTTTGCCTTCCTCATTGCAATGTTGCACGCACGGTTAATAATTTTGGTCGAGGGAGATTTGGCGCTGTCGGCGAGAGTACGTCGGGGCGAGCTCTCTGAAACAGCCTGGCACTTGTAGTTACTGAGGTCACCTTAGCTGAGGCACTCCATTCCAAGTGCTGTTTTAGCTGAGGCACTCCATTCCAAGTGCTGTTTTAGCTGAGGCACTCCATTCCAAGTGCTGTTTTAGCTGAGGCACTCCATTCCAAGTGCCGTCTTAGAAAGCCCAGAGTCCAGAACAACGCATTCCGTTCTTGATTGCTCTCTTCGTGTCTGGAATTGGCGACCGTCTGCATCATCTGCCCTGTGGAATCAAGAGTTGCATATGAAGCACGACCCCATCAGCCCGGCGGCCTGAAAAAAGCCCCAGAGATTCAGTAGGGGGATAGGCACCAGCACTCGGGCTGGGGAGTCGAATGGTGGGCACGTGTCACAGGCACTGGGACCTGTCGCCCTAAGGAACAGGAGATCAGAGCCTGCCCTATGAGCCTACAGAGGCCCAGGAGGACTTTCGCTTGAACTTAACAGACACCATCCTACTAGAAAATGATTTATGTCAGACACCATCCTACTTAAAAGTGATTTATGTTCGAAACAGCCATTTGTATGTTGAATTGTTTCAAAGTTGGCTACTGCGCTATTCATGCCTATTTAAGTACAGTCTGTTATAAAATCAATACAGTACTGTAGGTTTTTTCACCCTAAAACACAGTACACTGTACACAGACAGTACTGTGTGTACAGAATGGTGTGCAAAAAACAAAATTTTTTATTATTGGTGGCAGAGGGGAGCGCTTGGAACACCATTTTAAGTCGTGCCCTCTGCTGATTGACACTGCTTGGAGGTTTGATTGTGTCGCCCCCCCCAACCCCCCCCCCCCCACCCCGTTACGTAGAAGTCAACCCGTTCTGTATACGACAATGTTGTGAGAATTCTTAAATCATTTATTAAATTTTTAAGTAATGGCTTTTATTTTTACAATGTTTGAGTAATGGCTTTTATTTTTACAATGTTTAAGTAATGGCTTTTATTTTTACAATGTTTAAGTAATGGCTCTTATTTTTACAAGGTTTAAGTAATGGCTTTTATTTTCACAATGTTTAAGTAATGGCTTTTATTTTTACAGTGTTTAAGTAATGGCTTTTATTTTCACAATGTTTAAGTAATGGCTTTTATTTTTACAGTGTTTAAGTAATGGCTTTTATTTTTACAATGTTTAAGTAATGGCTCTTATTTTTACAGTGTTTAAGTAATGGCTT
Organism: Macrobrachium rosenbergii; assembly: GCA_039081455.1. Lineage (NCBI taxonomy): Eukaryota > Metazoa > Arthropoda > Malacostraca > Decapoda > Palaemonidae > Macrobrachium > Macrobrachium rosenbergii. Next base: position 114,501 of record JANJGK010000981.1, on the reverse strand, counting down.
TTATTTTTACAATGTTTAAGTAATGGCTTTTATTTTCACAATGTTTAAGTAATGGCTTTTATTTTTACAGTGTTTAAGTAATGGCTTTTATTTTTACAATGTTTAAGTAATGGCTTTTATTTTTACAAGGTTTAAGTAATGGCTTTTATTTTTACAATGTTTAAGTAATAGCTTTTATTTTTACATACATACAGACGCTCAGTAGCTTTTTATTTCTGACTCTTCAGTGTTTGTAATCTATTATTGCTTCTCAACTCTTTTATTTATTAAGTGTGTCTTGCCTTTCATATCCTTCTAAAAGCTATTTACCGCAGGTTTGGGACAGTTGATTGAAAACCTTGCTCAAATGATATTGGTTCTGGAATGGGGTCGGCAACTAGCAAATTCTCCAGGTTCCTTTTCCTCTGAGAGAAGTCACAGGCTCTCCAGAACCCCATAATATCACCATCATTTCTAGGCAGTGAGGAGAACTAAGTACAGGCAGTCCCCAGGTTATGTTGGAAGTTCCGTTCCGACGCCGCGCTGTAACCCGGAAAAAGACGTAACCCGGAACGTCGCAGGAAAATGTATAAAAATGAGAATGATGGTGATGAAAGCCTTACATTTAATCCTGTGGGTTTACTGTACAGTAATTTACTTGCATTCTGATGTGGTGTGCAACCAAAAACCTCCAGAGTTTGACTTTTATATTGTAGCTGTATTTATGTACTTTTACTGTTCTGTCGCCGCCTAAGACGGCGACGTAGTTGATTGGAGACTGTCTTATTATTATTATTATTATTATTATTATTATTATTATTATTATTATTATTATTATTATTCCTCTATTGATTTTTATATTATTTTTCAGGTCTCCTTCCATGCCCGCACCCTACTTCAACCACAAGCACCATAATGGAGGCTGAACACGACCCCAGATTCGGCAGGTTTTGAAGCACGAGGAACCCACCACTCCCCCAAATTCACAATTAAATGGCCCTCTTGCCTCTGCACCTGACGACCCACCCCATCATGACCCTCTTCTTAAAAGCCAGACATCCTATTAAGGATTAGTTTCCCATGACCTGGTTCCTGTCGGCTCGACTCCTGTCGTCTACCTGTTCGGTAAGCAACTTGTAATGGACAGGATACAAGTAGTTGCTTGTTCATGTCTTGATTTATTCACCTGACTTGTCATTATCGAAAGTCCCTCTTCCTCCCCATTCCTGTCTTGAACCCATTCCTGCCTGTACCCCTTCCATTCCTAATCATTCTTCTTCAACACCTCCCCAAGCATCCACATTCCATTCAATCTCTTCCTCCCCATTTATCCTATTTCCGGTAGTAATTGCCGTACATCCCCGTCGACTATAAGACCACGTCGCCATTCATACCTCTGGCCAGGTACACCGCCTACCACTCTACCCAATAACCAAACCTCTTTTCTCATCCTTCTCACTTCATTTTCCTAATTAATTTACCTCCTTTCCTCTCTTATCTCAACCACTTTCTTTTTCATTAGACAGAGGGCTGCTCCCAGGGTCTTGTGGTGACCTTGACCTTTTAAATACCCTGGTCCTATTTTTTTGCAGGCAGAATTATCTCTAGTATTCTTCTTTCCGTCACCAATATATTCTTGTCTTCAGTCGTCCAAATTGACACCTTTATTTCAGATGCATCTGCAATTTATTGTGACCTGTGAGGAACTTCTCCAAAGTTCCGGAGGTCCTTTATTCCTCGCACTTTTGGACTGTGGAACAGTTTCCCTGAGAGGACGTTCCCCAGATTTTATATAGTACTCCATTCCATTCCAACAAGGAATCCTCTCCAGGGACTGTAGGAATACAGCTGTACTCTTTCTGTTTGCTAAATGTCCTTCCTCTGTTGGTCTACCTACCAGGATCTTAAGGTCTTCACCAGTCTTGCATTTTGCAAGATGGCTGGTTGCAACATCGACACATTCAGAGGACCTCCGTCAGAGAGGTCTTCGCCAGCCTTGCATTTTGCAAGATGACTGGTTGCTTTGTCAACTTCTGCTGTTTTATTTGCAACATTCCAAGTATTCCCAATTGCTTTTTCCAAACTGAGGGGCACTTTCTCTGAAATAAACTGCAAGGGGTCTGTGCCCCCAGTCGCCATCTTCTCGACCAAACATTTTCCCGCAGTAATTACTTTTCAGAGACGTCACAGGAACGGCAGAACCTCACTGAAGTATCTTCAGGCTTGAGGGACATCTTGGTCCTGCCTGCTGAAGAAGAAGAAGCCTGGCGGCTTTGAACTCTCTCCTGCAGAAGGTGTTCCTCTTGTTGCACCCTTCAACCCTCTTCGCTCTCCGTTTTCCATGAAGCACTGAATGACCTTGTATGTCCCAGTTCTTGGCCTTTGGCCTAAATTTTATATTCCATTCCATTCCATAGGCAGCTTCAAGAAGGCACAGTTTTTACTGGTCCACACATACAAATGTGGAAGTATTTCTCCAAGAAGTCTCATGACTTCAGCCTTCCTTCAAGAAATGATGGCGGGTTTTTCAACCACTGGGCATATTAAGCCTGTCGTCTCAGTCTGATAGACACAGTGATAGGTGTAATATGATTGATTGGTTTATATGAAAAACTTGTTTTATGTTATATAAAAACAGTAGTTTTGGTCTAAGTAAATATGAGGGTTTACAAAGCCATATAATTTGTAATATTTAATAAGATTTCAGTGTGTTAACCCAATGAGAACTAAGATTTTTGGATAATTCATTTTCATATCTCATTTTCACCTTGCAAGCAACTGCAATTTGTGCAAAAATGGTTTGTTAATCCCATGTATATTATCTTTCTGCTTTGTTATCTGTGTCTTTGGTAACATTGTCCCAGTCCTTTGCTGGGTTCGTGTAACGATACGCAAATACTTGGTTTCTGGTTAGTGTTTGTACTTGGGTACAGATGCCACCCTACTTACAAACATTCAACTTACAAACATTCAGAGACACAAACAAACAGGACCTCAAATTAAAATTGTTTTCAGAGCGCCCCCCCTTTCCCATCCGTAAATTCAGTAAGTTCAGATTTTGTATAGCATTCCTGTTCTGTTCATACAGTGTAATGTGTTTTAGGATAAAAAAAATGTACAGTACTGTATTGATTTTATTACATACTGTACTTGAGTAGGCATGAAGAGTACAGTAACCAGTTTACAAGCAATTCAAAGTACAAGCATCTGTCTGGAACGTAACTCGTTTGTAAGTAGGGCAGTGTCTGTGTTCATCTCTGCTAAGAGTGATAGTTTCTATGAGGTTTTCTGCTATGTTTCAGCTTATAATCAGTATTATCATAGAAGAAAGACACTGTCAGCTCTTCTTGTTGTACGTGACTTTGACACGTCAAGATGGATGTGGTATCTTCTTATTCATTAGAGAGTTCAATCTCTGTCGAACTTCTCCAGAGGTCCTTTATTCCTCACACCATTGGACTGTGGAACATGCTCCCTGAGGATGTCGTGCAATTGAACTTCAAAAGTTCAAGTGAAGATGCAATGCATGACTACCCTAATGCTATTATCCTGGTGTTTTAATACATTTTTATCTATTTATTAATTTATTTTTCTTTTTAATAAGTGAGATCCCTTCTTTCTGTATTTCCATTTACTTCCTCTTACTTCTTCCTAATGAGCACCTTCATATTCTTTGGAAGCTTGAATTTCAAGTCAGTGGACCCTGTGGTGGGCTTCTTGTTCCATATGAATAGGGTTCTTCATCTCCTGGATAATAATAATAATAATAATAATAATAATAATAATCTAGTTAGTAGAGGCATTCCCGTTCAGCAGATTTGATATATTTCATTTTTTCAGGTCCTTTACAATGATAAATGTTCGAGAAGGAATAGAAGATGCAATCAGGAATCACCTTATGGACCCCAGAGGACATGGAATCATATTACGTAAGTGCCGCCACTATTCCAAATTCTGACACCATTGTCAGATAGGTGGTGGACCTATTCCCAAAAACACAGAAGCACCAAATGAAGCTGGAATGTCTTAAACTGGAACCCATTTGCCTGTTGGTGTTTGTGCAAGCAGTCGTTTCTTTTCAGAAATGTTACCTGCCGTTTAGAGCTCGTTTATTTATCGCTTCTACTTTGAAGAGAGTTCCTGGACTCCTTTTTGACTGGTGGTATTTCAGGGTTCCTTTTCGGCGTTACTGGAAAGACGAAGGTCCTTAGAAAGGTTTTGGGAGATGGGGAGGTCGGCCATTACAGCGGTCTCGTACGTTGTAGACAAACGTTATCATATACAGATGGAAAAAGCTTTTAAATTTATTAGATATTGATAGAAAAAGCTTCTAAATTCTGTACCGGAATTCTCTTGTTCATTTGGTGTTGAATTCTGGAAGGTCTCGACTTCGATGCCGTTGTTCCAGCACAGTGATTTTCAAGTCTAAAAGTCTTTGACGTTATTAAAAAGTGTCGCAAACCATTGCCATTGTACTTTCAAGGTCGTTTCTGTATGTAGTTTATTCGTTACGTTATTTCTTGGTAATTATTATCATTACTGATATACTCTTCTGTGTTCCTATTTCACATCCTGACTCGTACATTTGCGGCAAATTTTGGCTCGAAATAAGCGAAAGCCGCAACTTCACATCGACGTACCTCGTACTTTATATGGTACCCTTTCGTTACCGTTTCCTAATTATCGGTGTCGTTGTTTGAACGTTTTTTATTTGTTTTCTCATCTGCCTCTGTCGAGATGGTTTGTTGTGGTTCCTCTACTCAGGATGTGTTGTTGAGAGGATTGGTATCACTTCTGCTGTCAGAATTGGTATCAGGATTGGTACCACTATTTATATCAGAATTGGTATCACTATTGCTTTCAGAATTGGTATCACTTCTGCTAACAGAATTGGTATCATAATTGGTATCACTTCTGCTATCAGAATTGGTATCACTCCAGCTATCAGAATTGGTATCAGGACTGGTATCACTATTGCTATCAGAATTGGTATCACTTCTGCTATCAGAATTGGTATCATTATTGCTATCAGAATTGGTATCAGGACTGGTATCATTATTGCTGTCAGAATTGGTATCACTATTGCTATCAGAATTGGTATCACTATTGCTATCAGAATTGGAATCATAATTGGTATCACTTCTGCTATCAAAATTGGTATCACTCCAGCTATCAGAATTGGTATCAGGACTGGTATCACTATTGCTATCAGAATTGGTATCACTAATGCTATCAGAATTGGTATCATATTTTGTATCACTTCTGCTATCAGAATTGGTATCACTCTAGCTATCAGAATTGGTATCAGGACTGGTATCACTATTGCTATCAGAATTGGTATCACTATTGCTATCAGAATTGGTGTCACTATTGCTATCAGAATTGGTATCATAATTGGTATCACTATTGCTATCAGAATTGGTATCACTATTGCTATTAGAATTGGTATCTATTGCTATCAGAATTAGTATCATATTTTGTATCACTTCTGCTATCAAAATTGGTATCACTCCAGGTATCAGAATTGGTATCAGGACCATAGAGGTAGAATATTGGCCTGGAGACGGGGTGAGGGGATTAAGCCGTACTCCTGGGTGAAGCCAGGTTGACAGGTACTCGGCCACGCCCAGTCGTGGCAAGAAGCAGGAGTGGGACACTTTGGGTAACTCAAACTCTTCACTAAATACGTCAGTATTTACTGTTGTTTATTAAGGAAATATTTACAATAGTGCTGGTACAACATAAGAAATCAAAGCACGATCATTTTACTCATGAAAAAAAGAAAGAAAGAAAAAAAACATGCAATTCACATTAAATCATTGGCCGCTAAACTGGATAAGTTTTGTGTATGATTGTCTACTCTTCACTGAAACTTGAGTTTGCAGCTTAGCAGTTAGTCGTTTTCCAACGTAATGGTACCTTACATTCAAATATTTTTCAGCAATTGCTTTTGTTAATAAATGTATATGATTGTCCAAAGGATCAGTATTGTACATATGATACCCAAAGTTAGTAAAGATTTCTTTGTCTTTATAGACTGCTAAAACTGATGTGAAAATCTGTTTTTACTAAAGATTTTGTACAGGACATCATTTCTCTTAGTTTCTTCTCATACCACTTTTGGATTGTTCTCGGATGAGGCAAACAAGTCTCAAACATCTTTCTAACATAGCGATACGCATGCGGGGAATAAAAGTAAAGTGTCAGTGCAAAGCTCCTCAGTTCAGGAGAATAAGACTTTGGAACGGGCTTATTACTATGCTTAGCAATCTGTCGCAGTAGAAGATCCGAAACATCACCAGCACAATTTTCTAGTAGATTTATGCTATCTTCACTCATGAACCTTTTTTTCTCAAGCTCTGATAGAACACTTTTCAAATCAGCATTTCTTTTTGCCAGACGCTGCTTCGATTGTTGAAGCACTTTGATTTTCTATTTTGAAGCAATAAGTTCACTCTCACTGTTATCAAGCTTACGTTTTAATGTTTCGTTTTCCTTTCTCAATGATTCCACTTCTGTCGGAACATTAGGGGAAAGTTGCAAAGGAAGCACATCAACTGATACAGGTGAATCATTACAATTGTCAGTGACAGTACGATTCGTTGACGCCTTTCTCTTTGGAGGATGATTTTCCTGGAGATGCTTCGGAAATGCTTCAAAGATACGAGGAACAGCACCATTTCGAATCCGAACCACTGACTGAGATGTCCGATCTATGTCTTCTTCACGGAAATGTTTTGAGCATATCAATGAATATTTCGTTGGGGTGAAGTTTTCTCGTCTCATCCTCCGAACCCACTCCTGCTTCAGAGCCTCATCTTTTGGAAAACTGTAAAAAGAGATACAACCAGTTAAAAGATATTCCTGATAAAATATAAAAACCCTAATAATAAGTTTAAAACACACACACACACACACACATATATATATATATATATATATATATATATATATATATATATATATATATATATATATATATATATATATATATATATATATATATATATATATATATATATATATATATATATATATATATATATACATATAAATTAGGATAAAGATGGTAAAATAGGTCTAGTGGGTTGTGGAGTGAGCAAATTATAATTCTATTGCTCACCATGTGTAAAAGCAGTTGCTTATTTTTATTTAATCTTTGCAACTTGATTGATATGTATATCAAGTAGTTACAGGCATGCACACACACACACACACACACACACACATATATATATATATATATATATATATATATATATATATATATATATATATATATATATATATATATACATACATATATATATATATATACATGTGTGTGTGTGTGTATGTAAGTATACATATTTGAATACAAAGCCAACACGTCAACAGAGCTTAAACCAAAACAGTAATCACCTGGGCAAATTTTATGACATCTGCTAATCTCGGTCAAAAAATTCTGAGCTGCTTATACTGACCATAGGATTAGTCCACATGGGTTTTAGGATTAAAAGCTGGACGATTCCCCTGGGAATTCATGAACATACCACTAGTCAACTACAAGTAAAAACAACTTACAATAACCGTCCAATGATTTAAACGCACACACTAACCCTTACTTCTGAAACTTCTATTTTCGACATCAATTATTATTATTATTATTATTATTATTATTATTATTATTATTATTATTATTATTATTAAGTTAAATATTCTTAGCTATTTTTACCTGGCTTGAAAAAGTTCTGTAAAAAATTAGCTATAAAAAAACTCCGCATTTCCGCCTCGAATGATAATATGGATCTGACTGACAAGGAAGGTCGGTCACTCTTGGTTTACTCCCATGAGTGTCCCAGAGCTTCTTGCCACGACCAATATGGCTGCCCAGCTGTCAACCTGACTTCACCTTTTCCGCGGGACATCGCCTCCACCCTAATCTTTCCTCCAAGATCAGGACTGGTATCACTTCTGCTATCAGAATTGGTGTCACTATTGCTATCAGAACTGGTATCACTATTGCTATCAGAATTGGTATCACTTGCTATCAGAATTGGTATCAGGACTGGTATCACTACTGCTATCAGAATTGGTATCACTCCAGCTATCAGAATTGGTATCGTAATTGGTATCACTTCTGCTATCAGAATTGGTATCAGGACTGGTATCACTATTGCTATCAGAATTGGCATCATAATTGGTATCACTTCTGCTATGAGAATTGGTATCACTCCAGGTATCAGAATTGGTATCATAATTGGTATCACTTCTGCTATCAGAATTAGTATCACTCCAGCTATCAGAGTTGGTAAAAGGACTGGTATCACTATGGTTATCAGAATTGATATCATAATTGGTATCACTTGTGTCAGAATTGGTATCACTATTGCTATCAGAATTGGTGTCAGGATTGGTATCACTATTGCTATCAGAATTGGTGTCAGGGTTGGTATCACTATTGCTATCAGAATTGGTATCACTATTGCTATCATAATTGGTATCAGGACTGGTATCACAATTGCTATCAGGATTGGTATCACTTCTACTAACAGAATTGTTATCAATATTGCTATCAGAATTGGCATCACTTCTGCTATCAGAATTGGTATCAGGATTGATATAACTTCCGCTATTAGAATTGGCATCACTTCTGCTATCAGAATTGGCATCATTTCCTCCATCAGAATTGGCATCACTTCCACCATCAGAATTGGCATCACTTCCACCATCAGAATTGGCATCACTTCTGCCATCAGAATTGGCATCACTTCCGCCGTCAGAATTGGCATCACTTCCGCTGTCAGAATTGGCATCACTTCCGCCATCAGAATTGGCATCACTTCTGCCATCAGAATTGGCATCACTTCTGCCATCAGAATTGGCATCACTTCTGCCATCAGAATTGGCATCACTTCTGCCGTCAGAATTGGCATCACTTCTGTCATCAGAATTGGCATCACTTCTGCCATCAGAATTGGCATCACTTCCGCTGTCAGAATTGGAATCACTTCCGCTATCAGAATTGGAATCACTTCCGCTATCAGAATTGGTATCACTTCCGCTATCAGAATTGGTATCAGGATTAGTAACACTTCATGTTTCATCTTCTGAATAATAATAGTAATAATAATTAGGTTTTGGTGTTTGCGAAGGAAGTCGTTTAATTTCGAATAACTTCTATACTTTTCCGTTTGGGACTTTTTCGGGTATCGTTTCTGCTCCTTTTAGTAGGACAGTTATTGCTCTACTCTTTACCTGAGGGTATTTCAGTATTCCGGGATTACTGGAATATCGAATGCCCCTTGAAAACGTTTGGGCATCACTGTATACTGCCGTTGCATTAGCCTTCCTGTACATTGCAGACCAACATTATCACATAGAGACAGAAAGAGGAATAACAGAAAGCAGTAAGTGTAAGAAAATGCGAATTAGAGATTGCTGGGAGAAGCATCGACTTCTGGGAAATTGCACGGCAGAACAGAGGGTCATTTTTAGCTCTGTAAAAGTACCTGTGGTTGCCCACACTGGAAGCTTTCACTGGAAAAATAATGCAATTTATGAATAATGGGATCCGAGTGCCCAATCCACAACCAGTTTATTGCATTTTGAATGTCTGTAAATTCTCAACTTTCTGCATACAGTTTGGGTACTTTTGTAGACTGTAATCTGTTCTGTGGATTATCCCCTTGACCTTCAATTATTTGTCCTCTTGCTTCGACCTTTTCCAGCCCAAGTTCTTTATTGTGACCTTGTTCTAATTGTGACCTCTGGTTTATTGACAGATCCTTCGACCAATCCCTGTCATTGCCTAGAAGCATGACTCAGTGATCTGAAACTTGTACCTCTGTTGAATAGGTTGCTAAACAAGAATCATCCCTGCCAAGTCAGGTCAAGTCAGGTTGTTGCGGGCTAAGTTTGGCTTTGTATGATGTAAGACGTTTGTATGAATTAATTGTTCCGTTTTGTTTGTTGTGATGTTTTTATTTTTGGTTGATTTTTTTGTTTCCTTATTAAGTTTGTGTGTGTATATGTTGTTTATGAATGTGTCGTTGGTGTAATTCTGCAGAGTTCAAATGAATTATTGAGTTTATTTTTGAGCTGAATATGTTTTTGTTGTAGTGAAATGAAGATTTCATGGAAAAGGACAAATTGTTGCAGGAATGTGTGTCATTATTTTTGCACCAGACTACCAATTTACTCTTTTGTATTTACTGTACAAGTATTTAAAAGCTGGTTTTTGTAGTATTGAGGTGGAATGCAGGATAAGTTCTGATGAACTATAATATTGAGTTAGGCTAAGTTAGGATAAGGTTCTGTCTGAAGGTCTTCAGGCCACCGTAATATTAAGGAAATAAACTAGGTTAAGGAAAGTCAGAGTTTCATTTAATAACCTCCAAAACTGTTCCCACATACTGCCCTAATTGTGTACTATAAAAAGCCCCTACAAGGTCACATCTGCCATTGGTTACAGCCTTAGTCTCTGATAGATCTTAAACATTCTTTAACTTGTTCTTGTGGTAGTTTAATGCATTGTTTTCCTCTTGTGTGACCTTGAAAGTTGATGCCCAAGTTTGATTTATTTATCATTTTTATTTTGTAGTCTTAAAAAATTGAAAGGGCCTTCTCCCAAAATTTGTCAGACTCCATCTTTTCATTTTTCAGTTTTAAATCCATTTTTGCTTGTGATTTTATCCTGAGTGCACCTTGTATTTACACAATTTCTTTGTTGCAGATATTCCAATTGTGCTGTTGGCGACCGGTACGACGTTATTGCACGGCTAAGGTCAAGCTGCGAAGATCTTCCAGCGGTTTGCTCATTGTCAACTTGAAATTGATCGATTATCGTTGCGTAGAGGTTTTTGTGGTCTAATTATTATGTCACTTTTTCCCCAGTGTCCTTTTAATAAACCCTTGAAGTTAATCGTACTTAATAAAGATAGTGAGGTCATGTGATAGTGTGATAGTCACTGTAACCTCACTTGGTGGAGTACCAGCATCTAGATTCCATCTAGAATAGAAATCTCTTTGTTCATTTGTCTGTTAAACTCTGAAATGGTCTTTTTGTATAACTGAGATGGTGTTCTTGCATATACTGCTGTTTCCAATGCAGGACTTTTTTCAAGTTTAAAATTGTCTGTGAAACTGACATAAAGTATATTATGTATAATCGCCTTTGGATTTTATATTTTTAAAGTGTTTTTGTAAGTGCTGTACACAGTACATTTTTAATAATTATTACGGGTATTTTTGTACATTTCTGTGTTCCCATTTCATGTGTGGGTACTTTTAGTGTGTGGAAAGTTGTTTTTGCAAATCAGTGAACTAATTTTAGGCTCGTTTGATTGATGTTCACTTGTTATATATTGTTATAATTGTAAGAATTGAGTTTTCAATTCAGTGCCCAGTTGGCATATCATTATAAGCCTTGTGATAAGTTGAAACTTTAGTTATTTTATTTGCACACCCTACCCACAGTGCATAATTATATAGCTGATGGAAATCTTACTTTGTAATCATCAGTTAATCATGTTGGAATGTTGTCGAATGTTAGAAAAGAGAGAGAATCATTCAGAATGGATGTTTGGTATTTTAAAGTGCACTCTCTCTGGGCCAGCCATTTGTGTATAGAATTACAAAAGAGAGTTTAACCAGACCACTTTGGTCATAGTGTTGTGACCATTATGACCAAAATTGGGCAAAATTGAAGGTTGTGCTATTTGATGGGAGATTAAATTGTCAAAAAATGTCCAAAATTCATGAAAATTGGTGGATTTTGGGTCAGGTTAGGTCAAGTTGGTTCACATTTTTGAGTTTTTTGATGAGTTAATGCCTCTATAATGAGTTATAGAAGGCTTTAGTAAATCTTGGGGTCATCGAATTGTCAAAAATGCCCCAAAATTGTGAAATTTGGTCAATTTTGGGCAATACGTTGTACCCATAAGCCTTTGGTAACACATCTGTATTGTAGTCATTTATATTTTGTTGTGTGTGATGGATTTGTAACAAATATTGCCTAGTTATCTCTAATATGTTTTGGGGAAATGTATACAGATATGTAATTGTAATAACCACAATGCTCTCCTAACTTCTCGAATTCTTTGCACTTTGTGGACATGCTTGTCAGGGCAAAGCCTTAGATCCAAATGCAAGAGTGAAGTAATTCTAATGCCCGTAGCAGAGTGCAAAACTGCGTCTGGAATATCAGAACGAGGTCATGGTACCAAAGGTCAGGTTGGCAATGTGACCTCGTTCATGTGCTCTGGATGTGGATTGAAATCCTACCGTGGATGTCAGAATTACTGTACTTCATATTCTTGCATTTGGACCCAAGGCTAGGCACATCCAGAAGGCGTGAAGAATTAGAGAAGCGAAGAGGCCATCTTGGTTATTACAATCATGTATCTGTAGATGTTATAGCGACTGTGTTCATGTGTTTCAATGTGCTGTGCCCATACACTTAAAAAGTGTTCGATCAAGGCGATTCCACGATTTAAGATGTGTCTGTTGTGGAAGGAAATTATTTTGTATGACATGCCTATCACAGTTGTGTATTTTGTTCAGAAGGAAAAGGTTTCATGTTGGACTTACCCGCTTCACCCGTAGCTATATTTTTGAGGGAACCAGTGCCCCAGTTTGTGCTCACTGTGGTGGTCAGCTATCTGTCGAACACATGCTGGTGCGCTGTCCTAAATCCCATCGCCTTAGGGCACAGTACTTACTAACTGGGAAGACTATTTTAGAAGTTTTAAATGATGATGTTGAGGTAGATAACCTTATGGGTTCTCTGAAAGAATCTGGTCATTTTAATGATATATGATGTCAGTATATATTTAATAAAGATTTGAGTCATGTTTATTTTATATTCTAAGTACATATTTTAAATATAAAAGTTTCTGTTGGTTCTATCTGATAAATTATTCATTTTTTGTGTTCATATTTTAACACTGAATTTTACTAGTATGTCATCACTCACCTACTTTATGTACAGCGTATGGTTCTAGATTTTATGCCAGTGTTTGCACATGTATATAACATGTATGCAATCCTGCTTATCATTGTTGTACAACAGCGAAAAGGCAGAACGCATCATCTCCAAAATCCCCGTTTTGAGAAAATCGAATTCAAAGTTTTAAACATCCATTACTTTATTCGTACTTGTGTCAGTGCTGTGTAATTTTGCATATCTGCAGACTGACATCTCGACTCTTGATTTAAGCCACTAGATTTCCACAAATCTTGTATAAAATTGCAAAATTAATGATAATATAACACTAACTTCTGCTAAAATGTGGACACGATGTCTTGTAATCCTTTGCTTTAATAATTTTATAAAAATATTCGGCAGAATGTATATTAACAAAAAAAGTATGGAATTTAGAAGGGAAAAGTATTGTTTTCAGGATAGGAAAAAATACATCCATTTAATGCAATTGTTTATTGAAAAAAATTCATTCACTTATCAAAAAAATCCATATGGATTTTGGGTCAACATAATTCATTAGCAGATCTTTGCTCGATTCATTATGTGGCATGTGGACCCAGAATTCTCTTCGGTTTGGGGGCATTTTGCAAACTAGCTTGTCAATTATGTTTTTCTTTATAGAAGATATTCCCCTGGGACAATTTTCCAGGGGAGTCATTAGGAGATCACGTGGTATTTTAACTGTCTTTTTTCGCAAAATTACGAAACTTATAATGAAGCTCTTTGAAAGAGGCCTTGTGCTGAAATCTAATGACTCCCTTCTCAAACATGACATCTACAGTTGATTTGTGATTGTTTGTTGGTGGATTATTAAAGAAATATTCCCTGCCATTGATGCCCAGCACCTCCAGTCATTTCAGATCTTTTCAATATGGCTGTGGGTGCCGTCTGCAGCCATGAATCTGTGGCCTGGTGTCAGATATTTGAGGTTAATACTATATATTAATTTGGTTTTCAGAAAAGAAAATCCTGTGCATCTCTTTGCTTTTTAATAAGTTGATTCATCCCGTACCATAGCATAATGTTTATCTTATATACTTTACAATCTTTTCCTTCTTTAATGTCTTTTTCCCTCACGGTGGCAATTGTTTCGTTGAATACAATCAGTCGAGGCACAGAGATGTGGCTTTTCAGTCCTGTAATCATTGGAAGCAAGAGAACTTTGAATTATCTTCATTATAGGCCTGACGAACGTCTTTCCATTATTATTGAATGATCTTTCCTATTTTCGGGGATGCATCGACCCCTCACGTCAGGCTGTGCTTTGTTCGTCCTTCTAACAGAATCTTCAGAATTTTTCACCACATCGACAACGGCTATTGCTGCTGTATCCAAGAGTTCATACGAAGAATGTCCAGCAGACCTGTATTTCATTCCCTGATTTATTGAGAAAGGAATGAGATTTCCCGGTTGTGTGTCGTAAGTGATGTTCCAATTCTCTTTGTGGATTTTGCCTCTCATTTCTGTCAATTGTGTTGTACATCTTTGCCTGCACTCGTCAGCACAAAGTGTAAGAAGTGGATGATTCTGCCTCTGAATGTGCTGCCTCTCTGCTGCCGTTCGAGGTCTTTTGGGAGGATTATTTTCTGTAACAGAATTCTCCTGGTTTGCTTGACTTCTGTCACAAAGTTTGGGTCATCTGATTCGTAATTTTCATTATTTTCTCGATTTGTATTAGCTATTGTTGCAGTACAGGCAGTCCCCGGGTTACGTCGTTGTGAGTAGATTGTGAGTAAAGTAAGCCTCATACAAGGAGAGTACTGCTTATAGCCAGTACGCTGCTTTTCTGGGATCACGCTGTGCACAGTGACTTTTCACAGTAAGAGGCTGATTTTAGTGTCATTATAAAGCTGAATACTTGTACATTATTTTGCCATGTTCATAAAAGAATAAAACTTATATACCATATTTGAAAAAGATGTGCAAAGTTGGCTGAAAATTGACCTCAATGACATACCAGTATGAGTCGTCAATAGAAGATTGAAAGCCAACTTTGCCTTGTTATTTTAAAGTATGGGACTTGTTGTATTCCTTTTGTGAAGCTTCATTTATAAAGTACAAGTATTAAGCTTTACTATGACACCAAAATCATCATTTTAACTTTTTAAAACTTTATTTTGATCTAGTCTTCACATCTTATTTGGAGATCAGTAAAAGTAGTAAAACTATTTAGTAGTAGAGAAGATAGAACTCCTATCCCATACAACTTTGCCACAGGGTAGTCACTAACCTGCAGAAGCCTCCCTCTAGAGGGTGTCGTTCAATCGGAACTTGATAAGTTCGAGTCAAGATGCAATGCAGTACTTCCCTAAAACTATTCTCCTTGCATTTTAATACATTTTTATCTATTTATGAATTTATTTTATCTTTTCTTAATAAGTGGGAGCTGCCATTTCTGCATTTCCTTTTACTTCTTACTTCTTCCAAATGAACAACACAATAATCTTTGGAAGCTTCTGGAATTTCAAGTCAGTGGCCCCTTTGGTGGGATTTTTCCATATGAATAGGATTCATCTTTTGAGTAATATTTTATATTAATAATAATAATAATAATTTAGCTATGAGGTTTATTCTTTACCTGAATCAACAGGGAACTGGAGATTTGTTTTAGATGTAATTTCAATTTTGTGTGTTTATGAAATATTCCAGGGTGGTATGTGTTTACATATATTGTAATTGTGGTCAGAAGAGTATTGTAAATATTACTATTATTTTTATTTTGCTTAATACAAATGTACAATTATATAGTAAACTATATTACGATGTAAAATACAAAAGCGAAGACTTTCGAACACCTGAACGGTTTTCCGAATCAGTGTTTGTGTTAAAAAACACTGTTCAGGTTTTCGAAATTCTTTGCTTTTGTATTTTGCATAGTAATATAGTTTACGATATAATTGTGGATTTCTGTTACACAAACTGTTTTTCATGAGACTGTGAATTTCTTAGCAATGTTATTATTATTATTAGTAGTAGTATTACTGAATTACAGTTTTACATTTTTGTTCAGCTGACCTGTGGCCTCAAAGAAGGCTTTGACGACTCACAGCCTACTTAGCTGTGGACGAGCAGAGATTTGAGGAAGACAAAAGCCCTATGTGGTGGTCAGCTTCTTCATTACTGCTGTAATATATTTGATATTACAGCAAAACTGTAATTCACTGAATTCACAGTACTTTTTGAAACATTACAAAAAAACAGGTAAGAGCACTGCCCTGAAATGGAAGACTGCAATATCTGCAAAAATACAGAACTGAGAAAAATGGTAGATACTCCGTTGCCTTACCACTGATTTTGCAGATACTGCAAATGGGACCCCCTGAATGCTCATGCAAAAGCATTGCAGAATCATTCTGAAAACTGCTGATACAGCAGTTTTCCATTTTAGGTAAGGTTTTGCTTACAAAATAGTAGGTTACGAAAAAACACAAATGAATCAGTTTCTTTTAAAATCCTCTTCTTTCATGTCTTTTCAGAACCAAAGAAGGTATGAGGTGTATTAAAAACGAAGTGAGTATAAGAATTAAAACTTTGTTAAACTGTGACTTTTTTTAATCTATCCCTGATTTTGTCATCAAGCAATGACCTCGGTCAGCTGAAACAGTCCAGGTTTTAGATCGCATCGTATGATCAGAATGCCAATGGGTTTTATAGTGTCCCTGGATGAGACCGTCTAAAAGAACGAAGGTGGAATTTTGGTCTGCACCTCACATGGTTTGTTGATGGTCCTGGCCTGGTAGGTCAAGTCTGGTGGTTGAATAATGAGTTTGGGTGGTACGACCTCAGGTTTTGAAACTGACGAGGGTGGGGTCAAGGAGCTGTGGTCAGTCACATTCCCCCATAACTGCAACGCTGAGGAGAAGGCGAAAATCGTTAAGTGAATGTTAGCCGAGAAAACTGGACCACAAGAGTTTGCCGGAATCTTTTCTACAAGGTTGGCACTGTCTTGGGAACAAAGCCTTGTCGGTCATCACTGTGGGAAAGCTTTCTGCGATGATTCCAAGAGCAACACTTGCTCAGTGACCCAAGAAAAGCTTTTTCCAGACAGGCCAAGCATG